>OX123195.2:58586883-58943440 GCA_944739405.2 Euclidia mi
TTGCCCTGACTGCTTCGTTGGTCTCGCGGCATAAATGTGCGCGTGGCATAGGAAGGTCTCCGGTTCGATCCCCGGGTCGGGCAAAGTGTTATTGGGTTTTTCCTTTAGGAAATTCTCAGCAGCAGCACGGAGTCGGGTTTGCCCGGTACGGCAATAGGCTCGCCCCCGATTACGTGGGACTAAAATAAATCTGGCGAAAAGAAGGTGTAGCATATACCTCTGCTTTCCCCTTCGGGGATACAGGCGTAAGTCTATAAATAAAATTAAATTAAAAAAAAACTCATTCTTCTCACTTTCCTTTCTATTTCTTTTGAGTTTCTAGCCAACTCTGGTGTCGAAGATCTTAGATCGCACTAATGCCTACATGACCTGATGATTCTTGTATGTGATGCTAGAACTGTGATCGACGGTTGTACGTGCCCTTAAAGCACAGCAGCGCTCTGATATAAATGCAACAAGCTGCCTCCCATATAAATATTGATCTCTGCAAGCGTTTCTTAACTTTGCCGATCAATTACGAACTTTAACGTTTAAGTAATGACGTGTGTGTCTCACAGACGACGAGTTAACAAATATGAGTTTTATTTAAAGGACATTCAAGTTACCCTCACGCCCTTCCCTGTACTTTCGGAATCTAACATGTCCATCGAATGATGGACTGACTGAATAGTCGATAGCTCACTAGCAGTGCGGTAACACATTCGGCTGTAGAGCTGCGCAGTGTCTCTGAGACGTAAGGTCAGTATTAGTGTTGTGGGTCAAAATCTATGTAAAATGTGTCAAAAGTCAAAGAAATCGCTGCCTACATAAAATAATAATAAACGAATCATAATACAATTAAACAATGTGCAAATCAGTAAATAGAAATGATATATTTCGACTATACACTAAGACGTCTGGGAGACGTCATGTCACCATTTATGATATGACTTAACCACGTCAGTACTTAAAGGTTAAGTCAAGTCACGCTATGAGCGCCACGTTGCTTTGCTTCTAATGGCCTCCTTCTAAATTCATGTTTTACCATCTAAACATCATCTATATCGTTTTGTATTTAGATATGAATCTTGACGGAAGTGCAGTAAAGTACCGTAATATTGCACCGTAGTGCTTTTAATTTAGATTTTATCTGCACACGGCAAATGTTTTCTAACTGTTTCGTAATTATGAGTTTCAACGTTTCAGTTTCTAAAAATATTTAGTGCAATGGTTCATGTTTTGAATTCATAATTAGTTGGATAGTTTTAATTTTAAGTTCGATAGTTGTAATTTTAAGTCACAACTTTTGCCAATGGCTTCGCTTGCCTTAAATGTTATTTTAGTAACGATTTACTGGAGAATACTATGATTCAGACCAGTGTTAATATATTTATCAGTACTAACTCCCTACTCTGTCACAGTTCGCCCTGATTGACAACATAACTATTTTAAACCGTCATAAGCAGCCAGAAATAATGAATTTACCTACCCAACAATACCTAGAAAATAGATAGGTAAGATTGAAGTATATTTTATACCAGGACACGCATTTATAAATCAGATGGCGACCAATCTGCTTAACCACTTTGCCGTGTAAATAAAGGTAAGATAGAAGTTACTTTTATACCAGGTCACCCATCCATAAAGCTGACAATGACACTTCCGCTTTACCTCTCGCATTTTCGTATTGTATGTTCACCACATTGCTATGTAGCCTCTCTACACAAATTACAAAAAATCTGCATGATCATCTAGTTTCGTTAAATATTGTTACCCAAAAGGAAACACTACAAACCGTCGTTTTCGCCAAAATGGCAGTACACAAGCAACTAAACGTGTATAACGACTATCACGATGTCCAACGTTGGACCAAAATCAGCATATTCGTGGAACGAGCCAGCTGCATGTAGAACGTATTGCGGGAAAACATGGTGACCAAGCGTATATTATAATTTCTCTTGGGAGTTGCGCTCTGGTTTTATATGTGTTTCTGCAAAATTGGTAATTGTAATCTGCAAAAGGAGTGGAGTGAAGTTAGCGAGTGAATTCTGTTAGACATTTTTGTGAATAATCTGTAAATTGATATGTGTATTTGAATAGGCATATGAAGTGCTTGATAGGAAAGACCATTATCAGTGAGTGTCGTGACGGTGGCTAAACAAAATACACGAAGTAATTAGTATCTTTGCAAAGAGACGGAAAGCTTGGCATCAAATCCTATACTAATATAGTGACGGTTTGAGAATACAAAATTTCATGTCTCTAAACAATTCCGTGAGTGTTATATCGGCGGCTTAAGAAAATACAGAAGCTATCAGAATCTTTGCAAAGAAACGGCAAACTTAGCATCAAATCCTATACCAATTCACTTGGCCAAATCTTCGTTTTACATTCATAGTGCTACTGTAACTACTGTGCTAATAAGTTCAACTGGAACCTACAAAAGGCTGTAAAAGAATAAAAATACCAGCAATGTAACCATCATCAGTTTACATACATACGTCTGACAAATATGTATCAATAAAGACAAGCCACTAAATTTATTTTTATGGATTCGTGTCCAGCTATTACGTTTCTATTTGTGTTGCAAAGAAATATAATATATGATCTACAAATATACTAGATACTGTGGTCATCAATTGCAATGTTATTATCAGTGAAAGGCTAGTACGATTCACGCAGGCCAGTGGTATGATTGTTGGTAGTCGAAGAATATGTCTGAATTTCTCCTCTAAAAGAGGTAGGCTAATACTAATGTCCCCTAAAGCCACTTACCCACCATCTACACTCAAGGTGGTAGGGATCTATACCCAACGTCCCATAACTGTGTTATGAAAATCGCGGTCAGCATTTCTTACCCCAACGGAACAGGGAAATCTTCCATAAAACTTTTCAAATCGTATTAGCCATTCTTTCGTTGAAATTCCTCAATTATCTTACCCAATTTACAGTCGTTACTTATTACGTTTCTACTGTCCACGAATCCTCTCAAATCGGAACTTACCTAATCAAAACTGATCACTTCTGACAAGGGTTCCAGTCACATTCGATCAAACGCGATTATAGTGATTTCAGCACTTCGGGAAGGCTTGAAACTCATTACGGCATAGCTACGGCTATCAAGCCTTCCCGAAATGCTAAAGTCACTATAATCGCGTTTGATCGAATGTGATTGGATCCCTTGTCAGAAGTTGGGCAAGCATGTTGGGCCAATGTGTACAGCGGGCATAAGATTGGTGTCTGGTGTGGCTATCAACCAGTCATTGCAAGTCGCAGCCGTTAACAAGTATGTCGCATGAGCCAGCCATGACCACTGAGTGAGTATCAAGTCCATATTCAAAAGTTCAATTTGTTGCAATAAATGTGTCGCATTGTTTTAGTGGCCACCTCGCCAAAATACTGCTGTGGTTTTGATTCCCCCATGGGAAGAAAATAAAACTCATTATGTTTCAGTAGAGACCAGCCTACAAACCAGTGACTCTGGTTAATTTGTAAATATAGCATTTATAGCGTGACCTGACTTACTGTTCGTTAAAAATCAATAGAGTCTAGCAACGTTAACAGAGGTTTTATTATGCCTAGCAACCCTTAGATGGTAGACCGTTGGTGGGAGGACCACCGTGTTTGTAACAGTACATAAACTTGTTAGTCAGTCCCAAGTCAAGAGTCTTTAGGCCATGTCGGCGGCCTTCGGGCGGTCTATAAACACTGACATTATAGTAAAAGTAGGCCTCACAAAACATATAATTTTGTACATAGCGTAACTTGCAATAATTATTGTAGAATGCACAAATATACTAGTGATTAATATAGTGGTACTGAAAAGACTCTAAAAGTTGAACTTCAACGATACAAAAATGTTTCATCCAGATCAACCAAAAATTACTCCATGGATTTAGAGTTTGGTAACTTAATTTGATCACAAATCGACAAATACGACAACGGACCAATAATTGAAATAACGTTTATACAAATACAATATCACTTGACTTTATCAAAGGATCCTATCTTCGTTGTACTAACACGACTAAAAGCAATTTATCTCTTTTCTTTGTGTAGGTCAATAAAAGAAAACTCGTCTAATAAACTAACAGCTCTTCCTTGACTCTTCCTATTCCTGGCGAGGCACCGATCGTATGCATTATTAAAAATTATTGTTCACTTCGCCGGCACAGCTAGTTTAACGATATAAATAACTTTACTCGCTCAGGCAAACCACAATATTATTTTTCCGTATATAAAATGAGCTGAAGGTCGCATTCATAGAGGGTTTTAGAATTTAAGGACTCAAAATCATCCTAATCGTTTATTGAGAAACTAAGTGTGCCTACATAATGGTGGTATTGATGGTATACAATTTTATGTGCTTTAAAGGACACAATTTCTTACCTATCCATTAAATTGGCTACAAGAGATACTTGTTTGACATATTTTGTATGGAGCTTACGTCAAATATTCTGATATTTGTATTTCAAAGAGAGAATCACAATAGTTGAGTAAGAGTCGGGGCGACAAGTGCAACGGCTATTAACATAAAAAGACTTCGTCACATCGAGTATTAATTTTGATTTTATACTATGTGTTCTGCGAAATATTTTATGCATTGTCATAAGCCTTCCACGACGTATGCCTTAACCAAATTCAATCTTTTAAATGTTACACAAAATTTATCCAAACATTAATGGCCAAAAGTGACGACCAATCGTCCATTAATATGCATTCACAGAATATATTACCAAACTTGCCGTTGTCAATAAAAATTAAACTTTATCCAAATTGTATTTAAAAATGCCTTAATAATTTTACCATCACTCGGATTGAATGACGGAAAGTTAAGCTGGGCAACGAATTTATATGAAATGGTATAGTAATAATTATTATTTTTTGTTATTGCGGTTTATTGTTGGCAAAAAAAACCTTTGAAGAAAAATATGTAACAATTTGATATTCGAGATATTGGCAAGAAATATTTTAGCACCAGCTATCTAAACTTGTAACAATTTGATCTGTGTTTAGGCCCTGCGATATGTCAGTCACGACAAGAGATTTTCTATAATCATCCAGATGATGCCCGCAGTGCAGATTTACCTTCTTTTTATTTAACTTTTTTTTTGGGAATTTCGAGAAATCTCTTCTAGTGCACCCTACGCTCTTCAAGGAATTCTTCAAACAAAGGCGAAAGAAGTTGAAATTTGCAATGTGTGTATGCCAAATATCAACTTCTATCGCCCAGTCAGTAAAGCAAGAATTGTATGTATACTCGTACGGACAAACTTTAATGCAAAGGCCCTGAAAATCACTTCATTCAATATAATATATCATGTTACATATATTATATGCAAACTCAAACTACGACAGCGAGTCAAAGGCATACAAACTGCCAATTGTCATCGACTGTCTTACATTGAAGATTAAGTTAGCCCAACTTTAACCCGGCCAAGTTAAATATTAATCTTCAACAAGGCATATATCACTCATAATCAGTTAATAAGGCTGTCCCTCCGCAGCTCTCCAACTTTAATTGGATTACAACTTCAATAATGGAAATTTTGGGATTAGTTAAGTAATTGAAGAGAATTTTGTTGGCTGTCAATGTGAAAAATTCATGCATAGGTTTTTGTTGAGCCTTAGTAAAATGAAATTAATAATAGCATTCATCGTACGTTACTTTAGTTAAGAGGGAATAATTTTTGACTTGTAAGTGCTTGCAGCAATAGCCTAGTGGAGATACCAACAGACTGCCATGCAGAGGGTATCGGGTTCGAATCCACGGCACACACCAATGAATTTTCGGAGTTATGTGCGTATTTTTTTTTTTTATTGTTGTCTAGCAGAGATTGTTCTGGGCTATTTATTTCCGTACCCTCAAACGTCAAAAAATATGTAAATCTAATAGGAGATTATGTATTTGAGCCGTTTGGGGTCGAAACATTGGGGCCATGGGGTCCAAGTGCGAGGTCACTTTTTAGAGATCTCGCAAAGAGACTCATAGACGCTCGTGACCAGAGGGCACGTATTTGGCTCAAAAGATAAGTATAGCCATTCAACGAGGTAATGCTGCCAGTCTTCTGGGCATGCTTCCAATTGACTGCGATGCGGATGAGTTTCATGACGCCTTCTAAATTTTAATTTAAAGCTTTTTAAGTTTCACTTCTTGTATATATTAATTCGTTTTATTAAATTATTTTAATTCTTATAAATATCTTTAACTATATCTCCAATTGTTAATTGTTTTATGCGTATTGAATTTTATTGTTAACTAGAGGACGCCAGCAGCTACGCCTGCATTTTTTTTAAGTTTACCCATTTTGTCCGATCCCGTGGTAATTTCGGGAAATCCCTTCTTAGTGCACCCCTACGGTCCCCAAGAAACACACATGCCATATTTCAGCTTCCTGCGCCCAATAGTTTCGGCTGTAGCGTGTCTGTCAGTCAGTCAGTAACGCAAGGATTTTATATATTAAGATTATCGCTTGTCCCGTGCCTCGGAGAGCACGTTAAGCCATCGATCCCGGTTTTCATGAAGATCTTTGACAGTCGTTGTAGGGCGTCAGTACCTCCAAATAAACTGACACTAGTCTAAACCATGGAATATGGCTATCCCTTCGGGTTGCCGCTGTCAGACAGGCAGTCGCTCTTTTAGAAAAGTCGTTTGTTTTGTATGTAAAATTGAACAAATCGGTATTCCCTATTAAAATTCCTAAATTCAGTATACAAATAACTATAATACTCAAATTGTATGTCTAGAGATCCGCCATCCCATAGTTTATGCACACATACAATTACGTGTGTGGTTAATTAGCACATGATCGAGTACGTTTCTACTCCCCTGGAGAACTGGATGGATTATACCGGGAATATGTACGATATGGTGCTAGTGGATTTATATGTGGTTGCAAGGTAATATTTTATTTAATATCTTCTCATAGCTTATAATTATAAACTGTTTGTATGACGTAGTGGTGGTATAAGCAGTGGCCTCGGTGTCGAAAGTTTTGGGTTTTATTCTAGCACAAAACAACTTTTTGTGTGATCCAAAATCTTTGTATGCATCATGAGCATTGATTGAATGTTTGTAAAGTCCTCAGACACAGGAGCCAGTCCTAGTGCGGCAATTGTATTTGAAAATTAACAAAATAAAAATAATTATCATACGCTCTCACATTTAGATAATACTACAAAGCGTAATCAGGCTCCAAGGCGAAAGTCTACGATAAAACGAGGATATTGAATGATGATTATGAACCTTCTCAAAGCTTTCTTTGTGCTCAGCAAGGTCAAGTAAAATAAGTAAATGTTTTCCTCACTTAGTTCTAGTAGTCTACAAGATGCATCGAATTAATTATTTATTTTGGATGCCTTATTCTATAAATTGGAGAAATTAGGTATGGTGTTCCTGTTAGTGAACCGCAGCTTAACAGCTGTTAACTAGAACTTGTTTATGCGTGATTTAAGATCTATTTCGTTAATTGTAGTTTAATCGGCTTCCGCTAGATGTCTTCAGAGTTGACATCTGTGCTATTAATTAATTGTTTAGTTATGAAACATCATTTACCACTATATTAATTACTTAGCAAAGGACAATGGCAGATCTCCATACATCAAAATGTCTGAAATTAAATTGAAGCGAACAGTAATAAAAAATGTATCAAAAAATTTGGCGTAAGTAACAGGGTCTATAAATGATTCTATTATCACTCAGGAAAGGTGGGAAAAGAAGATATCGGTGTTTGAATTTTTAGTTGAGAATGAACAATGTAGGTAAAAGGAAAGTTAAAGTATGAAAGTTAAACAATGTAGGTAGGTACGTTTGAATTATTATCAAATGACTTATGTCAGATTGACATCAAAACGCAGAAGTATTTTGCTGTCTACGATTTTGTAGCATCTAACTGTCACAGCCAAAGACAAAAGCAGAGCTGCACATTTTAAATCGATTTTATGTGAAATCGATACAACATCAAAACGGTGCTGTGACGTTTTTATTTGATTTAAACGTTGTTTTGCTTCAAAAATATTAGCTTATTGATATAATGTTGATTAAATATTAAATAACTGCATTTTAAACCAAACCAACTCTATAAAGGTCGATCGTATCGATTACTTATTTAATAATCGATACGGATGTAGCAGTCACGTCTATTCCCGTCACACCATTGTCTATGGCAACAATAAAATAATAAAGTATTCGTAATCAATTGGAATGCTTTTTATCATCATAAAATACTCCAACTTTAACGAGACAAGGTGAAAATATTAAAAATCGTAGAAAAATAAACAATTTGTTTTGTTCATATGAAGTTTAAGTTCGCCACAACAAACCCAGACCAAATTCTGCCATTGTTCTTTGGTAAATATGAATACATAATTATAAATACGAAACATTATTTATGTGAATTCATCCCAGGCCTTTAAAAAATCATAATCTTTACTGAATGTGCTAAGTATTTGACTACATTTAACAGAAATATTAAAATGGTCAATAATCATTTAAGCCGCTGTTCAGTTTGTATAATTTTTTTATTGACTGAATTTTATATAATTATTATGTAGTTATTTAAGTATTCTTGTAAATATGAGTGAGCCGATATTTGTATGCTTTTATTTAGTTAAGTCATTTTTAAACTCTGTTGTTATTTGGTTTTTGCACGATCATGACAAATAGGTTTATATTTATGATTTTATAATGATACAGTGCGATAGTATATCCTCAAATAATATTTAATCGTAGCAAATCGGTCAGCTTCTAAAACCTTGTATCATGATTTGTCCAGCAATTGATATCTTTGGGATCAAATTTTTATTTTGCTATATGCGACAAACGAGCAGACGGCTCGCCTGATGGAAAGCAATTACCGCCACCCATCGACACAAGCAACACCACAGGAGTCACAAGTGTGTTGCCGGCCCTTGGGGTTGTGAAAAGGGATAGGTCGAGAAGTAGAATAATGGAGAAGGAATAGGGGATGGTGCCTCAGGCACTCTCACTCACCGAACGAAACGCAACAGTTTAGATACTATTACTTTACGCCGATTTTCTGTGAGAGGGTAATACTTCCCCGGTCGAAACAGCCCATTTATGCTGAAATCAGTAAGGCTCTACTACCTTTTATAACTGATGAGATAACGTATAATTTCATTTATAGCAAATTTTGTTTTGTAATTTCAAAGTCCATCCGTTCTGTAAATTGAATAATGGCCATTTAATGACACCGTAAATCAAAAAATCCTTACCAAAAAATAATTAAGAAGTTAACGCAGCTGTAGATTCAGTTACTGAAATAGGTTATAGAATTTTCAGTCATGTAGCTTAAATACAAATAAAGAAAATGCGCAATAAAAATGCTAAGCAATCATACAGCAATAGAACATGCCAGTTCAGTTTAGTATCAAACTTTATCTCGATACAAATTGCAAAATTGATCCAGCCTTTCGGGTTATCCAATACGACCAATGTAATACAAATATGTGGTTTCAATCACAAATATTGATATCGGGAGCTCAAATTGGACGAAGTTAGTTTCGATGTCGACCACATATATCGGTCAATTGCCTGGACTTGGTTTACATTTGGTTTGAGTTTGTTGTATTTATTGGTCTTGTCTATTAAGTGGAAGGATTAGCAGGAAATAAATTAATCAGTAGTAAAAATAAAGTGAAACATATTTTCTGAATTGTGATATCGTTTTCTCCCGCCATAAACTTCGATAAAGGTAGTGGAAGATAGAAAAGTAAGTGATTCAGTTCAGGGATCGTAATTACTAAATAATAATTACTATGACAGGCTAAATGGCATTCTAATCGCAATCATATTTATTATTCCGATTTCAATCTAAACTACGAGAACTGGAGTTTGCTAATGTGACTGACCGAATTTTGGCTGAATATTAGTAATTCCACAGAGTCACCACAATTTTAAGGTAAGAAAATCAGAAGCTCCATTAAAAAAAAAAGATTTTAGAGATATAGCTCATTTGAATAATCAATAATGTTTTGCTTCGTGTTGTTTCAATAAGAAATAAGAACAGCAAATGTCCAAGAGAATAATGTCAACAACGATTGCGTATCTAGACTGCCGAAATATATACTAGAAGAATGATAACAGCATAATTTAGAAGAAAAATCTTCAGAACAGTAGAATTAAGGTTGCAGAAACAAATCTCGTTGTTTCATAAATTTTCAATTCGCTGCGCAATGGTACATTCTTTACGAAGTTATTGTGCGGCGCAAGAAGTAAGCATAGCGATTCAATTTATACCACTGATGAGAAAATCTAGATGGCAATATAAATAATACAATTCTTTTTACAAATATATTTGATCCAGAAAAAAAAATAACGTACCTCCCGCATTATTTTTTTATGAACAGGATACAAAACAATCTAGGATTCCCCTGCTCTGTTTTCATTCAAAATTCAATTTTTTTTGTTTTCATTCGGATGACAAAAATACATTAATCGTATCGTAATTTACATGAAAATCTTGTCCGTAGGTTGACAAAAGTGTAATAAGTTACTGTATATTTCATGCAACAAGTCAAAGTCAAAGTCAAAATCATTTATTCATCTAGGTCACAAGGTGACGCTTATGAACGTCAATTTTAAAATTAAATTACTTAATGCTTCTACATTTACATTTACTGCCTCGTTCGCAAAGCAATAGGTAGAGCCACGAGAAAGAACGGGCAATAAAACTCGAGGCCACTCTTTTAAATCGGCAATATTATGGTACATATTTTAATTTTTGTAAGGAGCTGCAACTGTTACACATTGTACTAAATTACTTGTAAATAGTAATAGTTACAGACGTAATACTTAAGTAATTAATGCAGTTACTAAATTATGTGTTTTAGTTAGCCTTCCAATGCGAACAGCGAATATTGTGTAACAGGAGCATCCACTTACGACTTATAATGTATACAACTCGTGACCATGTTCAGGACTATGGTGGAAATGTATGTTACAGAAGTGACGATATATGAATACACAAAATCACAAAAACGTTAGTTCACAGACCATGATAACGAGTTATCTATATCTTACAGTACAGTAAATTGTAATAAAATTAGTGGAACAACAATGCAAATGTAAATGTAGTAAGTGGAGTGACCTAATTATAATAAACGAATAATAATTTAAAAGAACTAGAAATGTTATATAATAATAAACTGAAAAATGCTAAGTATCTATATAAATTCTAAATAAGTAGTAGATCATGAGTTGTCTAGTGTAAGTGACCATCTATCCTTATCACTAAAATAATCATTAACAGTATAATAACCCCTCCTAATAAGGCAGTCTTTTATTTTACTTCTAAACGTATTAAATGGTAATTCTAAGAGACTAATTGGTATTTTATTGTAAATACGAATACCTAGCCCTACAAAAGAATTGTTAACTTTATGTAAACGATGATAAGGGGCATATAACTTATGCCTGTTCCTAGTATTTATATTATGTATGTCACTTTTTGAAGTAAATAAACCTATATTTTGCCTAATATACAATATATTAGCAAATAAGAACTGCGAGGCTACTGTTAGAATTCCTATAGACTTAAAGCGTTCCCTAAGAGTATCTTTAGCACCTAACATGTATATTGCTCGTACCGCTCGTTTCTGTAGAACAAAGATATTCTGAATATCCGCAGCTTTGCCCCATAACAAAATGCCGTAAGACATGACACTATGAAAATAGCTAAAATAAACTAGACGAGCTGTGTCAACATCAGTAAGTTGTCTAACTTTTCTGACAGCATACGCTGCAGAGCTGAGCTTACCTGCAAGACATGCTATATGTGCACCCCATTGTAACTTATTATCTAATGTAATGCCTAGAAACACTGTAGGGTCAACTGTCTCAAGTTCCTCCCTATCTAGCATAATATTAGGTCCCAGTTGTCTAACGTTAGGTAAGGCAAATTTAACACATTTAGTTTTTTTAGAATTAACTACTAGGTTGTTTGCTGTAAACCATTGTGTAACTTGTATAAGTGCATTATTTACATCATCAAATTCATTCCTATTCCTGTCTACTTTAAAAATAAGTGACGTATCATCTGCAAAAAGTACGACATCACAGATGTTTTTTAAATAAAAAGGTAAGTCATTAATATATACAAGGAACAGAAAAGGACCTAGAATTGAACCTTGTGCGCCACCAGCAGGATTTATCATAGCATATATATATTTAGCACCAACAGGATTTATGATAGTATCCTTCCTTACATATCTGACAACCAGTTGCCAGGGGACAATATAATTATGGTAGGTATCAGGCTCTTGTCATATAATTATTGATAAACATTGTAAGAATTTATATCATGGCGTTATTGAGATCATTATACTTATGATATAGATTATGACTTAACTTTCTTATGTAAGGTTTTTCGTCGAACTTGACCAGATTTCAACAGTCGAGATCGCAGAGGGCTGAGTGTGAGCTCATTGTAAACTGCGAATTCCGGCAACCATTTATTCGCTTCTTATTTGTAACCACCGTTAGTACTGAATCAATCAGTTAACAGTTTTGCTGAACGTTTTTACCTTAGACCACATTCTTCTAAGAATAAACTAGCCACAACGCTACAATACAACAATATCGGGCATTTCCCGGCACATTTCGATACAACTGATATTAAGGTATAAATCCTATAACATATTCCTTTGAATACCTCAAGAACGTTTCACATATTGACGATAGTTTAATATTAAATTCTGATGTTAGTTCCAGTGAAACTAGACGACAAAGGATTGATTCGTGAAACGTGATGAATGACATCGTTTAGTTAAGACATTGAAAGCAAGAGACCGTAGACATACATATTGAGGATATACATATATATGCATGACCCGAATGGGTAGATACAAGGGTATTTATGTTCGTTGAGAGATAATCATAAAACTACTGAACGGATGGCGAAGTCGGGTAGCCTCGTATCGGTATTGTGCCGATTGGTATGCATTCCATTCCCATATGAGACAAAACTTTGCGTTACCCACTTATTCTTGTGTCAAGCCTAGGTATTATTCTCGTTAGTTGAATGTTTGTTAAGATCTTCGCGACACAGAATTTATGCCCAATGCTGGAGTTCTTTAAAACAACCCTTTTCATGTTATAGTGTTCTGTCATCTGTTGGTTACGTTTTGAGCTCCTATACTGCTAAGGAATTGCCATCTCCAAAATTCAATAAGTCTGGACAGCCCGGGTATTTGAATTGTCTAGCCATGTCACCAATGCTAAAACTATAGATGTGGCATTTAAGACCAAGAGTAACATGGAGTATCACGATAATTTTGCTCGACTCTATTTTTTACGGTATAGGAGGAAACGAGCAGGCAGATTGCCCTATGGTCAGTGATTACCGTAGCTCATTACCACGCTTACCTCATCTTACCAGTCATCATACTCATCCTCCTAGTGATATCTCAGTTGTATCCCGGGGTCCCCGTACCAGTCTGACGAAATTTTTACTAAATATTAGCTTTTCCACAGAGCGGAACTGTCCTCTGAAATCCGTAACCCAAAGGGATAGCAACATTCTATGGTTTAGACTAGTGTAGACCAACGGCTTTAAGTACTTCGCGAAGCACGTGGCAAGCAAAAATTAACAATTGAATACGCACGAAATTTTGAAACATTTAACACACTAACTTCGAAAAGTCAGTGGTCTGCGGCGTGGAGTCGAACCCGGATACTCTCTGCATAGCAGTCTATTGATATATCCAGTAAGCTTCTTCGCATACAGCTGAATAATCGGGCATATCTCATGAGAGAGAAAAGCTAAAATATATAGCATATCCATTTCAATTGGCACTCTTATTATTGTTTCACAGCGGGAGACGTTAAATATTAAAAGCGGTTCCGTTATTGAACTCCAAGGGTTTTGGGTATATAAATAGTTTATTTTACTATTGGAGTTTACATGTATTCTGTTATTAATCTTTTAGACTTTGGGGTTCCGAAAGTGTGATAGCATACATCTTATATTAAGTAGTTTGGCAAGTAGTTTCTATTTGTCTGACCTTACCTTTTGGCATACTATATCTGGAATTATAAAGGAACATTGGTTTGAAATAACTTTCTATAGTGTAAACTAGTTCAATATAGATTTTCTGCAGATAAGTTCGGCTATTGGCTGTTGAATTAAGTTTAATTATTTGTAAGGATGGCCCTTGTGGCATTGTTTGATAATAATTGAACATTATACCTTCTTATATCGGAGGAGGTCAGATAGCAGTTGTTTTGTGGCAAAGCTAATATTCTGTCAAATCTGTTTAGACCATAAAGTGTACCTGGTACGGGGCTACTAGGCGCAAGTCTTAGATACAACCGAGTTAACGCTAAGACAAAGATAACGATAGTTAGAGTGTTTTTTTAATAATACTAGCCGGCAAACGAGCAGACGGATCGCCTGATGGTAAGCAATTACCGCCGACCATGGACACAAGCAACACCACAGGAGTCACAAGTGATGTACGTTAAAACTCGTAAGAGTTTATGTTTGCATCATCGTAACAAATTTGTAAACTTGTATATTTTTATGTAAATAAAAAAAGTGCGTTGACGCCCTGTGAGCTTGGGAAAACGGATAGGATGAGCAATGGGATGAGGGAGAAGGAATAGGGGATAGGGCCTCCAGCACTCTCACTCACCGAACTAAACGCAACAGTTTAAGTACTGTTTCTTTACGTCGATTTTCTGTGAGAGGGTAGTACTTTTCCGGTTGAGTTGGCCCATTCCAGTTGAAATCAGCAAGGCTCTATGACCGTGAAAAGTAATGTATTAGTGGTTTGCATAAAATATGCAATTTTTGTGTGCCGGCAGTTTAAGTGTGTGTAAGCTACATATTCGTCCAAGAAGTAAGTCTTAAGTGAGAACTGACACTGTTTTACATAGTGTGAGATTTCGCTCAGGGCTCCTCCAGATCTCATATGAATTATTGTTATGTGGAAGCTATTATATATGACTGCAAAATTGGAACATAATGTGCTCAGTCGTATTTGCAATAAAGAGTTATAAACATCCATCTAAACAAAAACATTCACATTTTTTTTAATATAAAGGTAGTAGGATCTTTCTTTTAGAAAACTACTTGTCAAGAAAGAAATCAAATTATCAAAAGCTTTGCTATGGTATTTTAATATTTATTAGGTTTCTTGAGACCCTGTAGACAGAAATACAATACGAGCAACGCGACGTTCCTTTAAAATATTAACACTGAATAATTGACCCTGGTCCGGGCCATGTACAATAAATAAACGTCTATTTCAATCAATTGGCTGCAACATATACATGTTGCCAATAATAATCCTATTTCAATTGAGATAAAAACATACAGAAGAACAACCCAACAAGAAAGATTTACATAAAGAAAACGCCAATATTTCACTAAAATGTATGTAGGAGCCAATTAGCGACCCGCAGTAAAAAAATATTACCACTCAAATATCACTCTTTGACGATGAAAAAATGTTATGCACCAATCTGTTGAACCTTTTCAAATATGTTTTTAAGGTGTTTTCGTGTCAACCACATCGTTAGCAAAAACTCCTATTACGAAGCAAAGAGTTGGCTCGTTAAGTGTTTTGATGGGTTAATTTAATTTTTTTATAGGAACAGCCAGAAATACGTTGGTCCTATCGAATGATATTAGTTTTTGGAGGCTGGCTGGTAGTGGCTTAATTTTCTTGTTGTTTTTTAAATCGGGAAAAATGTGCCTAGCTGGCCTGCAAATGAGCTATTTTTGCAAATATTTTTAGTGCACATTTGACTTTGTGGTTTTATTGGTTGCTTCACCGTCTTACTCTGCGTCAACTTTTATGCGTTTGATTCGCAGAAGGAGTAAGATTTCTGTTATTGCAAATATAATATAATATTCTACTACATTCACACAACACCATCTACTTAGTCCAAAACTACGCAGAAGCTTGTACTAGGGGTACTAGACAATGGGTAAACATACATATATACTTTTTTGTTTGTTAAATAGTTGTTTCTTATGCTTTTAGTTCTTGCTAATGTATGTATGTTAGTATGTAAGGTGTATATAAAATGATAAAATATGTATGTCAATCCATTGTCTAGTACCCATAGCACAAACTCTGCTTAGTTTAGGACTAGATGGTGATGCGTTTATAATAATTATATGTCTTGTGTATGTACTTATTTAAATAAATTAAATTGAACAGGGCTGTACAGTAGGTTTTCGCCAGTTCATCATTATAAATATAAAATCACCTCTCCTGACTGACATCATTTATCATCACAGAGCGTAAAATACAGTAACTATAAACGTGAACTTTGGACAATAAGTTCCCTTAATCATGAGATGATAAAAAATCTACTAAGAACTTTTTGGTATACCTCCTCTAAGGAGAAAATAGCGGTTGCAATTTTTTTGCAAAACTTGCTCATTTGGGTTGGAAGTTTATGTAAAAAGACGCCAATTTTGAAGCTAGCACTAAAATTCCTAGCAACAAATAATTACTCGTTGGCGAGAAGAAGTGGTTGGCAATTGAAAAGGCACCAGCGGGCACAGATAAACGTAAGTTATGGGTGGTGCAGCGACGCGAGGATTTGCATGGGATATTTGCGTTCTGGTGTTGTACTAACATGTGCAATGTCTGGAAAGGGTTTAATTATTTAGATATGGCAATGGTCGTTGTAAATAACTATTATGTCTGTGTGGTGAAGGATTAGGAATATAAAGTGTCTCTACCCAATATCATTCGGTGGGCGTCGTAAGAGACGGCCATAGAAAATGCATGAACCAAATAGTATGTTTGCGGAGAGACGGAAAACTGGACAACAAAGTATACTCCTTAAACCTTTACTTTCAAGTGATGTCTAATACGAACGCGCTAATCTCAGAAACTGCTGGACCGATTTGAAAAATTCTTTCGGTGTTAGATAGCCCATTTATCGAGAAAGGCTATAGATTATATAACATCACGCTATGAGCCACAAAAGCTGAGCAGTAGCTCTAAATAACGCGGGCGTTACCGCGCCCTAGTCATGAACATTGTGCCTGAGTACTCCTTAGGTCACTGGGTAAGGTATACTGCAGAACTCTATTATGCGTGGTTCGACATGCACTTGTTTATGTTTTAAATAGAGGCCGCATAGGGCAGCTACGCTCGCACATGTTTTAATTTTCCCGTTTTCCTGATCTTGTGGGTATTTTGAAAAATCCCTTCTTAGTGCACCCCTTCGGTCCTCATGGTTAATTACCTCCCAAATTCCAACTTCTCACGCCCTGATAATTTTGGCTGTGCGTTATCAGTCAGTCAGTTATTTTTATAGGTACAGATTACTTTAGGCACGTCGTATCCAGCAAACATTGCGTGCTACATCTTCAACACAGACCGGTCATACATTTAACAGTTTTTCGACTATACTTGTTTATCCTTTTTCATCCGTAGTTTGTTGTTTCTGCCTTCCCCCCTTACTTTCTAACTGATACTGCCAAAGCCCCAGTTGGGTATTTGGGCACTTCAAAATGGAACTCGCTTGCGGACTTTTTATTAAAACCTTTCCACTGTTTCAAGTGTTTAACGGACTTTTGGGTTAGAATTGTGTAAGATTTAATACCGTTTTGGGTTGGTTTAATATCATGTCATAGCATGAGATAAACGCGAATAAGAATAGCTAAAATGTGTAAAAGTAAAGCTTGAATACATATTTATAGCTAAGCCAAATTTGCGATACCAGATACACATACCGGCAGAGACGCTGATGATTCGTACTAGCAGTCACCCGCGACTTCGCCTGCCCTAAACTTTTCACCATATTAAACCCCCTAATAGTTATAGTTGGTCGTGGGTTTTCCGCACTTAGCCACTTATTTGGGCCATTGTGCGTAAGTGGCGACTTGATTGACGCCAACTACTCATACCACCTTAGCTCCTTCCAGAAAGCCATGAGTTGGCTGGTGTCGTTCAAAGCCTCACACATGGTTCTGGGGTTGTTCAGCAGCTTTGCCGTTGATCGCTCACACTTGTGCAGTGCAAAATTACGTAAGCTGGTGTTTCTTCAGTTTCCATGCAGCCCCTGCACAGTGGGCTGTCCGTAACGCCTATGTTGAATAAATGCTTGTTGAGTGGACAGTGGCCGGTTATTATGCCTGTCAGATGCTTAAGTGTTTTTCTATTAGAATGCATTAAACCCACTTAGGAGTGGCATATTATTTCTATAAAATCTACTGTAAATAGTGGACCTACGTCATAAAAGGAATCCGCTGAATTCTGAGATTATATGCCTGTCAGGCTAAGTAATTATCTTTAATTATATGATGGTAATAAATAAGCTATTTTTAAATAAATTATTCTGAAAATAACAACCTTCATTGCATAAAATATAATATTAAATTTAACACACCTTCAGCATCATAGCAATCCCGAACGCCTTCTTTTCTTTTTCAAAGGTTTTAGCAATTTCATTTTCAAATAACTCAACTATTACACAGTGTTAATTGTTAATTATTGAACGTGGTTACTTCCCCAAAGCTGACACGTTAATGACCCACAAGGACTGTCTAATGTGACGTTTGTAAGTAAATACTTGCCTTATCAAAGGAATGATCTAAGACAAGGAATATCGCTATGCCTTTGAGTTGTGGAGCTCAGACGGCTCGGCTGTCGGATTGACGACCCGGTGGCGTAGCGGGAGTGTAACCGACTGTTACGTTGGAGGTCGCAGGTTCGATTCCCGCTCAAGGCAAATATTTGTGTGCATGAACATAGATGGTCTGAGTGTTGCTATGTATAATATGTGTATATTTTTAAAAAGCTATATAATTATGTATGTTTATCCATGATTTAGAACCATAGTACAAGATCTGCTTAGTTTGGGACAAGATGGTGTTGTGTGTATGTGGTAGAATATAGTATTGCAAAGCTAATATTCCGTCTATTCTGATTAGACTAGACTAGAAACTCTTGGATGCAACCGAGATAAAGGTAGGACGACTTCACTTGTCAAAGGAGAAGACTATACCAATGAATACAGATTTACATAGAAGCGCAGTTCTTAAGGATTTCGTGTGCCAATTCCAAGAGGGCATTGCCTCCAGTTTAGTTCGTAGTTGGCGCCGTGGCGGCGCCGGTGCCGTTTTCCGTCTGTCTTGCTCTCGTAGAGACAGCTGTCACAGCGCGACTGCCACGCCGCCAAGCAGCAACTTGGGTCACAGAAAGTTTGACTTCAGAGCGCTCATAGGAAATGCGCCTCTATGTACATATCTGAGCTCTTTCACATTACATTTTTATTTTTGACATACGTCGTGATTCACTTGTTTTTGTCTAGTGAGTAGTGACATTGATTGCTAAGCTGGTTATGATTTCCATTACAGCCCGTACAAATCTTTATTTGTTCTGTCAATGATTATTTTTTTTTATAACATGTATGTATTTAAGTTAAGAATATGTAAGTACATTTATCAGTTATATTACTGGCTAGCTATTCCTGGGGGGAACCCATTGATGGAAATCCATGGTATTTAAAACGACTTCTCCACACCTACTCATAGCGTGATGTTTATAGCATGTAGCGCTTCTCAAGAAAGGGCCTATCCAGCACAAGAATAATAATTCAAATCGAATTGGTAGTTGCTGCGATTTGCACATTTCAACAAACAAAATATTCCTCTTTACGAAATTATCTTTTTATATTTGTTTATAAACTCATGCCTGTATCCCCGAACGGGTAGGCAGAGGTGTGATATAACACCCACATTTCGCCATGAATTTTCAGGTCCCACGTAATAGGGGGCGAGCATCTTGCCGTACCGGGCACATTACCAGACTCTGAGCTGCTACTGAGAATTTCCTAAAGGAAAAACCCAATAACACTTTGCCCGACCCGGGAATCGAACCCGAGACCTCCCAATCCCACGCGCACATTTATGCCGCGAGACCAACGAGGCAGTCATGTACGACATGTTACAAAATTATGTATATTAAATATAGTATAGACTGGTAGAGTATAGGTTGCTACAGACCGAGATAGTTTATTAACAGAAGACCGACCAATGTAGTTAAATTTGATTATTATTGAAATAAATTTAAAATACGCCACAATATAGTTTACAAACAATGTCAACCGCTAGCATAGTACATACACATAAATAGTCTCACGCCTATAGCCCCGAAGAAGTAGGCAGAGGTGTATTTCTACACCCACTTTTCACCAGATAGGTATACTTTAGTCCCACGTAATAAGGGGCGAGCCTATTGCCGTACCGGGCACATTTCCAGACTCCGTGCTGCTACTGAGAATTTCGTGACAGAAAAACCCAATAACACTGCCCGACCCAGGAATCGAACCCGGGACCTCCCGATCCCACGCGCACATTTATGCCGCGAGACCAACGAGGCAGTCGTATAGGGTTTGATGTCGAGTTTTCCGTCTCTACGCAAAATTGGTATTTGCATCGTGTTATCCCTTAGTCGCCTTTTACGACACCCACGGAAAGATAGGGGGTGGTGACACTTGTATTCTAGCTAGCATAGTGATTAAGATAGAAACTCTTTATACTACAATAACAGGCTGTGTGCCATATGCACTATACAGGGCATATAAGTAGAACAGAACAAACAGAGGGCGGCTAGAACAACAGCCGAGACACGCGAAACGTTTGTTCTACAAACAAATACAGTATCGCTTTGTCTAAATATTCGAGATAGTTCCTTAATAATGCTAGATCAGCATTTCACGTTTTCTAGTACATTTCCATTCTATTGTTTCTACTTAGTCAGCATTTTCATTTACTTGTATGATTTATTTCATATTAAAAGTCATTTAGATACTGTCCGTCGCGAAAAGCGGTTCGCTCCCGGAACTCGGAAATCGGTACCAGTAGAACTGTATCTGTAAGTGTTGCCTTGAGTAATAAAGTCAGTGCAGTATAAAAATTAGTTTTTTAAAAAGACAAACAGGGACGGCCTCCTAACAGTACGTAGTTAGTTGTAAATGGGGTGACGATACAAAACTCATACATGACTTACTAACATATGAATAGCATACGGTGTAAAAGTATAAATTAATTCTTAACTTGTCCAATATTCCAGTTCTTTTTGTCACTTTTTTTTATGGTAATAGGCGGCAAACTAGCAGATGGATCGCCTGATGGTAAGCAATTACCGCCGCCCATGGACACAAGCAACACCACAGGAGTTACAAGTGCGTTGCCGCCCCTTGGGGTTGGGAAAAGGGATAGGATGAGGAGAGGGATGAGAGAGAAGGAATAGGGGATAGGGCCTCCGGTACTCTCACTCACCGAACGAAACGCAACAGTTTAGGTACTGTTACTTTATGTCGATTTTCTGTGAGAGGGTAGTACTTCCCCGGTCGAGCCGGCCCATTCATGCTGAAATCAGCAAGGCTCTACTACCTTGTACTAAAACTGATAATTGTAAATTTGCTATAATTTTATAATCATCATCATAAATTTGCTATCATTCTACAACCTTTTGAAGTTCTCTGCACGACAAAGGCCTGTCTTAATTGCGTTACAATAACATTGTCAATGAAAAAAGGATTTGGCCTTCTATACTACACTGGTCGGATGAGTCGGTGAAGGGTTTATGGTAGAGTGCTTTCTCTTCACCATGATAATATGCTTCGTGTATTTTCATAAGCTGCCTTTAAGATACCATACTCCGTCGCCACACAGAACATAGCGACAGTAGTGCCTTAGAAACTATAATTGTGAAATTTGCTATAATCATCATCCTCCTAACGTTATCCCATACTCAACCTAGGGTCCGCTTTCTAGTCTTACCGGATTTGGCGGCATATTAGCTTTTCCACGGAGCGACTGACTGTCTCACCTCCGCAACCCGAAAGGATAGCGATATTTCATGGTTTCGACTAGTGTCAGTTTATTTTAGAGGTACTGACTCCCTTTAACGACTGTCAAAGATCTTCATGAGAGCCGGGACTGACAGCTTAACGTGCTCTCCGAGGCACGAGACAAGCGTTAATTAACAATTCAATACGCACATAACTCCGAAAAGTCATTGGTGCGCGGCGTGGATTCGAACCCGATACCCTCTGCATGGCAGTCCGTTGGTATGTCCACTAGGCTATCGCTGAAATTTGCTATAATACAAAATTACACGGCCGGTTGGCGTAGCCTGAGTGTAGCTACGTCGAAGGTCGCGGGTTCGATTCCCGCTCATGTCAAACATTTGTGTGCATGAACATGAATGTTTGTCTTGGTCTGGGTGTTTCTATGTATAATATGTATGTATTTACAACATACATACATACATACATATCGTCACGGCTTTTATCCCCGAAGGGGTAGGCAGAAGTGTATTTCTACACACACTTTTCGCCAGATATACTTTAGTCCCACGTAATAAGGGGCGAGCCTGTTGCCGTACCGGGCACATTTCCAGACTCCGTGCTGCTACTGAGAATTCCGTGACAGAAAAACCCAATAACACTGCCCGACCCAGGAATCGAACCCGGGACCTCCCGATCCCACGCGCACATTTATGCCGCGAGACCAACGAGGCAGTCATATAGGGTTTGATGTCGAGTTTTCCGTCTCTACGCAAAGATGGTATTTGCATCGTGTTATCCCTTAGTCGCCTCTTACGACACCCACGGGAAGATAGGGGGTGGTGACACTTGTATTCTATGCCGTCAACCACACGGCTATTACACGGCTTATTTACAAAAAAAATATATATATGTATGTTTATCCATTATCTAGTACCCATAGTACAAACTCTGCTTAGTTTGGGACTACATGATGTAGTGAAGCAAACTAGAGGATGCCCGCCCGTCCGTATATTTACTAACAGAGCCCGTGCACCTCTACGGTTGTCAAAGAAAATTCGTGCCAAGTTTCGGCTTCTGCTACTCAATAGTTTTGGCTGTGCGTTGTCTGTCAGTTACATATATATATATATATATATATATATATATATATATATATATATATATATATATATATATATATATATATATTTAACTTATATATATTTATATATACAAGAATTTTATTTACACACATTTTACCAAGCCTCAGTAGATAAAATCATTTAATATTCAATAAAGCAAATTGTTAAGATTTTCTTTACTAATTATCTTGCTTAAAAGAGTTTTACGACATGATGCACAGCGGTTAGGGGCTGTTTCCTTGGCATCCATATTATATCTCGTGAGTTTATCACTAGAATATATAATATAAAAATGAATCGCTGAATGTGTTGGTAAGTGCAAATCTCGTATTCCCTGAACGGAGGATGACTTTTACAGAGAAAAAAAAAAAGAATTGACTGTTAGGCGGTACGAAGTTCGCCGGGTCAGCTAGTATAATATATAAATTGTCCTTGGTAATTGTTGTATGGTGACAAACTTTTCCATCACTACTACATTAATTACGTGACTTTCAGGTAAGGAAATACACGAAGCAAATAGTATATTTGGGAGCAGTCCGAATAACATAACATAACTTCACGCCTTTTATCCCCAAAGGTATAGGCAGAGGTGTATTACACACCCACATTTCGCCAGTTAGGAAGTTCGCCATCAGGTTCCGGTTGTTTCGGTCCCAATGTAATAGGGGGCGAGCCTATTGCCATCTACCGGGCACAATATGTAGCGAGCGATAATAACAATAACATTTTTAATACACACATAACTTCGAAAAGTCAGAGGTACCAGGCCCGGGGTACCTGGGGTTCGAACCCGAGACTATCGTCTCGGCAGTCCGTTGCTTCCACCATTAGGCTATCGCCGCCTTAAGCCACCGCAGTCGGAATACTCGACATCAAACCCAACACCAACCCGTCTGACTTTGCTTGAAAGGCTTTGTATTCTTAATCGGTCACAATGCGGTTATCTACCATATATGAGGTATAATGAAAACCACTAATTAAAACTAGAGTAATGAACCAGTGAAGGTATCAAACCATTTTTTTAAAGACTTACGCCTGGGGATACAGGCAGGGGGTAAGGGGTAGGCAGAGTTGTAATATCACACCCACATTTCGCCATGGTATGAATGTACCAAACTAAACAAACAGTATTATTAGAACAATTACACAACTACATGTGCTTTGGTTCATTTGATTGGCCGCGAACACAATAGCTTAAAGTTAGCCTCTGATTGCAGCAAGTTCACAGGCAAATTGCTGTTAAACTTAAGACACTTGCTTTTGTGGAAATTGTGTGTGTTCTCCCAGCAACAGTGGGAGGAGAGGGAGAAACGTCTCCTATAATATTGTTTGAAATCAGTGTCCGTTTTTGCCAGGAAATCAGTCGAATTAATTTGTCCAGATACCCATACATATTTATTAACTAGACGTCGTAAAAAAATAAATAAAAAAAAATAAAAAAAGCAAAAAAAATCTTCGCCCACGGCTCCACCAAACCTTCCTTTGAAATTATGCTGTCTGTTGGTGAAAGACGTACAAAAATCCGTTCAGTAGTTTTTGAGCTCATCAGGTTTATACACGCAGGACGGCTTGGATACTAAATTTTATTATATGTTTATCTATACATAGATAAACAAGGAGGCAATGTACATGAAGTGAAGTTTTTTATTTCAATAAGATTATTTTACAACTGATTACATTTTCACAAACTATTTCTTAATTACTATTTACAACTAAAACTATACTTATAAACCTATAACTAAATTAAAAAGAAAATAAAATAATATATTCTTATAAAACGCAAGGCACGAGGCGTTTAGGCGTCGTAGTATACCTCCGCACCACTGTCATGGGGTAACGTGCCCAGAAGGCTGGCAGCATTGCCACGCTGGATGGCAATGCTGATTCTTTGAGCATAGAATAAACCAGCCTTCTGGTCATGTGAGACGTCGATCAAGCGTTTCGAAATTTCTCGGTACAAAATACGAGCGCTCGGATCCCATGGGCCCAACGTTTCTACCCCAAACGGCTCAAATACGTAATTGCCGACAAAATTTCCGTATTTGCGCCGTTTGAGGGTTTCCACCGTTGCAGCAGCAGCGCCGGCATGACCTGCTGTGCTTGGAATATGTGATGGCGCAAGGGTGTCTACGCACGTTGCGTCCCACACCAAAGGCCTACCCATTTTCCATGGCAACAACGACATACCGTCAGGTCTCTTCCCGTCGTCTCGTACCAAACCATTTAGTTCAAGTACAGCTGGTACGCCAGACGCGACAAGAGTACGACGAATTATGTCATTCAAATTAGCATGTCGTCCACGACATGCTACCTGCGCTTCTGCTGCAAGAAAGCCCATGATGTCCGAGGCTATCGTCGTCTTCTTCACAATGGCACCGATGCGGTTCTCCGCATGTCCCACTGTCTCTGGGAGAAAAGGTTGGTAGGCAATTCAGTGTTTGGACAAGCCATTTTCCAGGCGTTTAAAGCCTAGGTTTTGCACAGCACTTCTGAATCAACTAGTGTAGGTGTTAAAATTTTCCTAGTTAACCCTTCCGTGCTGTGAACCGAAGACAAAAACGTAAATAAATAATAAAACGTAAGTAAATGTAAACTGACACTGGAAATTTGGGAACGCCGAGCCCGCCCAGACGTATAGGTGGTATACGCTTGTAGCCAGGCTCGGTCCTCAATGTTCACACTTAATATCTTTCTTAAGGTTGTTTGAATAATTTGATAAATTTTTCCTAAAAGTGCATTTTTCTTCCAAAGTTGCGATGATCTTAAATTATGAGTAAATTTAGGGACAAAAAGGCAATATCGAATAATTGTGTAAGTTGAATGAATATTAATTTTGAATAGGCGATCTGAAATCTCACTAAAATTTTGTATCTTTTCTTTTACGAAAGATTCAAAAGCTTCTTCAAAATTGGTGGACCTAGGAGGCGAAGATAAGTTTTTTCAACAATTTTGATATTTGGTGCCAAATTATTAAATTTCGATATTGCAAAATGTTTGTTAATTGACTTTGTTGTATTTATAAACAGTTCACATTTACTTTAATTTAGTTCTAAGCCAATGGAGTTGAATTTATTTTTTAGAAAAGCCATGTCTTTTAATATAGTGTCTAGATCGCCTCCCAGGGTTCCATCATCTAAAAACCACACATTAAATTTTGAATTTATTTGCCGAATAATGGTGTGTATGGCTAAACTAAAAATTACTGGTCCAAGAGGTTCACCTTGTTGGCATCCAACATATGGGTGCATAGGGTTCCCACCAAGAACTTAGGGTCCCAAGCCAACCTCACCTGCAAGTGGTGCACCTGCCGATCAACGGACGAGGCTCTGGCAAACAAAATATCCCGATAAACGGCAATAGGCTCGCCACCTATTACGTGGGATCAAAACACTGGCGAAAAGTGGGCGTTTAATATGCCTCTGCCTACCCCTTCGGGGAAACAGGCGTGAGTCTATGTATGTATGTATGTATCTGTAACATTGCCAAAGAAATTAAAAAAATTTAGGTGTTTCTAATTTTGCCTGTGCCAACAAAGTGTCCCTATTCACTGAATTGAAGGCGTTTTAAAGGATAAACAAGAAGACAATTGTATCTACAATTGCCTCCTTATTTATCTTTCTTTTACGTTTAAACTACTGAACAGATTTTGATAAAACATCGCAGCAAACATGCTAGCAGTGTGTGTTGAATCTCACAAGCATATAGACTCCGACTATTTTCATCTTGTTATCAGCGAGTATTTGCACTGAATAACATCAACCATGTACCCAAAATAATTCACAACGATGCTCTGAAATATAACCTCGTATCCATTTTGGAACAAAAATTATGCCACGTTTCAAGGATATTTCAACATCAAAAATATTGCAGGCAACCAGCTTCATATTATAGTATCGTACATTTTGTGAATAACATACATAGACTCACGCCTGTTTCCTGGAGGGGTAGGTAGAGACTACGGAACGCCGTTTGCAACGATCCTGACATATCTCTCTTGCTTCATTCACACCCATCAGATTCCTCATGCATGCTCTTCTGTTCAGGTTTTGTGAATTTTTGAACCAAGTGGAAATCGAAGCCGCAATAGTAAACACAGACTGATCACTCCAACCACTGCGTCGGTCGTGAAGACATATTGTATTTATTTAAAGACGTCTTAAATTATCTACTGAAGCGCTTTTTAAATCGGCTTAAGCCCCGGGCGTTGGGAAGCCATATAAGAAGACCACTGAACGGTATTTAAGCAAAAGAAAAATGTATTGTAAAGTCTTTTTAAATTGGTCTTACATAACCACGCTCGGTGATGTAAAAGTTTATGTCTTTATGTGCCCTTGACCTTGCTATTCAACTTAGCCAAAAGTTATATTATATTTGTATTACGAATGAGTGCGCTTTAGAAGGAAAGTCAATACGCAGTGATATCGCATTGAATTGCTCTAGAAAAAGATCTATCGATGTTTTTCTTGGAGTGCTTCTTATGCCATAAGGTACTTTAGAATAAAAAAAACCCAAGGAGTCAGTCAAAAGAAAGTTGATTTCATATTTTTGAAGAAACCTGCTTGTACTGAAATACTCTTAATGATCCCGTTATATATAAATCCGTCCGAATAGATTATTTTTGACTATGACTCTCATAGTCAAAAATAATTATTTCATTCAATTAGGTCAGATTGTAATGCTTATGATTGTCAAATTTATAAGTTCATTGCTAAATGATTCTACATTTACAGTGCCACATTCGTAATGCAAGGGCGTAGAATTGAGAGAAAGAATAGGCAATAAAACGAGGCTTAAGACTCCCAGAAGACCCAGCACTCGGCCAGTAAAGTGGACCATAGATAAACCCTTCTCACTGTGAGAAGTGCCCGTGCCCAGCAGTGAGGCAGTTTTAATACGGAGCTGATGCGTAATTATACAAATGTGTTGCGTTACGGACAGACTAGGTAGAGCCGAAACTAAATATCAGCAAGAAGCTGAAATTTGGCATGTATGTTCCCTGAGAACTGTTAGGGTTCAGTGTGAAGGAATTTCTCAAAATATCTACGACATCGGGCATAACGGGTCAATAAAAAAAATTGTGCTGGCGTGGCTGCGGCCATTATCTAGTATTATTTTACTACTCGTACACGCAACCGTTTACTACATTAACTAGTCCAACACATATATATTAATACAACTTTCCTTTCATGTTACCTCCATAATGATCCACATCTTCATTCACTAAAGATAATAATTGTCGCTACCAAGTTGCCGGTACTAACTAAGGCTAAGGTAAAGGTAACTAAACTTTGATGCAGAATTGTGATCAAGATTAGAATATTGTAGATAGTTCGCTCATTACGAATCGATTATACCATTCAAAAATTATTTTCTTGGTATAATAGTTGAACTATGATGAAGTTCTGCGTTACAATAACGATAACCTTAGGGGAGGCCCTTTTCCAGCAGTGAACGCCTTTAGGTTGACATGATGAAAATAATTTATTATTCTTCCTTTCTTTATATTATTTCTTTCATTTGCCTCCCTGTAGTCAGGCAAACTAGATTGAACCAACATTCCGATGCACAGCGTATGTGTTCTAAAATGGACTAACAAGGGGTGAACGACTAAAATACCTGACTAACGCTACATGTAACGTCAAACAGCGGGATACAATAATCAGTTTAGTTTGGCGTAACTTGATCCATATCTTATGCTATTATCGCTTTTATCGGCATTGCATTTAGTTACTTTTAAGAATAGCCTTAATTATCACCCTAGGTAAACAGGCGTTACAAAACTGCAATGTAACACATATTCGGGTTGCAAAATTAAAGCATGAACTACATGAAATGATGATATAATTATGACGACCCGGTAGCGTAGAGGGAGTGTAATCGACTGTCACGCCGATAGTCATGGATTCAATTTCCGCTCAAGTTAAACATTTATGTACGTGAACATGGGTATTAGACTTGTCTGGCCGTCCCAATGTATTTATGTACAATAAAAATGTATAATTATGTATGTTTATCTATTGCCTAGTACCGATAGCACAAGCTCTGCTTAGTTTGGAAATAGATGGTGTGTGAATGTGCCATTTATTCTATAATAAGTATACTTTTTTACCTGTTCCCCAGTGTCACCTCGTCACCCAGTCACACCGGTGTCTAAACAGCTATTGCAAAAGTTTGTGTGAACAACAAATCTTTTTAAAAATTATCTTATCTGGGAATGAGAGAGAGAACCTTGGGTTTGAAAGCGAAGACCAAGGATAGCAACCATCGCTAGGAAGCTGAATACCCGGCACGTATAATTACACAGCACAGTACATTAATGCTAGTCAATATCAGAATTCAGAATCATTGTCATGGATAATGTCATTTAAAATTATATTTATTGGCATTTCAGCTATATTATATCCCAGAAAGATCAATCATTATGGATAACTCGTGATAATTAACCACATTACGGACACGGTGACATTAATTCCATATATTATTAATAATATCATACAAAATAATTTAAATCGCGTACATTTTGCTTATTGAATTAAAATCGATTAATGAATAAATCATATATTGCATTAAATCAATCGGAGAAAATAAGCAAGTCATAAGATTAATGTATTTAAATATTACCGTCCCTTTCTTGTTTTGTACAAGTATATTTATCAGGCCTTTACGCAGAAATTAATTATTTTAAGTATCTATATGTCGGCGCAATAAGGAACTAGGCTGTTTGCAAACGACCACAAGTGCAGCGATACGTCATTTCCGCCACTACCGCTCCGTGAGTCAGGTGAGAGGTGGGGACGGGTCTTTATAACGACATGCGCCGTGTAGAGGGGATCATTCTGGTCGAGGCAGTCGTTCCGTCAACACCTCTAGTAAAAGTAGCTATAAGTGTAATATTAGATATTAATTATAGTTATTATTGCATAATCAGTGAAGTATAAAGTGATTTGTGATTGCGAATAAATCTCGTATTCTACGTGAAATATTGAAGTTTACTTTGAAGCCATGTCCGAAGGTCAGCCTAACACCGATATGGATCCAGAGGATTATGGCCCACCTTCACCAATTCTACAACACATGTCTGATCCATCCGAAATATATGTTTCTGCTACCATTTACAGTATAAGTGGAAAGCATTCGTTAATCTTCTTTCTTTCTCTTAGCGTTATCCCAGTTTCAATCTGGGGTCCGCTTACTAGTCTAACCGGATTTGGCTGAATATTAGCTTTTCCGCAGAGCGACTGCCTGTCTGACCTCCGCAACCCGAAGGGATAGCGATATTCCATGGTTTAGACTAGTGTCAGTTTATTTAGAAGGTACTGACGCCCTGTAACGACTGTCAAAGATGTTCATGACAACCGGGACCGACGGCTTAACGTACTCTCCGAGGCACGGGACAAGCGATAATTAACAATTCAATACGCACATAACTCCGAAAAGTCATTGGTGCGCGCCGTGGATTCGAACTCGATACCCTCTGCATGGCAGTCAGTTGGTATATCCATTCGGCTATCGCTTGCTTGGAAAGAATTCGTTAATGATTAAGGTATTTTGACTCAGCAATCAAAGTGGGCAAATGGTACCGCAATACATCACGACACACACAAGCGCGGCAAACAAAATGATCTACTGTAAATAAAATACTTTATGTAGATGGGTCTGAAATTTTAAAAGTAATTCATTACAAGAGTAATTTTATCGTTATTTGTACAGAACTAATTTGAGTTCGGTGTGCTTCGTTTGATTAATGATTCTAGTTGTTACTTAGGCCCCATGTCTGGGCGCCATTTGTGCTATTGTCGCCCAAACTGGGACTTAAATGGGTTTCTAAGTAACTAATAGGTAATTTATTTTAAAGCAAATTAGTTCTAGTTTGGTCACTCGATAAGATCGGAATCTACGTTTTGATTTGTTATTTATAATTATATATGTTGTTTATAATTATATTATTTAAACTACGTATCATTTAGTTAATTTATTGACAATTTATTTTAAACAAATTATGGCATTGAGTGGGTATAATAATAATAAAATATCATACGTAATGTATTTTTATGCAGAACAATAACAAAGAGGAGCTCAAACTGTTATTGGTATTTTTTGAGGATCATAGGATATTTTAGTTTGTAGAGTGCTATTATAAAAGTCTTAAAAAACAATAATGCCAGACTGCTTGACATAAGGTTTCGGGTTCAAACCCACGGAGTGCTCGATAATAGGGTATTTGACTAAAAAAATCTAATTAGTCCGTCAGTTAGATTATCGAAAAATATTGGACACGTATATTTTCTTTAGTCACGTAAACAAAAAATGATGACGACTAACTTCGCTGAAAACTCGTGTGACGTCACTTGCCAGTACACTTTTAACTGGCAAGTGACGTTACAAGCCCCCACTCTTAGGCGTTTCTCCATCTTTGATGCGTTTTATCTTCGTAATTTTGTACTGATTTGATAAAACAAAAAAATACGTATCCAATATTTTTCGATAATCTAACTGACGGACTAATTAGATTTTTTTAGTCAAATACCCTATTGTTCGATGCCTAATGCATATCAAATCATACATTTCTGCTTGCTCAACGCTTACGCTGGCTGACTAAAAACGTTCCTAGGAAACGTGGACGTGTATGTTCTTCATCAATTTGTGCATGCTTTATACTAGGTTAGCGTGATCTTAAAGTGAATAAATAGGCCTTCTCACTTCCCGGGTTAATAAATTAGGGTTTGAGTCATGCCCAGTAGTAGGATATTATATAAGCCCGACTATTATTACCATTATGATATAAGTCTGAGCAGCTATGGCTATACTCAAAGACTTGCCCAACAATCCTGCCAATCAACATCCCAACTTTGACTTAAACCGCATCCACGTAATTTGTACTGCATTCGTTCTTTATTGTGCCTGTATTCTAGCCGTGTGGTTGACGGCATAGAATACAAGTGTCACCACTCCCTATCTTCCCGTGGGTGTCGTAAGAGGCAACTAAGGGATAACACGATGCAAATACCATCTTTGCGTAGAGACGGAAAACTCGACATCAAACCCTATACGACTGCCTCGTTGGTCTCGCGGCATAAATGTGCGCGTGGGATCGGGAGCTGATGTCTGATCGCGGATGCCTGACCTAGGAATCGAACCCGGGACGGGTTCGATTCCTGGGTCAGGCAATGTTATTGGGTTTTTCTGTCACGAAATTCTCAGTAGCAGCACGGAGTCTGGAAATGTGCCCGGTACGGCAATAGGCTCGCCCCTTATTACGTGGGACTAAAGTATATCTGGCGAAAAGTGGGTGTAGAAATACACCTCTGCCTACCCCTTCGGGGATAAAAGGCGTGACGATATGTATGTATGTATGTATGTCATTCTTTATTTTATTTTCTCTTTGCTGTTTCGAGAATATCTATCGAAGTTCCGGCAAAATTAATTAGTTGCTTTGCTAGTCAACTGTGTAGTTTATAAACAAAATTAAACGGAAATGGATTTATATTTAAGTATCTAAGACAGATGTGAATTTCGCTGTTTGCTTTGTCCAAGTTAATGTTTGTTTAATCTAGGACATTAGTCACTGTTATCTTGGTGGGAGGTCGACGGACACGTCAATGGTTAGCTAGACCCTGAATGCCTATAGGGAAATTTCTCCACTGATCATCTCTAGCTGTTGCAAGAGGAAAAGGATGAGCCCGTTATTTGAGTATAAACTGTAAAATATAAGAAAGATACGTTATAGTTATTAGAGCTTGAGAAATAATATAATGCTGGTCAATTTACTAATTTCTTCTGCTTTGCTGATTAATTGGCTCAAAATCTTGCAAATTTGATTCGATGATCGTATTAAAATAATGATAAAGTTGATAAAATTACATACACAGCTAGGTGGTTTATAAATCTTGTTGCTGTTGAAGTCAAAGGTCCTTTGACTTCAACGGCTATATTAAAAATTAAAAAAAAAACATTATTTGTTATATATGTATCTGTAACGACAAATAATATACGAACTTGCAAGACGCAGACTTTTTGATTTCATCGGTTTTCATGCCTTTCCTTTTATGATTACTTATTACTTAACAACTTTATTCTAAATATTACCTTTAGAGCTTTATCAAAGTACTCGTTAATTTATTCCAGTATCTACACGTGTTATAAATCTCAGAGCTTGCATAATGTGCCACGTTTTGCTACTATCAAAGGCTTCATCTTTACAAGCGGTGATACTCCGGAGTATTTCGGTAAACGTCTGCTTAATATGCAAAGCAAATTTCCGAGTCGCCTCCCACAGACTACCACAGAAACCACGAAGTGCGATAATCCTAAAACTAGACACTCTCAAATTAATCACAATCTGAGTTATTAGGGCAGTGCAGTATTAGATAAAACAATTTACAAAATTTTGCATGTTTGGAAACACTTCGTCGTCATCAGCCCTGTACATAATCTGTCCCACCGCTGGGCACGAGCCTCTTCTCATTGAGAATGGTAAGGCCATAGTCCACCACGCTGGCAGACTTAACAAGTCTTTCGAGAACATTATGGAGAACTCTCAGACATGCAGGTTGGAAACACTTACATAATTATAAACAAAGTATACATCAATAGGTCATGGTTGTACAATAAAATAACATCAGCTCGTTTATGAATTGTCCCACAGTTGGGCTAAGACCTTTTCTCACTTCGAGAAGGGTTAAAGTGCTATGCTCCACGCTGGACACGTGAGGGTTGGTTAACATATCTTTTGAAATCATTATGAAGAATTCTCAGTACATGTAGCTTTCATCAATTTGTTTTTTCTTAACCGTCAAGCAAGCGGTAAACAACAATTGAATACGCACACAGCTTCGAAAATTCATTGATGCGCGTGGATGAGAACCCGTAACCATCACAATAGCAGTCTGTTGTTCTGCCCACTAAACTATCTCTGAGCTAGTAACATAAAATAGCTGATTTAATGCTCCACTGACAGTCAAAGTTATTCACATTCACTGCTCTTTATAACTATTTATAAAGAGCAGTGAATTTGAAAAGCTTTATAATTAAAACAAACATACGCAGCTATTTTTGCTGAAACAGCCACTCATTAAACGATAACAACATTTTATATTTCAGTTCATTTGGAAAGAGATTTTTCCTGCCAGATATCGTTAATTAATAAAGCTACTTTAATATTTTTATCCGTGGCAGTAAATTGATGTGAGTGACATGTCTATTAAAACTTATTGGTGCTGACGGTTTTTTGAATGAGGACTGCGAATATGCGAACGCAACTTTGTGACTTTTTAAATTTAGAATACGAATATCTTTCCTAACTTAGCCAAACCCTAATAAGGAAATTTATTTGTACTAAAAATAAGTTTATATGCGCAAAAAAGAATCTTTTTATCTACGAGGTAAGTTATTAAGGCATCCTTATATCGTGTTTCGTGTATCACTACGCCACTGCGGTAGACTGTAATAAAACTCAACCGCTGCTTGGACAGAAATGATTGGATATTACTATCTGCTGATGTGGGTACACATAATAGTACATCATAGCCATCTACACTGTAGGTCATACTATCGCAGTTGTCTTACTTACCTTATTTTCATTTCCAAACATGTATCATTCTATAAAAACAAAACATTTTCGTTTTTATTCCTTCACTTCCCTTTCAAATGAAGCAGCGATAGCCTAGTGGAGAGACCGACAGACTGCTACGCAGCGGGTCCGGGTTCGAATCCACGGCACGCACCAATGACTTTTCGGAGTTATGTGCGTATTAAATTGTTAATTATCGCTTGCTAAACGGTGACGGAAAACATCGTGAGGAAACCTGCATGTCTGAGAGTTCTCCATAATGTTCTCGAGAGACATGTGAAGTCTGCCAACCCGCACTAGGCCAGCGTGGTGGACTATGGCCTTACCCTTCTCATAGTGAGAAGAGGCCCGTGCCCAGCAGTGGGACAGTTTATATACAGGGCTGATGATGATGATGACTTCCCTTATCTTAAATTAAGATAAAATGTAAACATGTACAACAAGGAACCAACCAACAGATACTTGCAAAAGAGCACAATTTTTTATCATAATTAAATCAAGTGCAAGTCGGACTCGCTCATGAAAGGTTCCGACTACGGAAGTCGCTGTTAAGTAGTTACCACTACTAAGAGGTAACTACTTAGCATACCAACTATCTTCACCTTACCAAATATCACTATCACTTTTTCGCCAGCAAAACTTTTCTGTTTTCCATAGTGTTTGATCAACTGAACTGATAATATGAACGAAATTAAATTTGTGCTATATCTCAAAAACTACTGGCCACTTTTATTTCAAACCAATTTTTGTTTGAAGTTTTCGTTACCATCTACAATATAATAGTTTCTCAGATTTGTAACTCTCTTAATTTAAACTCATTTTACAACTTTAGAAGCGTATATATTTTAAACGATTGACTTTGAGATATTATTTATACTTTGAGTTATCTATAGATATCCCGCGTGTATATTAAACATGATTATTTTTTCATTTAAGTTTCATGTGTAGAGAGTCGCCCCTGTATTTTATTTTACTTTTATTTTTGTACACATAACACACCATGAAGCGATTCACAGAATACATCTACATGCCAATTTTAAATCTGTAGTCTCAATAGTTTCGATCAAGTAGCCGCCGTGACCTCACTCTGCTTTAATAGTAACAGCAATAGTCGAACAATTTTCGGGTACTTTGAGATGCCTTCTAAATTTAATACAAAGAGAAATGTCACTTCAATCTTCCGTGACCACATTTCCTGTATATAAATTGAAATGTCGGATAGAAATAAATAATGTAGTTTTATATCACTCGGTTTAAATGTATTTAAAACCAATATATCGCGATAGAAGCCGTAAACCGCAGTTTCAATTCAAAGGGTATTTTTGATATTTACAATATGCCATTGTGAAAAATATTTGAAGAGACATCGATATACACTTAAAACCAAAACTAACATCGACATCAGTGAATTGAAGATCACTGATACTTTTATATAATAATATGTATTTGGCAAAATGGGTTATACTAAATGGGTTATACTAAAAATATAGACTCACGCAGGCAGAGGTTTAATATTACACCCACATTTCGCCATTAATTTTAAGGTTCCACGTAATAGGGGGCGAGCCTATTGCCGTACCGGGCACATTACCAGATTCCGTGCTGCTACTGAGAATTTCCTAACGAAAAAAACCAATAACACTTTGAGCGACCCGGGAATCGAAACCGAAACCTCCCAATCCCATGCGCACATTTATGCCGCGAGACCAATAATTTTATGTAATGGCTCCATTCGCTAACTTGTTAAAAATAAAGGTGAAATACCTTTTACTCGCGCACTGAAAATATTCTGTCGGATTTGGTTAGACAAGTAAGCTGACTCCGGGTTCCAAAACGAAAAGTCTTGTACACATACAACCGGAATAACGCCAGGAAAATAGTGACGATCATTTACTCGTGCCAGTTTTAGTTCATTTTTGCGTCAGCCGTGGTATCAAGATGACTCATGTCCAGCAGCCTTTGAGAATTTCGGTTTTAACACCTACCACTTGGTCTACACAAATCTTCTTATTGTTTCGTTCAAAACTTAGTTGAACATGACAGACAAAATATTATTTCAGCTTAAAAGTAAAAGTAAAATCTGTTACATCGTTACTTTAAAATTGCTACGAGTACTAATTGCTGGTTGATATTGAGAAGATAAAATAGAGCGTTTGAGAGTTCTGTTTTAATAAAGTCCTGTTTTTTATAAGGGATCTAGTGTGCAGCGTATCTATTCGTATTTTTTTTCTTTTTCGAGGACGTGAATGGCCAGCTCTTACGACAGAGTTTGGCTTTCGAAATGGCCAAATCATTATTGTGTGTGAGTCATGAAGAAGCGGCAGGTTGACGTGATTATACGGTATACGGTTACGTGATTCTGAAACACGAGAGCGGTCAGACGTATGTTTCACAAGTAGTCACCCATCCAAATAATGAACTGTGCAAGGATTGCTTAGTTTTGCCGATCTGTCTTATACTAATAGAACAAAGCTGAAGGGCTGTTTATTTGATTCAACTCACTAATCTCCGGAACTAATTGTCCGATTTGAAAAATATTTTGTGTTAGATAGCTCATTTATCGATGAAGGCTATTATTATCTATAACATCACGCTATGGGTCATGGATGAAGAGCAGTGGCTCTAATAACGCGTGTGTAACCGTGGCCACAGCTAGTAATTGGTACTTGGTAGCACGGGGTGTTTCCGCAACTCCACGTCTTGGCGCGTATTTTGCGTTATTTTAAAAAACATATTTATACATAGTTTACAAGTAATAACATAGTTACAACAATTTCAGCATAGCTCTAAGTTTTTCCAGTCTCTGGAATATGTATACCGAATGGTTTTCAAATATTAATTAAAATGTAATCTCTGACGCATGCATTTATTAAGTAGTGTTGTTTGAAATTACAAAGTCTGAATTAAACACCAGCTTTTAGGCTTTGGAGGGCTGACCGAACTTATTACGAATGGGGGATTATCTAGGTTATGTATTTGAATATTTGATAGGTACATTATGACTGGACTTGGTTTCGAATTATCATATAGCAATAGTAAGTTGAAAGGTGCGAAGGCAGCCATAGTCTAATGGAAATACTATGAACAGAGTACCATACACGGGGTATTCGGTTCAAATTCACGGTGGTCGATGAATCATTGACTTTCCCAGTTAGAAGCATATTCTATTATCAATTATTGCTTGCCTTTACCTTGAATGTGAAACCGTTGGTCCAACTGTCACGAATATCTTTGAAAGTCATTTTACAGAGAATACTACACCTGGTCTAGTTATGGATTATAAATGAACATTTAGGTTGTAAGCGTGAAATCGCAATCACTATGTGAAAAAGTTAATATTCTACTATATTTGGTATATGATTTAATAGAGAATTATTTCAATGTCGTTTTATTTTTAGATCATGTGTTATCTGGGACTTTTTGAAACTAAACCTAAGTAGTACTAGTATCTGACGAAAAGGACTTATTGGAAGACGACATTTATTTATGTGTGATAATTTTGTGCCTAAGGATGTGAAAATTGTACCTAAGATCTCATAATAATTTTATAAGTATAGTTATGTGTGTTAATTTTGCATGTAAAGGTTTAACAAAATATTTGATAATGACTGAGAAACTAGTTACTAAAAATGTTAAGGTTTTTATCATCTCACTTATATTTATATAATTATGTTATAAATATTTTAGTAAAATAAACCAGATTAAGGGCAACATTCTGTACTAAACCGAATCAAAAATATTTGATTTATATTTGGATTTATTTTTTACTAGAGGACGCCGGCAGCTACGCCTGCATTTTTTTTAAATTTACCCGTTTTGGCCGATCCCGTGGGAATTTCGGGAAATCCCTTCTTAGTGCACCCCTACGGTCCCCAAGGAAGATACATGCCAAATTTCAGCTTCTTGCACCTTATAGTTTCGGCTGTAGCGTGTCTGTCAGTCAGTAAGTAACGCAAGGATTTAAATATTAAGATATAGAAAGGAAATATTATGGTACCCTCTTATAAGGTCAGCTGTTTCAGTCATATTTTCAAAATTATTTTATTAAGCTTTCCACAAAAAATATTTTAAAACAACTACATATAATTAATAACAAAGGTCGAAATTAACTGTTAAGTGCAATATATGCCATGCTAAGTTATTCATAATTTCTTACAATTCAATAATAATCTCATCGTTTTAAAACTAGGGTGTTTTTACATCCATTATAGTCTTAGGGCTGATTTTTGAATCGCCAGTTAGAAGATAACAAAACAATAAAATATAACACTTACAAATTAAAAACTATGGTTGTGGATAAAGTAGATCAATGATGTTACCTACTTTTCAATTTAGCCCGGTTACAGTTTAACTGTCAAGTAAATTTTAACTCATGATTGAAAATTCGACCCTTAGTGGGTTATACAACTCATTATAAAATACATATAACACTTGCAAATTAACTACTACTACCTCGTTGGTCTCGCGGCATAAATGTGTGCGTGGGATCGGGAGGTCTCGGGTTCGATTCCCGGGTCGGGCAAAGTGTTATTGGGTTTTTCCGTTAGGAAATTCTCAGTAGCAGCACGGAGTCTGGTAATGTGCCCGGTACGGCAATAGGCTCGCCCCCTATTACGTGGGACCTAAAAATTCTTGGCGAAATGTGGGTGTAATATTATACCTCTTCCTACCCCTTCGGGGATACAGGCGTGAGTCTATAAATAAAAAAAAAAAATAAACTTACAAATTAAAAACTATGGTTGTGGATAAAGTAGATCAATGATGTTACCTACTTTTCAATTTAGCCCGGTTACAGTTTAACTGTCAAGTAAATTTTAACTCATGATTGAAAAATCGATAAAATATGATGGTCTCGTCACTAGAAGCCCTCCGTTAATCGCCTCCTTATAATTATAGTTTATGGTCGCGCATGATTTCACAGGCTTCTTCCACTTCTTTCTTTCTTCGGACGCTCGCGATAATTAGCAACACTCACCAATTCAAAACGAACCTTACCCCACGAACCCTACAGTTGAGTTTCTATTAAAGCATGCCTCAGCCGCTTTCAATGACACTTCGGCAGGCTGAAAAACTATTCATACGACAGCGACTGATTTTACCTGATATTTCGTGTGACATTTTTTTTTTCAAACTTTTGCGTTTCGTGTTTAGGTTTTCCTCTCGAAAGATTCAGTTACCATTTGGATTGTTCGTTCCAATTTTGACTATAGTTTTAAAAGTCACGTACCATTTCGATGTATGGACGCTTTTTACTTTTATTGCGTACAGAACGTTCGTAAAAATTTGGAACATTGAAATTGATTTTTGAAAATAAAAATATCCATTTCAAGCCATTGACGAGCGTTGTAGTTCGATGCGTAAATATCATTCCTTTTGAAAAATTGTTTGTTGTATTTGCTAAATATTCTTTAAATCGTGTGAGATTTAACCACACATATACAGATAGTGAATATTTTTAAAAGCACGTGTGAAATTGAACTCGTTCGTCGTGATAAACAATACAAACATTCAATCATCAGACATAAAGACGTGAAATAACGATATGTAATCTACAAATATTCATTTTGGTTCTGGCGTGAAACTCACTATAGCGTAATTTTAATTGCCAAGGCGACCGTTTACGCCACCACGCTGTAGGTGTTAAAACATTATCAAAATAGGAACTCGAAGGACTATTTATAATTTTCCAAGATAATATTTCATAATAATATGTTATCCTCACCTCTTTGCTGAAATCAAACTACTAATATGAAATATTTTGATCTCGGATAAACGCTTAAACCTCTGTGTAATACTCATGCATTTATAATTATTAAAATATATCAGGATAAGTATGTAGTGGGATGAGGTGAAATAGAACAGATAAAGACAATGATAGACTTGTCAGTCGACATTAATAACGGACGCAGTGAAGCGGCTTTATTCGAACCAGATATCAACTTGTACTTAAGACAAAACCTAAAAGTTAAAAGATTACAATAATTATTTTTGTGTGATAGTGTCTGAGTTTTTAAGGCCGCTTGAAGTTAAAAGATTACATAATTTTTGTGTGTAGGTGTATGAGTTAATAGGTCGGTCGAATGCTTTCGACAAGGCCTAAACAACCAACTTATATGACAATGGACAACTGAGACCGAAAACTTTATGTCCACTCCGATGTACGGTATATCTCTGACGTAAATGCCACAAAGGTCACCCACCCAAACCTGTGCAACCGTTGCTTTACTTTTACGATCCATTATGAAAGGCAATTCTCGTCACACAATGAGCGCTCTTCTATTTATTTATGTAAGTACACAAAAGTACCTTGTTACAATTTAGAGACAAGGTACTTACAAATTGAGTTCAGTAGATCCCTTAGTAGGTATGTATGTGTATCAACACAGCATGATCGTAATGTGAGGACTGTTAAGTACTAAAATGAAAAACCGCACTGAGTGAGTTAAACCTAAGGTTGACTACCTACGTCGTATGTTATTTGTTATATTTATTACCAACTATGCTGTTGTATTTCGCGTCATCCAATCAGGTGGCTGAGGTAAAAACAGTAAGCGCACTCCGTTCTCCAAGACAAAACTTTTAATTAGGATGCAAAATAGAAATCATGATAATTATTTATCACTAGCGTAATGCTAGGACAGTGATAGTGATGTTGTTTGTTACAGTATAGGGTCTGCTGTGTAATAGAGACATTTTGTGTTTGAATGGCATTTTACCAAGCGTCCAATTCCGTGCCCGTACCTACACATTTGTTTAAGTGTTCACCCGTACCAATACCTATCACGCATTGCGCTCGATTCTCGGAGGGTCAATGTTAGTTCGATTGGCAGATTGACAGTTGATGTTTATCAACGTATACGCCACGCTTACTCCTTTTAATTAAAGGCGTAGTACCCTATTTGACCCTATTGGAGTGATTGCAAGTCTTACTTGTAACGAATTATTATTAGTGCTATCAGTACGGTCACGATGTTTTTTCTTCATGTAAAAGAAAAGACAAAGCAGTTCCCACATTAGGTCGCTAGATAAACTTTGACATTGAAAGATACACTTTAGAACATACATACCTATTTTAAATATTTAAATTGAAATTAAGGGATTTCCAGTAGATGAACTTGCCATGAATTTATTTAGATACGATTTTAATAAAACTTTTCAAACGCTTAGGTCGATTGATGTAAATAAAATTCGTGCGTGGCAACTATAAACAACTGTACAGCAATGTTTGCAGAAACACAAAAACAAAACCAAATAATCGGTACGAAAGGCACAATTGCATTTTTGTCAGAGGCGAGCCCGGCAAGAACTTTATTAGACTTATAGATCTTCCATTTTCTCTTCTTGCTTGATTTCCAATATATCTGTCACAAATCCGATCTTAAGCTGTAATTGAACGGACGACTTTCGCCGAAGTCCCTCGTTGGGCGCCAATACCGATACTTCGCTAATCAAGTTTATAAGACTGGACGAGTTATTGCAACCTACTTTTGATAATACACTAATTGAATTACTTACTTCGGTATCCGTATTCGTCCCTGAAACAAGAAAAAGGAAAAATATTAACAGCAGTTTTGTAATTAAAAGGTTTGTATGATTTTGTTATAGCGAATCTATAACTACTAATGGCTAATGAGGAAACAATCAAACTTTTACGCAAAAGATTTTGAATCAGAACTCACGACATGCATAACTGACTTTTTAAACACACTCAGACGGGAGGAAACCTGCATATATAAAGCCGAACTCAGATTGGGCGCCAGCGTACGCCCAGCGTCCGCTCGGCGTTCACTCTGTTGTACAAAGTGTACGCCGGACGCTCGCCGAACGGATGCCGAGCATACGCTTGAGGAACGATCATAACCAGTGTAAGGGAAGCCAACGGGTTCTCTAGGATTTTCTAGGTCATTTCGATAAAAACCCACATTTGGACAGGCAGCGTGGTAAACAGTAAGAACCTTTTCACAACAGTGAGACAATTTATTATAAAGGCTCATAATATTTAATATAGGAGCCTATTCGAATACCCTGAATTCTTGTATAAAGGCAGCAATATCTGTACTCGGTAAGACTTTTTGCTTACACGGTAAGGCCTTGTTCTAACAAACAAGTAAGATTGGTCGAAGTCTTACATAAAACCATCACAGTTCCGCTTGGCGACACGACTCTGAAGACAAGTAGTAGACGACCAATCTGAAGCTATATATATATATATATATATATATATATCTGCCGTCCTTTAAGTAGAACCCCGTTAACTCAAATGGTCGATTTTGAGGTTTGAATGCAAAGTAATACAGTTTTAAATTCTCTATCTTTCTGTCTAAGAACCATATCTCTATAACTTACGGTTATAGAGATATTAAAACATGATTAACCGTTAAATGACAAAATATGCAACAAATGCTTGACTAAAAAGGGACTATAGCACGCTTCTTAGCTTAATGCAGGTTAAAATACCTTAGCTTCAAAATGTTCCTTAAATTTTTTACATTTTTCATAATCTTAAACTACGTTAATTGAATATTCTTGACTACAAATACACTAAAAGCCTATAACGTGTTTATAGTTAAGGATCAGTTTTGATAAAACAGGAATAAAAACAATGCTATAAACTATTTATGATGAAAACCTTATCTCATTCTGGTTAGATGACCATAACGGAATTTTGATAAATAATCAATATTACGATATGCTCTAAACAATTCGTTAAAAAAAGCGTTGTTTACTTCTAACATGGAATTTGTTCAAAAAAATATTAGTAATTCTTAACATAATAACGGCTAGCCCACGTTCCATAACTAGAAACACGTTATCCGTTTCTCGCACTTCATTTATTTTGGGAGTGTGCGGGGATGCCATATGCGTGCGAGGATGGGATATGCACGCAGGGAGGTTTGCCATTCCGCTCGGAGTGCTTATAGCGTGCAAGCGTGCGTCATCGCAAAAACTCAAATATGTCGGGGAACATTAAGAGGTAAAATTCGAAAATGTTTGTGTAATACTTAATTAACATTATCTTCCTTAATATCTCCATCAAGTTTAAGGGAAGAATAGCAGACCAACGAATTAGTCATATTTATAAATTTTTTATGACTGCCTTGTTGGTTTGCTATTATACCTCAGACTAACTAGGTGGAGTAACTACCTTTAACGGGCAGAAACTGGATGAGAGTAGCCTCGGATCCACCATTGCAGTCAGTCAACCGGAAGATGACGGTCAAACCACCCAAAGTAAGGCGAAAGTAAACGGCAAGATACTATATAGCAGCAGCATTAAGTATCAAAGACTTCCGCCTCTACGATCGCCAATCCGTCTGCTAAGCGTGGCGATCAAAGCAAAATCTCCCAACAATGGCCATGGTAACGGCGGGGCAAGGGGTGCGATAAACCTCCGGTAGAGATTTGTCGCAATATTTAATTTATTTCATTTCATTCATCACGCTCCAATGAGGATGTAGAAGCTATGTATGAGTACATATTTATTTAACGCGAAACTAGGCAAACGAGTGGTGATGAGCTGAAGGTAGAGCAATTTGGATATGGACACCGCAACTCGCGGGGCCACTTGCTGGCTAGCTTCATGGAGAAGGAAGGACTCTTCATGATGAATTCCTTTTTCAAAAAGTGAGAATGCCGCAAGTGGACCTGGATAAGTCCAGATGGTGCCACCAAAAATGAGATCGATTTCATCATGTCAATGAAGAGGTTAATATTTAATTATGTCTCTGTGATCAGTTCACATAAAACGGGCCGCGGTCACCGAATGGTAAGAGACACATTGAATATTAGTCCTAGCAACGAACGGTCGAGATTGATGAAGTCTACGCTCCTACCAGCGCCAGTTCAAATTTAAAACCCCGAGAGCTTTCAGCTTGAGCTGCAAAACCGCTTCGAATGCCTGGGAGAATGCGTAGATGTGGACGACTTTAGTAACAGGTTAGTGAATGCTGTCTTTACAACAGGCTTAAAGTTCTTAAAGCCCATGACGATTAAAAGAGCCTATAAAATCTCTGGTCCGAATTTCGATCTTATACAGGAAAGGCGTAAGATGCTTCTGCATCCCTCGAACGATATGCCAAAGTATCGGCGGCTTAATAAACTCGGAGATCACGAATCAGAGACTTAGAGATCTGTTTATTAAGCTGAGGCGAAGGAGCTGAGGCTCCTGGAAAAGATCGAACTGGACAGCTATACACGACTACACGACCACCTGTTATTACTCCAGTCACTGACCCTAGAGCTGGATTGACCCGACACTATACCGAAGAAATCCCGGACATGACATCCTGTCAGCATGCACGGGATAAGAGTGGCCCTAAATCAATTCAAAACCAACAAGGCACCGGGTGATGACGGAATTACGTCAGAGCTTTTGAAAGCTGTCGGCGCACCTGGCGTGGAAAACTTCGAAAGTTATTAAATTCTGTCATACTCGAGGGCAATACGCCTCAGTGTGGTGGTGCTTTTCGTCAAGATAGGCGATAAAACCCTTTTGAAGAACTACAGACGCATCTCGCTCCTGAGTCACGTCTATAAGTTGTTTTCAGGGGTCGTCACAAATAATCTCGAGACCAAGCTAGACGACTTCCAGCCTCCAGAACAAGCGGATTTCCGTAAAGGCTATAGTATTATAGACCACATACATACGCTGCTAAGTCTGAGGAGTATAACCAGCCTCTATACTTGGCGTTAGTGGACTATGAGCAAGCCTTCGATTCGATCGAAACCTGGGCGGTACTGCAGTCTTGCCAACTGTGCCATCGACGACTATCGATACGTCGAAGTGCCGAAGTGTTTGTTCGAAAACGCCACCATGTCAGTCCGCCTCCAGGACCAGAGTTTAAAGCCTATTCAACTTTAGCGAGGGGTGCGTGTTAAATCTCCGAAACGTTCACCGCTGCGCTGGAAGACGTTTTCAAGGTTCTGGACTGTGAAGGACTCGACATCAAATAAACTGCGACTACTTACACCTACTATTTGCTGATTATACCGTAGTCGTGGCTCAGACCATGGAAGACCTCTGCACAATGCTCGATGGCCTCCGTAGAGCCTCCCAACAAATAAGTCTTAAGATGAACATGGACAAGACGAAAATCACGACTTACTTCCATGTCGTACCTGCTCCTATTCAGGTTGGGAACTCTACACTCGAAGTTGTTGACAAGTACGTATAACTCGGAAAATGATCCGATTGGGTAGGTCCAATTTCGAGAAAGAGGTCATTCGTCGAATCTAATACGGTTGGAAGGAGTTCGGGAAGCCACGGCATATCTTCACATCTGATATCAGTGTCTCAAGACGAAAGTCCTTGACCAGTGTATGTTGCAAGTGATGATCTATGGAGCCGATACGTGGCCACTTACTTTGGGCCTTATCCGGAAGGTTCAGGTTACTCAGAGGGCAATTGAAAGAGCTATGCTCGGTGTTTCCTTGCGAGATCGAAAAGAAATGAGGAGATCCGCAGGAGAATCAAAGTCACCGACATAGTTCTCCGAATAGCCAGGCTAAAGTGGCAATGGGCAGGGTACATAGCTCGAAAAACCGATGGCCGTTGGGGCAGGAGGGTTCTGGAGTAGCGACCACGCACCGCACGACGCAGCAGTAGTAGGCCTTCCACAAAGTAGGCCGACGATCCACCCCATATCATCCCGTGGGTGTCGTAAGAGCCGACAGAGGGAGCATATTATGCAGAGAACATCACTGTAAGAGAAGGAAAACTTGATACAAACCCTATACCAACCCGTTTGGCCAACGTGGTATAGTAGGCCAATTCCTCCTTTCAAAGGAGTGGCCTAGTCCAGCAGTGGACTGTTAAAGGCTGATGATGATGATGATGATGGAAATTGGGCTTTAAAATATATTTTTTAGCTATTAATTGTTTAATAAGATTAGAAAAATAATCAAGGCTGTGCATATAAATTTTACAAATTGCTGTAATTATGCTGATGATAAGATTGATAAGTGAAATATATAATTATGTTGATGATAAGGAATTTTATTTAATTAAAAACTTTTTAATTTAATTGATTCAATTTTCATACTGCATTTTATTTAATTATCCAGTTTTTTATATGTGATGCTTAGCTATAAAGACGTTAGTAACAATTGAAGTAAGAAAAACCTGTTTTTAGCTAAGTAAGGAAGCATAAATTTTTTCATATATTTTTTATTTTTTGCTAAAACTTAGCTTAAAAGAGTCATAGGTACTTTAGCCTCTTTTTACGTAAGGTGTTTATGTATAAATATTAAGAAAGGTTTTGGCTACAAAACAGTTCGTAGATTTAGCGTGTTTATAGTAAAGCATTTTAGGGTAAATTTATTGAAAATTAGAAACCTCAAATTTATTGAAAATTAGAAATGCCTTTAACTCGGTTAATAGGGACACCTTGTTGACACAAGCTAAATTAGAAGCACCCGAAATTTTCAGTTTTCTTTGGCAGTGTTATAGGCACCCTTCAAAATTGATATATGAAATGAAATGAAATGAAATGAAATGAAAAACATTTATTTTTATATCAGACGAGGGACATCATATAAACAGTGAGAGAAAAAACAAAAAAAAATCTATAACTAGGCAAAAATCGTACACGCCCGTCGTCTGTACAAAAATAGGAAGCCAGTTCAGCATATTGCCGGACATTATGTGCCCGACGCTGGTTTTCAACTGGCTCCTTAGTAGACGCGGACGTCAAAACCAGATTATTTTACTTACTATAATTATTATACAATATTGGTTGACATGTTACATTTTTACACAAACAACAAAAATCGAAAATCCAAAGACAATTTTTTTTTATCATAACTACATCTATAAATGCACGTTACGGCTAAGTTCTGACATTGACATTTATAATTAATAATTTATATGCTACAGAATTCAGAAATGACAGATACACGAATTACACGATCACGTTACGTAATCGATAACAAAAACAAACTTCAGAAATACGATCAAGTTACATAATCTAATTTGATAAAAGATGTCATTTCGGGTCCGGCTCATAACGTGTGCCGCTCTAAATAAATTGCATCGTGAATTGTGACCACTGAGTACCATACGGGCATTTTGACAAGCAATAACAATGTTGAAATGAGATGAGACAATGCCTTAGAGCGAGATGTACATAGACGCCAACAGCGCGGTGGTTTTATATTATACTACCTTCCGCGCGCCAAACAAACAAAGGTTATGTAATAATTGTTGATAATTGTAATCTGTAGCGAACAATTCAAGCCGCAATTATGTCATTATCATGACACAATATTAACATCACCGTTACCGGAAAACATCGATTACATCGATCGCTGCCATTACCGGGAAGAATGGAGTGCACAAAATAAATAAAAATTGAAATGTGTGTATATAAACATGGGCACACACAGAGTAGTGTTTCTTCTGATAATAACATGGGTAAGTAAGTACTTAATTCTTTATAACATTCTAATAATTTTATTGTTAGTTTGCTGATCACGTGAAATAGAAGTAGTATAAGTACCAAGTGACTGCCAGGCAGTGATTTAGAGTATTTCATACTTTTGTTTACAGATTAATACAAGACTTATATATCAGCTGCAATAACAATTTGCAATATTACCAAAAAGCAACATCACCCAACCAGAATGCTGCATGTGTGCTTTTGGACTATTATCAATGTACCTATCCAAAGCACAGCGAATCACACATACATTATAATGGAAAAATTACACAGGTCCAGTAAGTATATCAATGATTATACATCATATTACGACAAGCAGGTACATAAAACATACACCAAGTGACAGAGTGTGTATATAGGAAACAAAAACGAGTCATAACTGATTAATTTATATGGATAGGATAGTATTAATGTTATATTATTTTTAAGTTTATTGATGTCTAAGCGAGTTTATCGTTAAACATAGTTTCGATCAGTGAGGATATTTTAGTATACTCACCTGTGACAACTGTCAAACATCCTTAGGGTAGCCGGGACCGACGGCTTCACGTGCCCTGGGAAGCACAGTGCCAGCGATATCGAACTATTTAATACGCACATTACTCCTAAAAGTCAGTGGTGCGCGAGAGCCCGAGACCCTATGCGTGACAGTCTGCCTGTCTCCCCACTAGGCTATCGGTGCCTCTAGGAGAGACCGGCAGATATGTATATATACACACATGCATATATACACATAACGTAACATATCCATACAAAGAAGTCATCACTTTATTATGTACTTTTTTGAGTATTTAATAAAATTCTCTTGTACAAGTTCTTAAAGCCTATCCTGCTTATTTTAGATACTACTGGAGGTGGTAATGAATTCCAGCATTTGGTGGCTGCGAATTTAAAACTACCTCTAAACGCCGTAGTCCTGTGCTGCGGTATTGAAAGCGGGTTGGTCATGGTACGCGCGGGATATGCAAGATGATTCTGCCTCCAGTTTAACTTGTCGTATAAATATTTAGGCGAGCACGTTTTAACAATGCCGAACAGTAACGAAGCTAAGTGAAGCTTTCGTCTGTTACACATTTTTAACATATTAGCGTCATTTAAAAAAGGCGTAACATGGCTACGACGCGGGATATCGAAACAAAATCTGGCGCATGCGTTTTGTACTCGTTGTATTAAACGTTCAGTTCTTGACAGTAGACAAGGGCCATATACTATATCGCAATAGTTAAATTTCGAAAGGATTAGACTATCTACTAATCTATATAAGGAAAATGTTTGGAATCCGCCGTTGGCTGGCAACAAGGCGACCCGCTTGGACACTAATCTTTAGCTTGGCCATTCACCCAATTATCAAAGAGCTAAAATCAAAATTTAACATCTGGTACCTGAATGATGGAACCCTTGCAGGTGATGTAGCCATAGTTTATCAAGACCTGGCACTTCTAAACTCCAAATTGTTATCTATTGGCCTAGAATTTAATCCCAGTAAATGCGAAATTTTCATTAACGATAACTTAGACAAATCCGATATACTTTCTAAATTTCAAATCTGGCTCCAAATATTACTCACGTTAAAAAAGTGCTCTTCGCCTCCTTGGGTCTCCAATATTACACGAAGGTTTCGATTCATTTATACAGGAAAAAAATCAAAATTTTAGTGATATTTCAGACAGGTTACTCAAAATTAATATGCATTCGGCTTTTACTATTATCAAGTATTGTCTTTTTGTCCTGAAATTTACACACGCTCTTCGATCTTCCCCTTTTTGGAAAAACCCATCTGCACTCGCCCAAATTGACAAACTTATACAAATTATTGTAAGGAAAATTCTAAATCTGGCCTTGAACGACCGATTGTGGCTACAGGCGTCATTCATCATACAGGCGTCCTGTACGCCTGGACGGCCTTGGCGTTCGCAAAATTACGGACGTAAGCTTACCAGCATTTCTGTCCTTGGTCCACAGCACTGAAGAATTGACCAGGAAAATTTTAGCACCCACACTGGTCGATTCTGAGGAGCCGTGTAACACCGATGCCATGAATGCTTGGAGAATGGCTTGTCCAAGCACCGAGTTACCCCGAATCCCATCTTCTCAGAGGCAGTGGGACGGGCCGCTTTGCAGCGTGGTACGAGAAAATCTCTTAAGTACGTCGTCCAAAGCTGCAGAGCGTGCTCGTTTGCTGGCTGTGGGAGAGTGGGAGTCGGGGCTTTGGCTTCAGGCACTGACATCGTCCAACATAGGTACCATGTTGGACGATACGACTTTCCGCATTGCTTCTTGCCTTCGTTTAGGTGCGCCTTGTGTTTTTCCACATCGCTGTTACTATGGAGAGGCTGTCGACAGCTTTGGTCACCACGGTCTGTCATGCAGCAGGAGCGCAGGTCGTATTGCACGACAGGCCAACCTCAATGATATACTTCGCCGGGCTTTTGTCACCGCTGGCGTTCAGCCCAACTTGAACCTCAGGGCTTGGCACGCGACGATGGTAAGAGACCAGACGGTATGTCTTTACTGCCATGGAAGCTGGGTAGGCCTTTGGTGTGGGACGTAACATGTGTCGACACACTTGCGCCATCTCATCTTCCTAGCACAGCGGGTTGTGCGAGCGCTGCTGCTGCTTCAGCGAAGACTCTCAAAAGGCGCAAATACATAAATCTAGTAGGGGATTATGTTTTTGAGCCGTTTGGAGTAGAAACGTTGGGACTATGGGGTCCAAGTGCGAAATCTCTTTTTAGAGATCTTTCAAAGAGACCTGTTGACGCCTCGCGTGACCAGAAGGCTGGCCTGTATTTGGCACAAAAGATCAGCATTGCCATACAACGTGGCAATGCTGCCAGCATTCTGGGCACGCTTTCAATTGATGGCGATGTGGAGGATTTTCATGACGCTTTTTAAACTTTGCTTTTACTTTTTTATGAAATTACTAGAGGACGCCAGCAGATACGCCTGCATTTTTTTTAAATTTACCCGTTTTGGCTGATCCCGTGGGAATTTCGGGAAATCCCTTCTTAGTGCACCTCTACGGTCCCCAAGGAACATACATGTCAAATTTCAGCTTCCTGCGCCCAATAGTTTCGGCTGTAGCGTGTCTGTCAGTCAGTCAGTAACGCAAGGATTTTATATATTAAGATTATTTTAATTTATGTGTAAATAGCCACTTATAATTAAAAAATAGTTTTAATTAAATTGTGTTTAACCTTACACGAAACCTCATAAATTTAAAGAAAATGCTTATCTAAAAGAGCTCTAAGTGTAGGATAACGAGGCTTTAGAGCGGCGAACAATGTGAAAAAAAATGTGTATAGCTTAACTAAGCCAAAAAAACATTTTTTTATATAATTTAAGTACTTTTCTGAGCAAGAAATATCCTAAATGACGCTGGCAAATATTTGTTTAAATAATATTTAACAATCACTGATTTATGTATAATAGTTTTCTAGAAACAACAATTCCCGCGTTTTTTACGTTTTTCTCCAAAATCACTTTTTGGGGTTAACGTGGTTTTAGTTAACGGACGGCAGATATATATATATATATATATATATATATATTTCTTGTGTGCGTGTGTATGTCACTAAACTCCTCTGGACTGGACCGATCTTGATGAAATTTTTTGTGTGTGTTCAAGAGGACTTGAGAATGGTTAAGATTTACAATTTAGTGCACTGGAAAATGTTTATTTACTTAATTTTTAATTTGTAAGTAGTTGAGGATTTTGGAATGTTTCACATTAGAACCGACGGACTGCGCTGCTATCGCAGTGTCAAATCGTATGTTAATAATTTCTTCAAGGAGTACATCGAAACCTTACCTGAATAATAAAACATTAAAAAATAAAGATTTCGAGTCGACGACATATATCCGCAAAATTCGGATTGTCGAGTATTTTGTTAAATTCTAATGGTTCTGACAGATAAATCACAGTCGCCATATTGGCTACTCTAGCGAAACGTCATAGATACCGGATAACATTTTGAATACTACTAAGTCTTAGTACTAAGTAGTTTGTATGTGTAAAGTAAATACTTTTTGCACTAAAATGACAATAATAGAAACATCCGCCCAATAAAGGAGATTTGTGTCACTCCGAACATAGATGGCAAACTATAACTAGAGAACCCCGAATTACGCGAGCGAAGCCGCGGGCAAAAGCTAGTATATATATATATATGACCTAGGCGGACGTTCTCTGACCACATTGGAGACATCCTAAAAACATGACAGGTGAGAAGTACCCTGAACAGAAGAGCATGCATGAGGAATCTGATGGGAGTGAATGAAGCAAGAGAGATATGTCAGGATCGTTGCAAATGGCGTTCCGTAGTCTCTGCCTACCCCTCCCCCTCTGTATGTATATATACATACATACATACATATCGTCACGACTTTTTCTACACCCACTTTTCGCCAGATATACTTTAGTCCCACGTAATAAGGGGCGAGACTATTGCCGTACCGGGCACATTTCCAGACTCCGTGCTGCTACTGAGAATTTCGTGACAGAAAAACTGAATAACACTGCCCGACCCAGGAATCGAACCCGGGACCTCCCGATCCCACGCGCACATTTATGCCGCGAGACCAACGAGGCAGTCGTTTAGGGTTTGATGTCGAGTTTTCCGTCTCTACGCAAAGATGGTATTTGCATCGTGTTATCCCTTAGTCACCTCTTACGATACCCACGGGAAGATTATATATATATATATATATATATTAAGATTGCACCTTTGGCGTAGTGGTTTAAGCGTCCGCTTAGCTGTTAGACATGTTAGGTTGTTGTGTATGGTATGTTGGGTTTGATTCGCACTAGCGGCAACACTTTGGGTGATGCACAAATTCACAAATTGTTGTTTCGAGTATGTGTGTACTTTTCGTGCGTTATGGTGCTGATACATTTGAGCATTCATACATTCACCTGTAATGAGCATTCTTGCGAATGGTACAAAACAGAAAAATAAATGAGGGTGTTTTAGCAAGCATTCTTACGTACGTTCTGGCGAGCATTCTAGCGTATCAACAGTAAATTTGCTTTGACGTATTTTGCTGATTAGAGTGTTTGCTAGAAAGATCGTGAAAATGTTCGTAGCAATGTTGTTCAGTTCGATACTCGCCGTTCTGTTACAACTGAATGCTATCGTGTATCAGAACCACTAGATATATGTTTGTAAGAGTCCCGCGCGAGATAAAATTTATTCTTAGTGCGGCGTTGGTAAAAAACTTAAAGTCAATTTTTTGATCCATAACATCACTATTATTTTCTCAATCAAAACATGTGATTTTATACGAAACCAATAATACGATAAAATTTTATTATCTTTGTGGTGTTATTAGGTTGAAATCCATTCAGGCCGGCATTATGTAAGTCCGACTTTGTTGATATTGAAATTAACCTACTACCGCAGACCGCTAAACAAATAGATTTAGTTATTGGGCTTATTTATACATATAATTTCGTTACTAAAGGGCAATATCTTTTTAATCTATTTCTAGTATAATTATGTTCATACTCAAGTGTCACAGTTGCTAGCAATCACATTACTTTACACTAAAATTTCATGAAATGTGGGTGTAATATTACCTACACCTCTGCATACCCCTTTGGGAATACAGGCGTGAGTCTATAAAAAAAATATAAAATAAAAAAAAATTGAAATTTACACATTTCCATAGGCATAAAATTAAATATGTTCAGTGTGGTGCATCTAGTTTATTTTCTTTCAGGCATGGAGCATTGGCAGCAAACAATAATTCAAAGTATATGTGGCCTCATTAATTTAAACACTTTAAACAATTTCAGCTAGCAAGTCTTTGTATTAGATATACATTTATACCTCCATGATCATCCTAGCATTATTCCTGTTTTGTTTATAACTTTCTCGTCAAAGTTAGATGTCCGCGATCCAGTCTGATCAAATTTGCATAAATATTAGCTTTGCCACAGAATTACTTCAGTCTAACTTCCATAGCCCAAAGGGATTGCAGTATTCTTAATCATGACTGTGATTACTGTAATTTTATTTTACAGCTACCGATCGGTGTATCAACCTAAAAAAAAATCGTATTGATAGCTTGCGGTCGTTATTTTACCAAATACTAATAATAATAATAATAATAATAATTTATTTTCCAACAAATAAGATGTACTTACATAATATACAACTTACACATTTATCTACTTTTTATATAAACATATTAGTACACAGAAAAATGATCAATGAACCCTATGCTAGGAGAATCCTGTGTTACTATACTGTTCTTATAACTATTGGCTATTCTAGAACAATGGTTCTAAAATGCTGCTGACTGCATGTATGACGTAATAGGCCCCGGTACTGCCAAGCGGAGAGGTGCCTTGTCATAGATTCGATTGCCACAAGAGACAACACTTTGTGTGGTCTACTAAATGTTGTTTCCAGTCTGACAAATAAGACTCCCGTGACACACACAGAATGTATTCCCAATACGAGTGTTTTCGTTTGAAAATACTATTTATATTTTACTATAATTTTTTTCCTAGCCCGGAGATGCTTATCACCCCCTGCCCCGCTGTTACCGCGACCGCTACCGTAGTTGCGGACAGCGGGACTACCGGGAACTGGGAGCCTTTTATTCGTTGGTGTGCTCATTGGGTGGTATTTGGCCTACTATACCGCGCTGGCCAGACGAGTTGGTATAGGGTTTGGTTTCAAGTTTTCCATCTCTTCGCAAAGATATTATTTGCTTTTTGCCATTTCCTTAGTCGCCTTTTACGACACCCACGGAATGAAATGGGGTAGTGACACTTGTATTCTTTATCCGTCACTACACGGACAACCACTACACCACTTGTCGAATCAGTTAAATACTGCTATTTTATAAATTTTTACTATGGTTTTGGAATAGTGTATTTTTTTCTTATTGATTTTTGCCGACAGTTTTGAACTAGCCGACCCGATTTTCCGAATACTCAGTAGCAGTCGAAAGTCTGGTGATGTGTCCGGTAACGGCAATAGGCTCACCCCCTATTACGTGGGACCTGTAAAATTAATGTCAAAATGTGGGTGTAATATTTACACCTCTGCCTACCCCTTCGGGGATACAGGTGTGAGACTATAAATAAAAATAAAAAATCTTGAACTATATGAAGTACTAAAGCGGACACTCTGTCCAATTATCCAATGTCCGCTGACCACTAAACTAACTTGTCCCAACACGATCAATTTCGTCCCTTGTCATCATTATGGTCTTAGATACGGAAAACTTCATATAACAGTTATAATCCGACAGTTTACTACTTAAGTTCAATAACCACCCTCATCAAATTTAATCTAAACATAAAGTGATTTACATATTGATGACCTTTACATCTGATGAAGGATTAACATTGGAACATACAAAAGGGCGCTTTTGATATGTGGAAATTGGAAGCGATGTGACGTGAAGAGATTTTGTTTGACAAGTAGATATATTATAGCTTATCATAACGAACACCTTATCATCAGCCCTTTATATATACTGTCCCGCTACTGGACATGGACGTCTCCTCACCATGGTAGGGTAAGTCGAAGTCAAAGTCAAAATCCTTTATTCATTTGGGTCACAATGTGACGCTTATGAACGTCAAAATTATAGATTTATAAAATATTTACTTAAAGACTCTACATTTACATTTACTGCCATGTTCGCAAAGCAAGGGTGTAGAACCATGAGAAAGAACGGGCAATAAAACTAACGGTTACTCTTTTTCATCGCCAGGTTTTGCATAATACACACAATTTACATTTTGTAAGGTGCTGCAACTGTTCACTTGTATATATTTACTGAACACAATAATACTCAAGCATAATACTTAGTTTTAATTTTGATGTTAATTTAGTTAGCCTCCTCAGAATAGACATGGTGAAACAGGAGCATCCACTTACATTATATATACCTAATAATGCAGGCAATCCGCGAAAGTGATCAGAACTTTGATGGAAATGATGCAGTTAAATATTAAAATTTAATACCAGCCCGCAAGACCGTCATCGACCAGTCATCGCAAGTAGCACCTGTAAGGCCAATAGTCCACCACGCTAGTCAAGTGCGGGCTGGCAGACTTAAACGAATACATGAACACATATAATAAAATAATAAAAAAAAAAAACGTTTATTGCACTTGTAAATGTCACAAATATTTGAAACTCCTGACTCCCAAACTAAGTAAAACTTGTATTATGGGGGTCAGGGTGTCTCTCTTTTGTTACTGTTATATATTGTACAATAGAACGGCTAGGCATACAATACAAGCAAATAAAAATTTATATAAAATGAAAACAAAAGTAACAGAAATACACAAATACAGACCACGTGAGTTTTGAATCTGCGTGTGTATTTGATTTATATGTTACATATATGTTTGTGAAAGGATAAGAATGTTTCTGTGTGTTAGTGTGTCTGTGTGTTGGTGTGTAAGTGTGTGTTTGTGTGTTGGTGTATGAGTATATGTAAGCACACATGTATACAAGTGTAAAAGTGTCTAGCTTATTGTGGGTTTTAATAGAATTTTTTCAACTTCGTCATAGTTTAGTTTCATCAGCCAATCAGTCGTGATTTTTTTCGTTTTATATTTGGTTAGGGGAAATATTAATATTTTTGTGTACAGTGTTATACAGATTATTGGCGATAACTTCATAGTGCCTTTGAGCAAGTGTAGTGTGATGCTTTGTACTCTGAAATATGTTGGACACTTTTCGTCGAGATGCGATGTGTTCGAATTGTTTGGATGAGTGTTTGCGTAGGATGGTACATAAAATAAAGAGCTTTCTTACGGTCAAAACTTTGCATTCCGAGTACCTATAGGGTCTCTGTGGGGTATCGGATAGGCTTGCAAGTTATTAGCTTTAATATTGCTCTTTGTGCTCTTTCTAACCTAATCAGGAGTGTTTTGCCACAGCCACCCCAGACGCATATGCAATAGGATATAATTGATTGGCATAAAGAAAAGTGAACTAATTTAAGTATATCGAAGTCCGCACAGTGCTTAAGTTTTTTGAAAATATACATTAATTTTAGAGTATATGATATCCATATGGCATCCTTGTGGTGACGTATTTAGAATATAAAGAGTCAGATCCCTTTCATTCCGTGCGTATCTTCAGGGAAGTCTAAGGAAAAAACATGAAAAAAAATACCTAGTACCTTAGCAAAGAGAGATAAAAACTTCACAATACATACTTATACCAACCAGTCAGACCAGCGTTGTTTACTAAAACAAATCTTCGTAACATTATTACCCATTTAACCCTTAATATTTTTATATTGCCATCAATAAAAATCAAGCATTGCGTACTGAATGTACGCAATGTTTGATTTTTATTGATGATTTATTGATTTGATTTCTTAATGAGAAAAGCTTAAATAATTATCACCTCTGACGGAATTATATTTTATATACAAAACCTGTTTAAAATAAAAATTGTAAAATCAAAAGAGGTTATTAAAATTTTAACGATGTCCTTACCGGATTGCTGGGTAAGCAAAATTAAAGCATTTCCAATGACTACCCCTCAAGAATTTTGATAGCGAGAAGGAAAAATCTTGAAAATGGGTTCGTACGTTTTAAGTTACTACTTCGTAATGATAGAGAAATTCCTATTTCGCTTTTTCGTTTTTATATTTGCTGTGAATAAATATTGAGCGTAAAATTAAATAAAACGTGGTTAGGCGACGATTAAATATGTTTTAGAAAAAAAAAAGCGCAATTTCCACATTTTACTATTTAAATGGTTAGTATTTTTATTATCTACCTCTGTAGTAGTAACGAAAATTAATACTTCTATTATATGGGTATTCGCCATCCGTGACATCTGTCGTGGCGAGGACATATTGAAACCGGCTTGCTGGAAAATGAAAATGTTTTTGACTCGTGATAAAATATTTAAATGCAATCAAATCGCAGTGATCCTTTAACTGTTTTAATTTGACTGCACGTATAGCGTTATGGCGGATAATATACCTAAGCGGATGCTTTGCAGTTTAACACCGCGCTAATTGAAATGTGTGATATCAACTCCTACTCAAAGTGTAGTCCCGCACTTACTGGGATCTTACTCCTGGAGAAAGAAGTGTCTCGCCAAATTATAACTCCTTTCCACATTATGAACACGCCACACAAAAACCGATTTTTTAAATATTTGTAACCGAAGAAACTTTTTTATTTGGTCGTCCACTAGAAATCCAGTTAAGAGTTTCCCTCTACATTGGGTCTACTGAAGAAGCCTGTTAGGCTCTTTTGGAAGTGTACGGGCTTACTCTCTAAATCCTTTTTGGTATTCCTCTCACAGAGTTTCTTATCAGATTACCCAGTACACAGTGGAATCACTTCATATTAGTCCTCATCATACCTATATTAAGAGAAACGCATATCAGAAATTCATACCAGGGTTTCCTTGACCGTCTCCGCTAACATATTCAATGCTCTAGCAAAATTACTCGAGAACCAGGTGTATTAACAGAGAACACCACATAATCCGCCTTACAAGTTGCCACCCACAAGTCAGCCTTAATCCAGGCTAAAATCTTACCGAAACTGTAACCGTAGATGGTAACCGGTACTACGGGTGCTTAGAGGACTATAGTAAACTATTTATAGTGTACTTAATGGATTTGGAATATGCATTTTGGACAGATACCTACACATATAAATATATTTATAAACCGAAAATGAAAGGTGTCACGAAATTATTCTACAGTCCGTACCACGAGAAGTACTTTAGTAGTACTTTTTGTAAACAAAGAATTTCTACTACCTGACTTAGCGACAGTTCAATCAATAACAAATAATCCAATGAGCGAAACGGCACATAGATACTTGTCATTGGAAATAATATGTCAATTGATAGGGTGCTTATCAATATATGCACTGTCAACAGTATCGTCTTAGAGTATTGTGGTACAAGAACGCGTCCGTGAATTTATCAAAGTATAAATTTGTATTTTTAGATATGAAGAAGGGGTTAGTGTAAAGTTAAATACCAGTTTATGGGGTCGCAATGCTCGTCCCCAGTTTTCTGTTACGTTATTCATTTGTGCTCATTAATAAAATATTTTAGGATATAAATAGGCTATTTGGAACAAATACTCTATTATTGTCTTAATTTCGACAATAAATTAGGTGTAAAACTACAAAAAATCGGCATATTCATAAACATTCTTTCGGAAAATTCAACCACTCAAACACAAAACCAAATATGTTTCTAACTTTCGTAAAAATAGATTATTTTTATCCAAGTCAAAGACAATAATATTAAAAATATAAATTCAAATACAGAGTACCATGTCATAAAAAAATGACCATTTAAAAAGTATAACAGTTTACTAAAGCATGAAATCTAAAACACAGCTGTTTGAAACAAAGGTTATGAAGCGCTGAATCTATATTTACAAAAAGTCTATCTTCTCGTGGCAACAACCGTATAAGTATTTATCTTTAGTTATAAATATTTTGCTTCGTAGTTCATAAATGCAATGAGAGAAAGAGAGAAAACGTCAGTGTGGCATTAACATTAAAATTATGTTTTATGCAAAATACATAATAAACAATTACGATACCCTAATTAAAATATGATGCATAATGATATCAGCCCTGAATTTAAACTATAACACTGGTGTACGGGTGGTCATTTTCTAGCTGATTAGACCAGATAAGAAAAGTGCAGGTAATAGTTAAGTTAAACAATAAAGTAATTAAATCTTAACATCATCTGCTTCAAAATAAAACACCCATAAATTTCTGGTAACTTTGATAATGTCGGCTTGGTTTCGGTATATCCATCATCTAAAACTACAATGCATGATTAATAATGCAGTCGCGTGAGAAAGCATAACTATAATAGTTTACGTCGAAACAACTCATGGTACTTAAACGTATGCAATCAAATAAAGCCTTTGCCTAACTATAGGAAATTGAACCGATTATACCCATGGGTAAATTTATAGGTAGGAGGGCCAACAGATTTATTGACTACCGACTTAATATATCTTCGATTCGATTCTCGAGCCGGGCAAAAGTATAATTAGGTTGGCCTGTTACGAAAAGTCTTAGTTTTTGGAACTCTGCCAGATAAGATGCTACCTCAATCTCATTTAGGAACAAATACTTTACGAATTTAGAAATGTAATGAATCGAAATTATCCTTAATTGTTCGTAGGCTTAGGTGCCTAGATTGAGTTCTACAGCAATAGATCACATGGGGCAATTGGCTTAGATAAGATTCATCTTTGCAATTCGAAAGTTAGCGTGCTTAATCGGCAATTGATCTATTTGAAACAGTTCAAATGCACTACAAAAAAGGATTATTTGAGTACAATTGTTAAGGCTAAGTTATATTTATTTTTGTGTATTCTATTGCAAAAGCTTTAACTGGCCTCTTGGTTTACTGGTTAGTGGCGAAGAGTACTAGGCTATCGTGGGTTTGGTCCTACCGAGGACAAATCTTTGTGTGACGACCACGATTGTTTGTTTTGTGTCCTAGTGTAAATTAGCTGTACTAGACTTGTGATTATGACTTGTACATCGATATATATGTACAACGAATATATGTCAATGGACTTGTACACACCTCAACCTTTCTTAAAAATCAAACTATCTATTGGTGAATGTATGTATGTATTTATGTTCAAGTAAAATCAAATTGTTTGTGTAAATATTAACAGTTACATTACGGCATAACTGTAAGTACCACGTCACCATCAATAATTAATGTACGAAGTATGTAAACTAGTCCATAAATAATAATTTAACAAGAGTCATAAACAAAACAATACAAGGTTTTAATAATAGATATCTTTCTTTGGGGTTTAATAACTATTATAAAGCCAATATTTTAATACTTTATTAACCTAACATCTTATTGCTTTTTTTTTATTTAATTTCATTTTAATATGTAACCAAAACAGAAATAATTATTAAATCAATATATAAACAGCCTAGTGTAGATACCAACAAACTGTTATGCAGAGGGTACCAGATTCGAATCCATGGCGCGTACCACTGACTTTTTAGGGTTATGAAGGCACATGACTCCAACTCAAATACGCATTTGAGTTGAGAAATTATCGTTTGTCTCAACTATCATGAACATCTTTGACAATCGATATAGGGAATCAGGACCTCTGAGTAAACTGACACTAGTCCAAAACATGGAACATCGCTATTCCTTTAGGTTGCGGAGATCATACAGACAGTAGCTCTGCGAAAGGTCTAATCATCATCCTCTTAGCATTATCCCAGTTTCAATCTGGGGTCCGCTTACTAGTCTAACCGGATTTGGCTGAATATTAGCATTTCCACGAAGCGACTGCCTGTCTGACATCCGCAACCCGAAGGGAAAATTGTGAAACGTCAAATATTCGTTCGAATCTGGTAAGACTAGTTAGCAGACCCCGGATTGCAAGTGAGATAACGCTAGGAGGATTATAAAGTACAAAGTGATTAGCACATGTATGATTGCCCATTTAATTAAGTGAATGAATATGCCACGCTTTTCTGTTTGATTTGTTAAGCGATCTGAATCGCACTGTTTCACTGATTTAATCAGCAAAATCATCGAGCTCCATTTAATAATATGTATAAAGAACCTGAACTTTTTTCTAGTCATAATATGACTGTGTCTGATTTACACATACATATATTATTTAAAAATAACCATGACTTTTTAATGCATTTAGATACACTGTACCAAGTCATAAACAACCATCTTTTTATTTTGACTGTCTGTCTGTCTTTCTATTGGTCCAGGTTAACCACTGAAATGGTTAAACTTTGTAGGGCTACATAAAAAAAGAATAGGCTATAATTTGACCCGGTAGGTGGCGCTGTTGTCGAGATACCAAAATACCACAAATGAAACGACGGGGAACTGCTTCGCAGCGTGGCGACCGCTTAAAGCACAACGCTGTACGTGCAATCAAAATTGCATGTAGGTATATCGTTTTCATACATATTGTCTCGTCGGAAACGTAACCAGATGTTTCGGTAATGAAATTAATGCAGTCATTGATGAGGCCCTCAACATCAATATTCGATCGTTACATTATCTTGGCACTCTCGAATATTCGAGCTTACTTGGAAGACGACCAATTTGATATGATGGAAGCAAAACTCGTGATAAGGTGCTGAAACATTTCGAAAAGCTGTAACTGTAATTTGAAAAACGAAATAACAGACTTAGAGAAGAGGCAGTGAGATTATTATGTTTATTTCACACAGAGTAAATTACATAGAAATGTTCTATAAAATTCCCTCCAATGATACAAAACCAATCGAATATCTGTGACATTAGAACGTTACCAACTTGACGTATGTATTTGTCATGTCGTCCCTTAATCGCCGCGGTGAATAGTCGTCCTGACATCACCATATCGTGTTCAGTGTTCTACCGTAGAATAAATCCCATAAAAACAATACTTGTCAAAAATACCAAGTCTCGCGACCGCAAAAAGTTGTGAGACCCACGTAATACGAAGTCGGTTAATAAAAAATCTTTAATGTTTTAAATAAATAGATTGACTCGGTCATCGCATGAAAACACAATATATCTCATAAGTAATACCAGAATACATATATAAATTAGATTGCTTAATGCGATTGCGAAGTCAATATATTTATTTAAAACATTAAAGATTTTTTAGTAACCGATTTGGTATTACGTAGGTCTCACAACTTTTTGCGATCGCGAGACTTGGTATTTTTGACAAGTATTGTTTTTATGGGATCTCATTTCTTTTTGTTGATAGTCTTACTTTTGTCCTTTCCGGTAACTTCTACTTCTTGTACACCAACAACGAATTTTCTTGATTAAAACTCTAACTGCAAATGTAATTCTGTAATCCTTTATATTTATATGGGATTACAAAGTTATTTATGCAGTTGAAGTATCTCGAAAACTGGACAGGAATTGTAAAATATTTTAATTTTCCCTTGATTCATATACTAAACATTAATGATATTCTAAATTTGAAGCATCTATGTCTGCTAGAAGTGCCTTAGACTTTTGATGATCGGTCAGTGAGTGACAAAATTAAGAATTTTGACTCGTTATAATTCTTAAACTACTTGTTCAAATTGAATGAAATTTGGAACACACCATGTCTAACTATGCCTGCGTGGTTACTAAAAAATCAGGCATCTAGTTTTATCCACAACGAAGTAATAGGGGGTCGAAAATGGCCTGAATTGCTTCGAGAAAAGGATGGTACGGCCGTGCCGCTTTTTTGCTCGACTTGGTGAGGGCACTGCCGTGCCCGCAGATAATAGTACGCGCCTACAAAGTTGCGTCGTCCCGAGGGGAAGGCAACGATGGTGTAGAGACATATTGAAAGTTGTTCCTGTAATTTGAAAAATAAATAACATACTTAGAAAACATGAAAATATCGCAAATCAGACTATTGCCTTAGTTCACACAGAATAAATTACACGAAAATCTCACCAATTGTAAAACAAAACCAACAAGAAGGCAGAATGCCATCTATAAAGAACACAAAATTCGAATAACTGTGACACTAGAACTTGACAAGTTTGACGTACGTATTTGCCATGTCGTCCGCTAATCGCGGCGGTGAATGGTCGCAGTGACGTCACGGTTTCGTGTTCAGTGTTGTACCGTAGAGTAAATAATAGTAAGCCCCTATAAAGTTGTGTCGTTCCGAGGGGAAGGCAACAATGCGGCGACGCCATTATAGATGTTTCAGTTGTATTGTATTTTTTAAATTTGAATTGAGTTCTGTTTTTGTATTACTATTCGCTTTGCAAGCATAGTTTATCGCGTATTACACTTCTTAATTTTAGAATTGTGTAGAGTACCGCGTTATCTACACCTTGCCTTTAGAATAGTAGAGGCTCAGTCCTGTTACGTCATCAATAGACAGTCTGTTCAAAATGATACTATACAGACCCAGATGCCAAGGTCAATGCAGGGGAAAGTAGTCTACTGTATTATTGAGAGGTCTCCGACAGAAGGTTCGGTTACATGTATTTAAAATTGTTTGATATTTTCAAACAATTTTAGATTTCCGAGGACTATTTTTATTAGGAGATGGTAGTATAATAAGTATCGTAGAATTATCATTTTGCGATGTGTCAAATATTTCTAAAGTACCAGGTCAGTATATCTTTTGTTTGAACATTGTAACTATATATGTAATCTAATTTACTTGGGAGAGATGCATACACTGATTGCTATAATGTTTTAACGTTACAGATTAAATTAAGTTATAATTAATAATCACAATACTATAGCCTTAAAACTGAAAGCACATAAATACAGAATTCTAATCCAGTGACAATCTGCAACAATTCAATCAGAAACAAACGTTAGAAAACTCCGCACAACGTGGCGAATAACGCAATAATTCCACGGCCAATCCTAATAAACTCCAACCTAGAACGTTCGCAAAGAAACTACTGCTTCTATAAACAAAATACACAGCAAAGGCACGCGCTTCTATAAACGAATGTTGAGCGAACGCAAAGTATCCAGTATTTTACGAGCGGTTTTTCCTCCCATAGTGCACTCATGGTACGCAGTATAAAAGTAAAATCCAGAGCTACGCTGCAAACCGTCTGCAGTGATACAAACCACAAACGCCGAGGGCGCAGATTTAATGCCCATGTTAATTCTAATTTCACACGTGCTAATTTCCAATGAATGCATAAGTACGCGTGACAGCGATGCTGATTGGTATATAGATACGGTAGGACCGTGTTTGTGTGCTATTATAATATTAAAGAACTCGCACACAGTAATCAGATACCGAATTTGGCAGAAACTGCACTATGAAAACTAGTAAACAGATAATTATTATCCCATAAAAACAATACTTGTCAAAAATACCAAGTCTCGCGACCGTAAAAAATTGTGAGATCCATGTAATACCAAGTCGGTTAATTAAAAATCTTTAATGTTTTAAATAAATAGATTGACTTGCAAACGTAGAAACATTACTTCATTAATCTAGTGACATTCACAAGAGTCACCGCGTGAGCTAAGTGAATTATGGACTTTGATTTTCTAGTTGATTCAACAGGAGTACAGTAAGACCCAATTTTTTATTTACGTAATTTATTTCCGTTTTCAGTGATCTGAAAAAACAGGAAACCTTTCAATCTAGCCTGCCAAACTGATGCTTTATCAAAAAACATCCGTTATCACTGTGTACAATGTTGAGTTGATCAACGGAGGCCAAAAGAAATAAAAACCACATGCGAGCGAACTCGTAACGGTGTTAACAACCACTTGGGCGATGCTTCTTCTAAACGAACTCTTGTATGGGCGGAGTCGAGGGCTCCAGCGATATATTAAAGCGTAAACATCGAAGTATCCTATAAAGATTTTGCGCCATGATTTTACGTACAAATGTGTCTTTTTTTTCGCAATGTAGAAATAATGTTGATTAGATTTTCTCTGTAGAGAAAGAATCTAAGTTAGTGAGAAACTAGAGGAGTTTTTTAGTTTTGTCTCTTGTTATCGAGTAGAATGTTTTATTTGTGGACAAGAAAAGTTTGCTTTCGATAAAGTGGGAAGTTTTACTCTCCGCTTTCGTATTCTGTAACTGAATTAAATCCTAAGATCCTTGATGATGGCTCTTAGTTATAAACTATGCGCTGCTTATCTAAAAAAATTATTTTTGTTGCATCCAAGACGGGCCTAACGTAGCCTTGGAGACGAGTTCCACTGTCTATTCAAACTAGATATGACAAAATATTGCAGAGGTACTGTCTTTCAAACTTAGCAAATGAAAAAGTTTAGCAATTACTCGTGGTTTAGAACAGTGCCAGCATAATTATGTCTAAACGCTGACTGCCCATTATAACTGTCAAAAATCTTCATAACAGCCGAAACTTACGGCCTCATGTATTCAATGGTGCACGAAGCAAGTGACAAAATTAATAATTGAATATGCTATGTGCATATTCAATTATTAATTACTTTAATAACAATTATTAACTTCAAAACTCAGTTAGGCGAGACGTGGGATAGAACCCTATATCCTCTGCATGACTGTCAGTTGCTAACTCCACTGGGCTATCGCTGCCTAACAATTAGGAATAAAATCTGGTTTGGTATTTGTTTTTCATTAGTGAAGGTTATGTCTACAAAGAGTTTTATCTCTATCTCTATCTATCTATCTATAACGTCACGCCTGTCTCCCATTGGGGTAGGCAGAGACTATGGAACGTCACATGCTTCGGTTCAAACATACCTCTTTCGCTTCATCGACATTCATTAACCTCGTCATGCATGCGCGTCGGTTATAGGTACTTTTTATTTTGCCCTTTATCAGTATATCACCTATTTGGTCGGCGTACGTCCGCCTAGGGCGTCCCCTACCGACATTTCCATTTATTCTCGCACGATACACTCCTTTCGTATTTCTTCTTTCATCCATCCGCTCCAGATGTCCAAATCAACGTAACATTCCTTTTTCAATCTTTGTCACTACATCTTCTTTTAGACCACACTTTTCCCGTATCACACTGTTACGCACTTTATCTTTCAAACTTATTCCGCACATACTCCTTAAAGCTCTCATCTCCACAGCATTGATTCTACTTTCATGCTTCGTCTGCCATACCCATGATTCGCTACCATACATCAGTGTTGGCGCCAAAACTCCCTGCAGTACAGCAAGACGAGCCTTACTTGGTATAATTTCGCTACTGATGATGGACCGTAAGGCGCCATTCACACTATTTCCTGCTTTCACTCTCCTTTCAACATCTCCCTCACATTTCCCATCTCTCGTAAACAAAGACCCTAAATACACAAACTCATTCACTTGTTCCACTTTTTCATCTCCTATCATTATGTTACATTCAGTTATACTGTCTTCCCTCTCTATGACCATGACCTTAGTCTTGCTTACATTCACTTTCATGCCCTTCTTCTTATACGCCTCATTCATTACGGTGACCATCTGCTGTAAATCAGACGCTGACGACGCAAAAAGAAACTGATCGTCAGCGTATAGCAGGGTCTCAAACACAGATTCACCCATTCTTAATCCACATTCAGACCCTTTCAGATCGGTCAAACAACTGTCCATGAGTAGATTGAACAGCCAAGGAGACGCTACACATCCCTGTCTAACACCACGATCAATGTTAAACCAGTCCGTGTAGGCCCCGTTTATTCTGACACAGGCACTTGAATCCCTATATAAGGATTCAAGCGCCCGTATCAGACTGCTGCTCACTCCATACACAGAAAGTGTTGACCACAGTTCATCCCTCACCAATCGATCGTTAGCCTTTTCCAGGTCAATAAAGGCGCAGAAAACCTTCTGGTGTTTACTTAACGTTTTGAAATGCCCCTTAAGGAAAAAACTTGATCCGTACATCGCATTCCCTTTCTGAATCCCGCTTGCACATCCCAAATTTTACTATCCGTTTCAGAGATCACTCTTTCAATCAGTATCTTTGCATACAATTTGCCAACTCTAGATATATAAAGACAGTCCTCCACTTGTTTATGTGAATAAATAAGTGTCAGTTATTCTAAAAACCTTCTTTCCGCTTCTGCTTATGTGTTACACAGATGTACAAAAAACTTGTGACAGCTGCCAAATAACTGTTACGTTTAAGCCTACAGACTGGTACGGATTTTATTTAAGCCTAGTACCTAAATAAAATCCGTACCAACCCTGAGCCCGCGGTTACACTCGCATTATTGAGGGCTATTGCTCCGCTCCCATGACTCATAGCAGCCTTCCTCGATAAATGGGCTATCTAACACTGAAAGAATTTGTCAAATCGGACCAGTAGTTCCTGAACTTAGCGCGTTCAAGCAAACAAACAAATTCCTCAGCTTTATGATATAAGTTTAGATTTTATTGATGTACGGTTAATCGCTACCGCTTGTGATATACACAGCTACAGGCCTTTCAGTCAAAGGAACTTGGAGAGAAACATAAGTAAGTATTGCACTGTAGTACCATTGATTAGAATGACTGTCAACCGTCTTTCATTGGCGTGTCATTCGTCTCTTCACGAAGGATTTACGGCCTTTTAGCGTCAGGAAGGCTTGATACGATTTAATCGATAGATATTTCTAATTCGAAAGAATTTTGAATTTTGTGAGCTTAGCTTTGTGAGTAATATTAAGTTTGATATTACCTCTTTCTTATAGTAATGTTTCAATATCAGTTTCTTAAACAAAATATAAGATTAAGGTCATGTTTAGTCATTCATGTGGAGTACTATTTTATTACTAGGTAAGTGATTTATCTGGTGCTAAAGAATATAAGCCTCTTGCTTTTCGGCAATAAAGCCAAGACAAGACAAACAGACATGTCTTCTATTTGGAATCACAAATAAATTGCGAGTCATTAAGGGTATTTCACTTACTATACCACCCTGGCCAAACGGCTTAGAAAAAAGGTTTTAACATCAAGTTTCGTCGTTAAGATACTATTTGAGACTGCATATTACAAAATCTAGTAGGTATCAAAATAATGTTAATGGCGGAGGATTTCAACAGCCTAGTAAAGAAATTGCCGCAAACTCACTAAAGTATCTCTTAAAATTTTATTTCATATCAACATTATGTGAATCACATGTTTTATAAGTACAATTTTAGCAGTTCACCGACACCCAATTATAAAATATAAAAGACCTTTTAATGAGGCTGAAATAAAACTAAATGTATGAAAAAAGTAATGAGTGTAGAGGAAGCGCGTAAGGTTTGTAAGGATAGAAGCAAGTGGCGTTCTGTTGTCTCTGCCTACCCTGACGGGAAGAGGGCGTGAGTATATGTATGTGTATGTATGAAATAAAACTCAATTTAATATGTCTGACTACATAAAAAGATAAACAATTAAAAATTTAGATAAACATCTGTGTTACAAAAATAATTGTGTAATTTCAAGTTAATTTCAAGTTTGCAGGTATTAATGTATGTTCATTTCGTGAGCGATCTAGAAAAAGACTGGCGAATAATTCAATTGTTTTACTGTTATACGGTAACACATAATACAATGTTTATGTAATAGTTAGCTTCGGTCAACAAGTCCACCTGCATAGGTTTTTTAATCGCTACAAAATTTAGCTAACGCGCTATTCGTTAGTTCAAGGCTATATGATAGCAAAGTTTATTAAATTTGTTCAGAAGTTTTTGGCTGAAACGGTTACAAACATCCATCCATCCATCTAACCTCACCATCAAAATAACACCATCAAAAATTGGTTTGTATCGAAACAGGGAACTTGGAGACTACAAACTATATAATGTATGCATCCAATATTGGTACAACTGACTACAGCTTTTTCTATAAAGACACCTTGTCACAAATATTCTTCACTATTAAAATTTTATGTTTTTTTATTTAATAATTTTCGTTTATTGATTAATGTTTGGCGTGTCTGAGATTGTACTTATTTCATGAGCACCTTGTATACACTCAGAATGCGGCAGCTCCTATCAATGTCTCTGACAATAAGAGCCCGATGTTGCAATCAATCATCTGTTCGTCAGAGTGGATTAACATCGAAATTGCGTTTCGATATCACTGAGACGCAGCTGGAAACGATTTTCAACTCTGTGAAACTTCCTTTCGACCTTCATCATCATCATCATCATCATCATCAGCCTTTTACAGTCCACTGCTGGACTAGGCCTCTCCTTTGAAAGGAGGAATTGGCCTACTATACCACGCTGGCCAAACGGGTTGGTATAGGGTTGTTTCAAGTTTTCCTTCTCTTACAGTGCTGTTCTCTGCATAATATGCTCCCTCTGCCGGCTCTTACGACACCCATTGGATGATATGGGGTGGTGACATTCCGTATTCTTAATCCGTCACCACACGGACTTTCGACCTTGATATTGCTAAATTCAGTTCTTACAAAGATCTTAGCTAATTTTGTTTGACTCCATGCTAAAATATACCCATAAGTAAAGGTGTCAAATGAATGCAACACATTTTTGAGATCCCAACAATTTTTCTTATTAATCTCATGTATGCGAATTTGTACATACACTAGGATGAATTCCTATTTCGTGGGAGACATGACTTACTTGCGCGGACATTGAGTAGATGAAAAATCATTATGCCGCTTGCTTTGTACAATTAACATTTAATCCTTAACCCTTGAGGTGCGATCAAACTAAAGGCAAAGTGCCACAAGTTCGAAAGGTCACGTTGCTGCAAATTTTCATTGGCATAGGTTACCGGAAAAAAATAATTATGACACCTTAATATAATTATATCACATAAATTGCATATCATTGTGTTGGTTATAAAATCATCTATCATAATAATAACATGAATTACTACTAAATACTCACCTTTCCGGCAAAACAAGCTTACAAACTTAGAGGTTTGTTTTTTTTCACTCGTTCACACAAACATTTCATCACATATTAATGAATTTCATTACTTTTTTGGTTCATAAACAAAAAAACATTATCACATATACCTTTAGGTTTTCACACAATACATTATTTATTTGTAACAAACGAATCTAACGCCACTAAAATAAATATAATCCGAACGCGTAACAAGTGGTGTGGATTATTGTGGCTGTGAATTATTTACCATTTGAAACACGATAACAGTGAAAATGTACAACAATGCTAGTATTTAATTGCTAAAATATGTTTTCAGATAAATAATCTGGGTACTTTTATGTCTTTCATAACTATTAAAAGAGTATTTATCATAAAACTATTACGAAAATAGCAAGTTTCAAGAGTAGAAATAGCCCTTCTAAAAAGTTTTTGCCTTTTATCACAGTATTTCTTATCTTTTTCACGAATAATGTCACTTCAAAATTAATATTTATTTATTTCTGAGTAAATCTGTATAAGTATCTTTATAAAATATTCACCGGTTTCTTCCACAAGACAACTTTTATTATAAAGATCGCGGAACAAAACACAACAATGGCGGACGCTTTCGCAACTGAGACACAGATAATTATATTTCAATATTTTTTGGCGCGTTTCGTTTCCCTCACCCTTCTAAAATGATTTAGTTGCATAGAATATGAACTATTCTAATAGTTACTACTTTCTTTTCTTGGTTTAAGTAAAACAAAACGTGAAAAAACCGCGACTAATAGAACGATTTTTAATTGAGCACGACTGTGCGTGCTTCAAACACTTCGGACCACCAAAATTAGAGCACGACCGTGCGTGCTGTAATCAGGTGGGGGGGTTAATGAATAGTATAAGACTCCAACAGCTGTACATATTTAAAACCATGATTTTATTGGGGTGGAAGAACCCACAAGGCGACAAATTTCCGTGCTTGCGGATTTGTCAAAAAAAATGTTCTCTATTACTCTTATTCGTGGAGTTTTTAGCAAAATATCAATTAATATATCGGAATGCTTCATAAAACTTCTTTTAAATTTTGTACTTACGCAATATGATTTAGGTTTTTTAATTTTTTTTGTTTTGCTGTGTTTTTAATCACAAGTCACGTAATTGCAATTAATCACGGTTAAGTAGTAGCAAATAAAAAAATAATAAACACTGACCAAAAAGTAACTTTAAAATCCTTTAAGTAACATTTCAGTGAGTACAAAAATATTCCAGAAAACTGAGGATTTTTTCAGTAACCGGGCATCTTCCACAAACGGATGATATAAGGAAACAATCGTTGTGTAGGAAAATCACACAAAACAAACAATTCAACTCAGTTTGATCGTGTTGAAAAGATTTCTTAGACTAATAAACTGAAAAACCAAATAAATGTAAAATCTAAGAAGAGAATTTCAAATAAAACAAAGATTTATTCCAAGCACACCATCAAACAAAGCACAAATGGCAAGACCAATTAAGAGACGATCCAATCTCTTTTGATTCTAAAATTGTCTGTTATGGTCACGATGAAATGCAACATCAAAACATTCACGCCTTTTTACCCCCGAAGGGGTAGGCAAAGATGTATTACAAACCCACACTTTGCCAGTTATGTTTCGGTCCCAATGTAATAGGGGGTGAACCTATTGACATCTACTGGGCACATTGTTATGCGAGCGATAATTAACAGCAAAGGTGTGTGCCCGGGGTACCTGGAGATCAAACCTGAGACCATCGTCTCGGCTAGTCCGTTACGTTACACCACTGGAATGCATTATTTATTGTTGAAATCGTCACTATAATTTACGCAGATTATATTATTACGTAATATTTGTACGTAATATTGTTACATAAAGAGTATTATTTAGATTTTTCATTAAGGTGAATGTTTTCATACCGTAAAATTAATATTAAAAATTATGTAACGGGTCTGAATCGTGTTAATAAACGAAGAGAAAGATGAAATACCTTTCTATTTGTCCCGACGTTTCGGCATGGGTTACACCAGCCGTGGTCACGGGATGACTGATGTTCGTCAGCGCTGCCTCCGAGAAGTGCGGGTTTTGGAACCTACCCTCACTTGGTCTTCACAATTATTAACATTATTATGTTCGGAACTGTCGGTACTTCGACACACAACACTAATGGTATCTTTACACTGCCGCGTAATATCACCTCGTCGGTGTCTACATTTGCTGAGCTGATCTAGAGCTACATTGATCGAGCACAAACATAGACACAGCCACACAGAACATATTGGCTAAAGGATTAAATTACGCTATGACACCCAAACGGATTCCGTATGAAAATATCATAAGTGGCATCGAGGAAGTTATAATGCGCAACAAATTACCATCCAACGACGCTGACACACTGAGACAGGATGTTGCAGTTATCTTGCGAAAGTCGAAGCTACCGAGACCGAATGTTACTACGGAAGAGCGTCAAGCACTAAAAGCGCTACGTGAAAACACGGATATTTTAGTGCTTAAGGCCGATAAGGGAAACGCCACCGTAGTAATGAATTCCGGTGATTATGATAATAAAATGCGGGATCTATTAAGCAAAGTGTCCACATACAAGCCGGTGTCATATAATCCCACTGCCAGAGTCACAAAACGTATACGAGCGCTTGTCAAGGACCACCAAGATCATTTCACGGACGATGTGTTTGAACGCCTCTATAGACCTAAGACCGTTCAACCGCCGAAAATATATGGTTTGCCGAAAATTCATAAAAATAACGTGCCTCTACGCCCGATCGTAAGTCAGATCGATTCACCCACTTACGACCTAGCGAAACACATCGCAGCGGTACTTAAACCATTAGTAGGTAAGACATCGTCGTTTGTAAAGGATTCTCGCCATTTTGTAGACGTCATCAAGAGCATGAAAGTAGAACCCGACGAAGTGATGGTGAGCTTTGATGTCGAGTCACTTTTCACAAGCGTCCCAATTCAAGACTGCCTTGATGTGGTTGAGAGTAAACTAAGGTTAAACGGTCTGTCTGATAAATACATTGTTCTACTGAAACACTGCCTAGACGGGAACTATTTTCTATATCGTGGGCAATATTACCTCCAGATTGACGGAGTGGCTATGGGTAGCCCTGTCGCACCGGTAATGGCCAACATCTGGATGGAACATTTTGAAGAAAGGATCCAACTACAAGCGTTCCACGTAAAGATATGGAAAAGATATGTCGATGACGTGTTCTGTATTATAAAGGGTAACAAACAGGTTGTAGAACAATTAGCAGATCACTTGAACTCCATACACCCTAATATAAGGTTCACTTATGAAATGGAGACAGACAGATCGTTAGCCTTCCTCGATGTGAAGATCAAGGTGAGAGAAAATGGAAACCTGTCACACACTGTTTACAGGAAGCCCACACACACGGACAGGTACTTACACGCAAATTCACATCATCACCCGCGACATTTGCAATCCGTTATTGCTTCATTGACAAACAGAGCATATGACATTTGCGACCCCGAACACTTAGATAGTGAGCTCACACATGTTCGGGAGGTACTCAAGCAAAACGGTTACAAACACAATATGCGAGGTTCAAGGAAAAGGTCGAGACTGACTGAAGTGAACAGAGCGCCAGCGTTCATGCCCTACATAAAAGGAGTAACGGATAAAGTTGGAACAGTACTACAAAAATACTCCATTAAGACTGTATATAGTCCGTACTCCAAAGTAGCAAATTGCCTGCGTACTCCAAAGGATGTCATCCCTTTTCAAACACCAGGCGTGTACAAGGTGGATTGCAGCTGTGGTAGTTCCTACATCGGGCAAACAAAAAGGACCATCGCCGAACGAGTTAAGGAACACATCACGGCCGTCAAGAACCGACAAACCACCAAGTCGGCCATAGCTGAGCATTTGTTGGAGTCAGGATCCAATCACTGGATTGAGCTACATCGGCCCCAGGTTCTCTCCACAGACCGTCACTATTTTTCAAGAATAGCACGGGAAGCGGTTGAAATCAAAAAGCACGCAAATTTCAACCGGGAGGATGGTTACCGTTTATCTACATCTTGGAATCCTGTCATCAGCAAATGTAGACACCGACGAGGTGATATTACGCGGCAGTGTAAAGATACCATTAGTGTTGTGTGTCGAAGTACCGACAGTTCCGAACATAATAATGTTAATAATTGTGAAGACCAAGTGAGGGTAGGTTCCAAAACCCGCACTTCTCGGAGGCAGCGCTGACGAACATCAGTCATCCCGTGACCACGGCTGGTGTAACCCATGCCGAAACGTCGGGACAAATAGAAAGGTATTTCATCTTTCTCTTCGTTTATTAACACGATTCAGACCCGTTACATAATTTTTAATATGTGTACAAATCGTGGTAGTTTAAAAGCCGTAAAATTAAATTGGAAAAATCAAATAAATTTTTGATGACATAAAACTTAAATTAGTTTGATTGGTCAACAACTAAAAGTAGGTAATACACAAATTAAAGGTTTAGCGATGTTAATCTAAAATCGGATGTAGGGCCAACGTGAATTTAAAACGAGATTTAATTCAGCATTGTGTCCCTTTGTGAAACATTTATGTGTCAGTTCGTCCCTTACTTATAAATTAATTCAAAGTTATTATATTAAACAGATTTAGTTTCTAATTGGGTATTACTGATGTAAAGTATGTACTTCTAACAACTTTAATAATGTTTTCTTGATTGATAATATTACGTCTATTCAATAATCTGTAAATGAGGTCAATATAACTTAAATAAGTTAAGCATTTAATATGTGACCAAATTTAACAAAGGATAACTTTCTTTGCTATTCTCTGGTCTGTTTTGTGTACGATACTTTTCAATTTAATAACAAATTATAAGGTTTTTCGTTTCATCACAATTATTATTAGAAACGTGTGTATGTTGCAGTCGAAACTCTTAACCAGTCAAAAGTACTATTGACTAGCCAAATCAGTCAAAAGTACTTTTAACCGTATGCTTTAGTCAATAATACTTTTGACTAAAATAACAGTTAAAAGTACTTTTGCCCAATGGAGCTGGTTAAAAGTACTTTTGACTAACGTACCTACTTATTATGGAAAGATCTGACGCCCAATGAGCTAAGTAGACGGAGCCCTGCTTAGCAGGGCTCCTATTTTCGAGTGCGGGGTCACAAGAGAACCTAACATACCCTATTTCATTTTCATATTCCCGTCTACTTAGCTTATTGGGAGACTTGGTAATTTTTATTCACATCTAACGAGTTAATAGTGATTTTGACTGATGCTTTATTGCAGTTAAAAATACTTTTGACGAAGTCCGTCAGTCAAAAGTACTTTTAATCGCAAATTTGCAGTCAAAAGTACTAATAACCAAAAGTTTACAGTCAAAACCACTTTTGACCAACCTGTTCAGTCAAAAGTATTTTTGACTGATTTTTCTAGTCAATAGCACTTTTGACTGGTTAAGAGTTTTGACTGCAACATATATACTTTTACCTGTATCAGTTTGTAAAATTACTTTGATCCACTTTCTAGGTTTCTATTGAGCTGAAATGTTGAGTGTACGTGTAACGTATATCGTGTGACAATGCAATATTATAGTGTCATGATATGACGATGGAGCTAAAAGTCTGACATAGGAACCCCACAACAAAAAGATACAACCTCATTAAGTTTGGGCTCGTTTGCTTGATGAAGCTTGTTTTAAAATAGTTAATTAATTTATTTTTTATCACTTCACCGTGTAAAATTTTAGATTGTCTCTAAGCATGCTAATATAATAATTATAATACAAGCATATTAATAATTGAATCTAAATATATTTAGCTATATCGTCTTAAGTATTATAACCAATTGAAAATAATAAAGATTTTAATCGCTTATTAAATATTATACGTAACCAGCGGCTTCGCTTTTAAAAAATGTTTGTCCTATTTCACTTTCAAACCCTTCAACTGCTTTAATACATAAACCACATAGATCCGTTGCTCCGTTACGACGAAAGCAAGAAAGAAACCAACAAATAAACCCACTTCTGTATTAATAACATTGCTAGAAATTTCGATCAAAAAAACAACGACACTGGAACGTAAAATGAAACACATAAACTAAAAACGAATATTAAAGAAACGGAACGAATACTTCCTGAAATGCCAATAAGGCGGTTCATACAATTCATTAAGCGGGGAAAAAGATTATCATACACTCACCGCGGCTAAAATTCAAACATTATTCAAATTTGCATGGTGGCTTTGGGGCATGGCGCAGGTGTGGGTGGAAAGCGAATCTTGTTCATGGTACGTACAAGTCTCACAAAACACAACAACATAATTGGTATGAGTTAATATTAAACATGAGGTATATCAGATTTCTACTATTGGATTATAACTATGTATGTACATCAATACTTAATACTGAAATTATATTTTCTATTAAGTCTTTAAAAGCAAATTTTAATTAGACTATTTTAAAAAGCAAGCTTTGCTAATTATATTTTTTTATTTTGCTTAAAAGTCAACTTCTATATTATCTGTCATAACAGGCACAAAGAATATGAAGGCTAAAACAACAATTTATGAATGTCGAAACGTACGGAGTGGTGATCGAATCGCCAAAAGTCAATCAATCCTATCCATTAAAATCCCCTATAACCATGAAATAGCGCAAATCTAGGAGTCTCTTACCATCCGTAGTTGTTTATCATACATGCTAACATAGAAGTTCTAACACAAAATCTCGAAATACTCACCACGAAATAATAATATAAACTTACTCAAATATGAATGCAGTGAAGAATATTAAAACACATTTCTTCTTGTTACTTTAAATGTTCAAATAACCCCCTTCTCAGTACCAGTGACTTATGCAACTCTTTTATTAGTATTCGCTTGAAACTTTTAACTCACGCCATGTTGACTGTGAACGTTCCTAGCGTAAATTATTAGCCGTAATTTACCGTTACAATTCTGCATATGAACCAGCAGTGCCTTAAATAACATCAAAAACATAGTAGATGCATTAAATTTAATAACTTTTGAAAACTACGCCTCCAAACCATTTTGGTAGCTAGGTGTTTACAAACAGTTTAAATTTTCATGAAATTTTATAGAAGCGATATTTAAAAAAAATTATTAATTCACTGCCGCAGGTACGATTTCAGTAAAGTGGGTTTAGATAAAATGATTATATTATTATGTAAGGTGAAAAGTCCGTACGAAATTGCTATCTTGTGGTACCCCACGCATTTTTCAGTGACCTACATAGACACTGATTATCACACCTACGTTCCTTGCATATTTCTTAAAGATCATGTTCTATTTTTCGCTCACGTTCGTATTCAGAATATTTTAATACTGAATGTGTCATTCCTCAGCATAAAATAGCCTAATACGGCAGACATAGACCAGACAGCACATCCAGACAAAATAATTAGATTAAATTATTTTTATCAAATAAAGTTTACCTTGTTTGAAGTATGTCCAAAACCAACGCATTTTGTATATAAATTGAAATTAAGGTATTACCAACGAGATAAATATTGTGTTACATTATATTTTCTACTGACCTTGCTTCGATATTTTCTTTTCATATGCCGCGGCTGTGTATTATCATCGGATTCCGGGTATATTTAACGTTCTAAAAAATGGAGTGTATTTACTGTTCTCGGAAAACCTTTTATAATGCCGTTGTACTTTTAAATAGCAACGATGGCCATATTAGAAAAAATTAAAGAACTGGATGCTTGCCGAAAAGTAGTATAGGATCCCTCAATGAACAAGTAAATAGTACATCTACTGATTCTTTACATCGATATTCTATAAATAGGTAATCGAGCCGGCTCATCCATAGTACTATAATTGAAAATCTTACTACTAATATAAACACGAAATTTTGTGAAGATCAATGATCTTGGTACTCTTTCACGCAAAAAGTACTAAAAACACTTAAAAATCTTTGCAGCAATATAGTTTGGACAAAATAGCAGATGGCTATGCTTATTTTCCCGACAGCCAACCCAAGCAGGTAAAGTCGCAGAAGCTAGTAATTTATAAATGACTTCATCTAGAAACTTTCTAAAGCTATAAGAAACACAATTAATGGAAGGAGAATAAAAAACCTGATTATAAATAATCAGGTTTTTTATAATAACACATAATCCGACAATTACTTATTCTACGGAAATGCACTTATCGGATAATAAAATCGACGCAAACACTGCACGGTACATTACGGAACTCGCTCAAGCATTACAATAATGAATGGTATTTACAAGTAAAGTGCGGCATTGGCGTCGTACAATGGAAGCATCCACTTACAATTATGTGGAACGGTGAAACACGCGATCTGCTTTCGAGCCAAGAAAAGCCGTGGATGTTACTTTGCTTCGGTTTGGATTTGCTTTTAGAAATGTTTTGATCAATGCATTTGCTAACTCGGCCTCAATGTTTTTATTCTATATTAATATTTGAAAATCTCATGGAAACACCAACTCACAAATTAAGAAGGTATATATTATTATTATTTAGTAGTTTAATTATATTGCATAAGATCTTGTCTTAGCAGTTTAAAAGAGTGGCGATAAGTTGCCTGTCGGATCTTCTCGTGAAAGCTTTTCTCTCTAACAGACTAAAAAGGTGGGGCTTATCATTTTTACAGATTTTTTAAAATCAGTGTGATACCTCAGAACCTTACGCTAGAGGAATTGACTTTGATGATAACCATCATTTTGGCGCCGGTGCTTCTCGTGCGGACCCATTTAGATTTGATCAAGATGTGACGTTTGTTTATATATTTTATAGCAGCTTTTGATTTAGTTACATTTCAAATACGTTATTTATTAATATTCAGTTGCATTGAATATAACTACTGACGTCGCCAAAAAAGTTAAACCTTGTAATGGAACAAAACATTTTAAACTTTATTAAATCTAAAAAAATAACTTTAAAAACTATAACCATACTAGGGTACTACGTAAAAAGGGGGTCTAAAAAGGATGCAACAAGAAAATAGCTCATTCAGACATAAATCCAGAAAAGTATAAGTACAGAAATGCTCAAGCTAGACCCATGTCACCCGGGCCATTATTACAAATCTATTGACACCCGATTTAATAAAATCGGTTCAGTAGGTTAGGCGCTACGGTGGAACATGCAAACATACATACATACATTCTTCTTTAATTTCTTCTTTAATTTAAGAGCCTAGCTCTTGTCGGTGCAGTTCCTTCCATTTCTTCCTATCGAGTGCCAATTCCTGAACTACCTTATACGTCACAACCTTCACCTTCTCTTTAATTTTACATACATATACATATACTTACATACACATACATACATAGACTGCCAAAAACGTTACTCTTTCTTTTGGCTTCGCCGTAGACGGGTAAAAATATTCTATCGTGGACTTTGAATAGTAAACTTTTAATTCATACATCACATCATAATCTGTTATTTTGCAGAATGTACAAAAAGCCCATTAGAATTTAAATATTTTATCCAATCATTCTTCAACATAAGACTTAAGAGAACAACTCATAATGTTTATAAAGCTTTCATCATTAATCTAGCTCATGTTGATGTTCATATAATGAGCACGATTATCGCTTACTATATTATCATTTACACGATGCATGCAGTTCATAAAATTTTAAGACAAACATAACAGAAAATATATCACCTCACCCTCTACGGCCATTAAATAGTGAACTATAAATATCAAACGAAATCTGCTTTATTTGCAAAATGTACAAAAAGCCCATTAAAATTCAAATTATTTATCCAATCAATCTTCAACATAAGAGGTACGTTTATAATGTTTATTAAGCTTTCATCATTAATCTTCCTCAAATTTGTGTTCGTTTAATGAACACGATTATCATTTACTATATAACTTTTACACGATGCATGCCGTTCACAAAACTTAAAGACAGTCATAAGAGAAAATATATCACCCCACACATCTCCTTTATCTATAAAAATGTCTACGATTCAAATATTCTATTATAGAGCACAGGACATAATAATATTTTCGGTATATACGAATACGTATTTGATTCGATATGGCAGAAGCGATACAAAAAGCGGTGTGTGACACAAATCCCTTCTAAGCCCATCCTTCCGTGAAGCATTGTGGTATTAGTCGAGTGGGCGAATTTTCCTGCACGAGTTACTTCCTAGTTTTGGTCGACCACAAAAAAATTGCTCTTCGTCTACCGCATTTTTTGTAATGCAGTCATGTATGTGTTAACTGTATTATTATTGTGTAGCCTTCCATTGGAGTTTGCGTCGGTGAAGGATTATTCCGTTCTTGGAGAAGATCATAAGTAGTTTCATTATTATGGATACCGTCATAAATGTATTATATGATTAAAATCCAGCGGAGATTTCCATCAGAGATATTATATTATTAACCACTTTTTTGGAAAAGGATATGTTTTTCAGGTAGTATCCCTTTAGATCGCACTTAAAATGCCCCATAAGAATGTAAATTAAGGTATTTTTGTAAGTAGAACTTTACGAATATAAGAAGATAGAAGTGTCTAAAAAAATCATCTATGTAGCAATTGATGGTTCCACAAGTAATGGATACCTACTCGTATTGAAGAATTTTAAAACATGGGAAACATTTTACGTACCATTTAAAACTGTTTTAAATAAACTAGGTTGCCTGGAAGAAATTGCTTTTAGAGATAAGGCCACCTATTGCACATTCCTGAATTTGACTTTGTCTTTCAAGCTTGAAACCACTGTAGAATAAAGAGTTTACGGTTTTTCTACTTAAACGCAGTGTTTTCCTTCAGCCTGTGAATCCGTGCAAGATATTTTATTTTGTTAATGGCGTGGAATGTCAATATTAAAGTGAAATATAATTAATATTCCTAAATTAGACCAAAAATATAACTTGAGTGATTTATGTGGTAAACAAATTTTCGGCGATATTACCATTTCTCATTCTGAGTGACTGATTACTTACAAGAACATTTCATTTTTGGCCGTTTAAGGACGCGTTTACAAAATTAGTAGGTACAAAATCGCGTCACTACAGCGACACGGCGGCAACAGTACGTACTACCACGGTAATAATATCTAACAGTATTCTAACTCCATACAAACGCACAAGACTCGAGTTATACCTACGCGCCTCGAGCACAGTACCCACTATAGTACCCAACAGCCGCGATCGTGCCGCCGCGGTGACGAACGGACGGTGACGGTTTTTGTAGCAGTGTTCTTTATTTAAATTATAATTATAGCGACGCGTTGTAGACTAATATCGTGCTGTTTAAATTCTTCGTTAAGTCACATAAAGATAAAAAAAATTAAATTCAAAATGTTAATGTAGGTATACTAGCAGAACACTTTTATTTGCGTTAGGGACAATGTATTACATATTTCATTGAAGTCTATGATTAGTAGTACCTTAAGGGTAATTTTCAAAATGGAAGCGAATATGAATCAGCTTTGTGTAGGTTACTGCTTAACTACTACAAAATAAATCAGTAGACAGTGCAACCAATAGGTCATTTACTAGGGTGCTTATATACCTACTTGATTTTTATTTGTTTGTATAAAAAATAAGTAATATTTACAATCACAAAACTAAAAAAAACTTCGAGTAGGTAGATGTAGTTAAAATACTTGAGGCGAGCAGCCCTGTCGCTGTTTTGCGCCCGGCGCGTCTGTAGGCATATAACTCGGGGAGACGGCTGAGTTACAATACTGTTAGATTATGTTACCGTGGTACTACGTACGGTAACTTGCGGAAATGTAGTTCAACTAGATAACTTTGAGACTTAGAATTTGTGATTATGTATCTATGTGTTATAGGCCTGGCTGTGCGAATTACGTACAAATAAGTTTCTTATTTTTATATACCTAAATGGACATTATTACTTTATTTTTTCCATTATGTTGATTCAGGAATTTCATGATATATTTCGGTATTTAGATATTATTTTGTTTCTTGCGTTGAAATCGGGTAAGATTATGTGGACTGATGGTATACGAGTACCATCCCATTCAAGTGTTGCGACTGGAACTCATAAAAGAGTAAACCTAGTTATGCCAGGTTGGGGCTCATTTTATTTGTTTTAGTGAGACCCTACCACTGGTCCTAGTGAAGTAACCTTCCAAGGTTATTCGATGAGTCTTACTGGTACTCTTATATGAGTAGAGCTAGGCATGCCGAGTTTGGGCTCATTTTGTTTGTACATAAGTGACCCTACCACTGGAACTTATGAAGTAACCTTCCAGGGTTATTCAATGACACTTGCTGGTACTCATATGTGAGTAGAGCTAGGCATGCCGAGTTTGGGCTCATTTTGTTTGTACATAAGTGACCCTACCACTGGAACTTATGAAGTAACCTTCCAGGGTTATTCGATCACTCTTGCTGGTACTTATATGTGAGTAGAGCAAGGCATACCGAGTTTGGGCTCATTTTGTATGAACATCAGAGACCCTTGCACTGGAACATACCTAGCTCTACTCACATATGAGTACCACTAAGAGTCTTCGAATAAACCTGAAAAACCTGACCCCCCTGAAACCCCTTCGTAAGTTCCAGTGGTAGGGTCTCTTATGTACAAACAAAATGAGCCCAAACTCGGCATGCCTAGCTTTACTTCCATATGAGTACCACCAAGAGTCATCGAATAACCCTGGAAGGTTACTTCATAAGTTCCAGGGGTAGGGTCACTTATGTACAAACAAAATGAGCCCAAACTCGGCATGCCTAGCTCTACTCACATATGAGAACCAGCAAGAGTCATTGAATAACCCTGAAAGGTTACTTCATAGATTGCAGTGGTTGGGTTTCTTATGTACAAACAAAATGAGCCCAAACTCGGCATGCCTAGCTTCTACTCACATATAAGAACCAGCAATAGTCATCGAATAACCCTGGAAGGTTAATTCATAAGTTGCAGTGGTTGGGTCTCTTATGTACAAACAAAATGAGCCCAAACTCGGCATGCCTAGCGCTACTCACATATGAGTACCAGCAAGAGTCATCGAATAACCTTGGAAGGTTACTTCATAAGTTCCAGTGGTAGGGTCACTTATGTACAAACAAAATGAACCCAAACTCGGCATGCCTAGCTCTACTGACATATGAGTACCAGTAAGAGTCATTGAATAACCCTGGAAGGTTACTTCATAAAATGCAGTGGTAGGGTCTCTTATGTACCAACAAAATGAGCCCAAACTCGGTATGCCTAGCTCTACTCACACATGAGTACCAGCAAGAGTCATTGAATAACCATGGAAGGTTACTTCATAAGTTCCAGTGGTAGGGTCTCTTATGTACAAACAAAATGAGTCCTAACTCGGCATGCCTAGCTCTACTCACACATGAGTACCAGCAAGAGTCATTGAATAACCCTGGAAGGTTACCTCATAAGTTCCAGTGGTAGGGTCTCTTATGTACAAACAAAATGAGCCCAAACTCGCCATGCCTAGCTCTACTCACATATGAGTACCAGCAAGAGTCATCAAATAACCCTGGAAGGTTACTTCATAAGTTCCAGTGGTAGGGTCACTTATGTACAAACAAAATGAACCCAAACTCGGCATGCCTAGCTGTACTGACATATGAGTACCAGTAAGAGTCAATGAATAACCCTGGAAGGTTACTTCATAAAATGCAGTGGTAGGGTCTCTTATGTACAAACAAAATGAGCCCAAACTCGGCATGCCTAGCTCTACTCACACATGAGTACCAGCAAGACTCATTGAATAACCCTGGAAGGTTACTTCATAAGTTCCAGTGTTAGGGTCTCTTATGTACAAACAAAATAAGCCCAAACTCGGCATGCCTAGCTCTACTCACATATGAGTACCAGCAAGACTCATCGAATAAACTTGGAAGGTTACTTCACTAGTACCAGTGGTAGGGTCTCACCAAAACAAAAAAAAGAGCCCCAACCTGGCATAACTAGGTCTACTCTTTTATGAGTTCTAGTCGCAACACTTGAACGGGATGGTATACCATCAGTCCAGATAATCTTACCAGATTTCAACGCAAGAAACAAAATAATATCAGATCTAAATACCGAAATGTATCCTGACTCAACATAACGGAGAAAATAAAGTAATAATGTTCATTTATACAAAAGAAATTTACTTGTACGTAATTCGCACAGAATACGAGAAGTATCAAATTGATTTTAGCGAATATTTTGTATTCGTATATTGCTTTTTTCGTCTTCGGGCTGCAGCGACAAGCGACATAGTATCCACTCCCGACGGCGCTCAAGCGCAGACTGAGATCTCATTGCAGAATTTGGATATATAAATCAAGAAAGTGGCTAAATAAAACGAACCTTATTGCCACACATTAAGACACACGTATGCGAGCAAAATAGAAGAAAAATGTAAGATGATTTTTTGCTTTTTTTGAGTCAATTTACAATATTTTGAAAAAAAAATCTAATTGTTTTTGAGTTGACTATATTTACTACCCTATTCTAGCTTTGAAAATCTAAATAAATGTAAAAATAGAGAGAAAATTGTACCCAAATATAGCAGTATATGCCTATTTTTGATTTAAGAGGCCGTTTCGAATCGATTTTACATTAAAATTAATTGAATATTTTTTATTTATTTTCAAATTGATTTATAGATAAAAAAGTAATTAATTTATCGTAATCATTAGTTTTATTAGTTATTATCTAAAATTGTCGTAAAATGTACCGGAAATATGTGGTTTTTTGATACAAGCGTAAACGCGTCCTTAATACTAGTAAACAAAAGCATTACAACATGTTTGCATTACAAAATGGATAAATCATCACTGATACAGGTATTTCAGTCTGATATTGCAACTAAAGTGACACGGATAACCCAACGGTCTATGTTGTCTCGTTGCTACCAACAATCTATAGATTTTGATGTCATCGCCTATCACATGCGGTCAGAACTATAATGTTGTTTATAAAATGTTCCGATTCTAATGAATAGGCAATCATAATAATAAAAAATAGCTAGCAGCTAGTTGATAATAATTAAAAAGGCAATCCTTTTATTATTATAATAAACTAGCTGATGTCTGCTGTTTCACGTTATTTTCTATATTAGTCCAGTCATTTTAGTAAGTTCACCTCGGAATTCGAGATACCCAGCTGAAAGTCTGTAAATACTTGTATATTGACACCCTAAAAGTTGTCTCAAAACCTACATACGGTAGGGTGTACGCAACTATTAAATTTCAAGGTCAAAGGTCACAAAAATCGTTCTTTTGCGCTTTTTTTGTAAATATCTCATTTCCTATGAGTTTTTTACTATTTGGATTTTTATCAGTATTGTAGAATACAAAATTCTCTACAAATGTTGTCACAAATTTTTTTTCATACGGTGATTCGCTTTCGAGATAGAGGGCGGAGAGCGCGCGGTCACAGCATCACTTCAGGTCAACCGGTGCCTCCGGTCGAAAACGCGCTATATATAGTTGATGAACTATCGATAAATCAATGATTATAAATATTTCTCAATTTTTATTAACTATCACATTATATTTTATATTTTTTTTCCTAACCTACCTATCCACTTTTTATTCAGTATTGTTTTATTTAACAACACTTACCTGCCCATGTAATTGCAGAATTGTTAATGAAAATATAGGAATTATATTTGAATTTTAACCTTATTAATATTAATAACTTCTTACATGATGAAAAAAAGGAAATAAAATAATGAGTTAATCTTTTTATTAAAAAATATCATTCAATACATTTATTTTTATGAAAAGTATAAAAATGGAACAAAGGGTATAAAAACTATAATTTATAGCTTTAATCATCTTCTTCCTCTTCATCGTCGTTTTCCGGCTGCTGGTAAATTTCAAACAAAGGTTCAATCTTCGTTAATGTCGCTCTGATATGGTAGAGCACTGAGACAAGCTTGCCCATTACATTGGCCACAAGCTAAAGAGCATTGCAAGCCTGCTTTCCTGCATCCGCATCGCGAACCACAACCACTCTTGCAGTTGCAGAATATTGTATTTAGCAAATCTTCTGGAGCAGGTGGTAAAATTGTCATGATAGGCTCCAAAAAATCGTTTCGCATTGCTCAACCCCATAGCTGGGGTTCCAAATCATGCCCTAACCAAGTTTGAACTTGATAATATACACGTTTGAAATGTTGATGAGCAGCTGCATTTGTTGGTGGAATATTTGAATGCTGCAGAGGTTTGTTGAGTTTTGTAGACTTGACTGATAAGTAGAAAGGTCAATAGTGTATAATAGGGGCCCGTATAATTCCCAGGTATAATTTTTGACGTGGTGGAAGGATTTTAAAATTTACAGATTTTAAAGAAGATGCACTTAATTATTTTCTATTTAAAATGTTATTAGTGTAAATGGGAATATAATTATATTATGATTTAAGTTTTTCCCTTACTATTTTTTTAATTTTAGGAAACGGTTATCAGTATTATTGAATAGATATAGATTTAATGCATGAAGAAAATGATAAAATATAATATAATAGTTAGTGAAAATTGACCAATATTTATAGTCATTGATTTATCGATAGTTCATCAGCTATATATGGCGCGTTTTCGACCGGAGGCACCGGTTGACCTGAAATGATGCTGTGACCGCGCGCTCTCCACCCTCTATCTCAAAATCGAATCACCGTATGAAAATTTTTTTTTATAAAATTTGTAGAGAATTTTGTATTCTACAATATTCACAAATATATAAATAGCAAAAAACCCATAGGAAATGAGATATTTACAAAAAATGCGCAAAAGAACGATTTTTGTGACCTTTGACCTTGAAATTTAATAGTTGCGTACACCCTACCATATGTAGGTTTTGAGACAACTTTTAGGGTGTCAATATACAAGTATTTACAGACTTACAGCATCTCGAATTCCGAGATTCTTACCTAATTTAAGCTTAAATGACTGGACTATATCTCGAACAATAGCCGGTAAGTGGTACCGAGTCGAATTATAGTCTACGTGTTGCCCTACCCTCAATCTTCCAAAGAAAGTTCCATGCAAATCGATTTAGCTATTCCAGAAATTATCTCGCATAAACAGAAAGAGAGAGAAACACCGACAATTAGACATAATAATATTAAAAAATATATTTTGCCTTGGTATCGTGTAACTCACTATACAGGGTATCACAAAAACAATCAACAAGCCGAAGTCTACTCGTTGTGGACATCATGTCAAGTCATACTAACCAAAATAATACCTGGGAAACGATTATTCTATTTTCTTCACTCTTCTTTTACTGTACAATCAATCCTTCTCTGGAATGCCCTTCCTCTTGAGATCAGGATGGCCAGGACCAAGTGCACATTTAAGTTCAAAGTTAAGGAACTCTTGTTGGCCGATACAGCCGGTGTATCATAATTCATTTATATTTAATTTTGTCTTTTAATATGTATATATATGTAAATATTTATATATATATTTATATATATATTATATGTAGATGTACTAGTATGTAGTATTAATATGTATTATTTGAAATTATGGTTTTATATATTATATATCTTTTTACTCATCGCATGTATGTATCTTATATGTATATATATCATGTCTATTATATATATATATATATATACTCTTTATAGCTATGTTAGTTCAAACTCAAGGTTCTTTTCATTATAGGTATTTATATAGCGCCTACTTCTTTTTTCTCTGCACCATTCAAAGGTAGACTGGGAGATAATGCCCATGGCATTAAGTCCGCCTGTATACGCTGCGTATATAAAGTTTTTTAAATAAAAATAAATAAATAAATTATTGTTTTAAGTTTTCACATTTTTTAAACCGCAATTAAAAGCACGCGCGTGCAATGCTCGAAATACCTACTTATCCATGGGGTCATAGGGCATCTAAAGAACATATTGGCGGGATAAATGCATCGATTACGTACCTAATTTTAAAAAATCAATACTAACTTTTAGCCTTTATATCTCCTGAATCAGTAATTACCCAGGTATGGTGCCGAAGTAAAAACCGTTCGTAGTGATTGGTACAACATGGGATTTCAGTTTTCGTTAAGGGTCTTTTTACACCCATTTCTTTATTAAGCACTTTAAATAACAGACATTTCAATTTTATTTATGTGTATAGATGCACAAAGTGTACTAATTACTTGCAAATAACTGGTTCAACGGTGAATCGATGCCTTTATGCAGATGCAAAAGAATTTCCAGCCGTATCGTCAGCAAAGCACGTTTGTCGCAGCTTCCTAGAAATACAAGTCTTTGCAGAAACATTAAATAAGATAAACTGGATAAAGGCAAATTTTCTGCGATTAAATTGTTTTGTATTTGTGTAAAAGGCAAATATTTATCTAGTCGAGTCTTAAGAAATAAGATGCTTAGAATAATGCGCACAGGTTTTGGATTTCTATTCATATGGAAAAGAATAAGGAAAGAAATTTATTTCCATAACATGCCAAAGGACATGAAACAAACAATGTGAACAGCGGACTAAAATTAGGCACAAATCGGTACACGCCTGTCGTCCGTCTGGGCATATCTCTTTTTCTTCATAATACTATACACCGCTATTTTTTAATTAGTACAAAAAATTTAACAGGGCACTAAGTATCTTTAACTGATCATAATTATGTAGTTGAAAAATAAAAACACTAAGTCCCAAAACTGTCTCAAAACTGTCCACAAAAATACGTGATAATTGGTAAATGCAATACTAACACTATGACCGACCCGTGTACTATCATACCATTGATAAATTACCCCCGCCCCTCTGCGCCTGCGCCACGCCCAAACGATGCGACAAACAGTACTAAATTACTAGCGAAAGTCAGCGTATCTAATTTCGTTGCAAAACTTAATTGTTTGTCTACGTTTGCCCGACGCGATGGCCTATCATATCAGTTCATATCACGGGAGTATGTAGCTATGCTTCGTGCGTACTTTTTGAGTGGAAAAATCGCGAGTGCAGCTGTGTACCCATGGACATCGTATTGTGAGTGTACAAAAGTGACCGGGTCAGTGTCAAACAATTAAAACAGTGCATATTGGATGCTTTTGACAACGGTGGTGGACATTTTGAAGGACAATGGAAATACTTGTAAGTTTTGTAAATAATACGTACTTAAGTAAATAATGATTTGATGCAGGCGCCTCAAAATCGGTCTGTGTTCTCCACACACCTTGAGGAAGGCCTATGTCCAACAGTGGACGTCTCTGACATGATGATGATAAAATAATTTGTAAATAGCAGATGATTCTAACTTCATAAATACGCCAAAATTACTCTTTTCTTTTAGTCCAGAACACCATCTTTTATTTTGATATTAGTTTGCTTTCTAATTACATACCTCCGTATTTAATTACTTGTTAAACGATAAATTTACCGGTCCTACGCCCGAATGAAGTATGAAGGAGAGGGTAGAACTAACAAAATTAAAAAATAACTACCTACATTTATTATTTTTCTTCATTTTATTTTCTATTGCTACCTACATCATAAGTGCGACAGAGAGAATGCGAATGAGCAGGATGGAATATTATCAATGAATTAGTGAATGGATTGTAAAATATGACTATGATTTAAGTGAGATTTTCTACAATAAACAAATGATAATAACTTTGCTCTTTATTGATATTATGAAATTCTTACGTCACATATATGATAATAATATCTTCGCTAATCTGTCCTTAAAGTTTTTGTACTAATTAAAAAATAGCGGTGTATACTCACTAGCTTACTGGTGTTGTCAGCATTTTTATACAGCTATCTTCAAAATTAGAAGATTCTCAACAAGTTTAATTTTTATTCATTTAGAAGTTAATTTATGTATTTTATTTTACTGTTTCAGGCAAACTTACAGCTACACTTCAATTTAAGCAAAATCGAGTACAAAAAAAGAATCCCAATTAAAAGTTGTCACAGATAACAGATAAAATAAGTGATTATAAATAATATTTTGTATAAGTTGACAATGAGTGACAGTATGCACGCAAGAAATATACACAGTTAAATTTAACTTATAACACCGAAGAAGGCATTACACAGGCTTTTTGATTTATGTACTGGTATACTTGTAAACAAGTTTATGTATATCAACACTCCGGCCGCATTGAACATATTATTATGTACATGACTGGCTCAAATTATATGCGAGTTTTGTCTATAGATAGTAAAGTGTAAAAAATCCTTACTAAGTAGGTACCTACGTCATAAATATCCACTGCCTAAATTTGATTTTAATGGTTTCAGTAGTTACGGCTCTACGATAACAATTATGTCAATGAAGGCTAATATTTTTATAAACGAGTATAACATAGATTAGGTCCAAGATTCAGGTAGTATGAAATCGAAACCATTACTGCTTAATAAAATGGTAGGCACTGGAAACGACTTTATAATCTTAAGTCCTAATATTTTTATAATAAGGGCTATAGTGCTTGTTTTCGTAATAACCATCACGGTTGCCTGCATTCTTGGGTCAATGGTTAATTTATCGTTTCAAACATATTAGGTAGGCGTTTCAAACGTACTAAGCCACCGATAATTACTACTCCTTTATTCCAAACCACTTAGATTGTACTAGATTTTGCCCATAGCTACGCCCGCGTTGGCATTGTTGCTATGTTTAATTCTAATGTATAAGCTCTCATCATCATTGTCTTGCCCTGGTCCCAATTTATTTGGGGTCGGCGCAGTATGTCCTTCGCTTCCATACTTCTCTGTCACCAGTCATCCGATCGTTTACCCCTTTCTCTTTCATATCCATCCTCACACAGTCCATCCATCTCTTCCTTGGGCGTCCTCTTCCTTTTCGTCCTTCTACATGCATATCCATCACTTTTTTACCTACATACATCTCATCTCTCCGCATAACATGTCCATACCAGGCCAATCGACTCCCTTTCACCTTTTCAGCTATGGGCGCCACTTTCATACTACCTCTAACGTAATCATTCCTAATTCTGTCCATTCTTGTCACTCCACACATCCATCGTAACATTCTCATCTCTGCCACATGCAATCGTTTCTCATCCATCTTCTTTGTAGCCCAACACTCAGGTCCATACAGTACGACAGGCCTTATAACCGATTTATACATACGGCCCTTTAATTTCACAGGCATTTTGTGGTCGCATATTGTGCCTGAGACCTGTCGCCATTTCATCCATCCTGCGTTGATTCTTTGCCTAACATCCCGATCAATTTCGCCGTCATCTTGCAGGAGTGAACCTAGGTAGCGGAAATCGGAGCATACTGGTAGAGTTGTACCGCCAAGTGTAACCGGTATAGGACTGGAGAGACCGCCAAAGTCACAGAACATATATTCCGTTTTGGTTCTGCTTATTCTCAAGCCTACATTCTCCAATCTCTGCCGCCACTCCTCCAGCTTGCTCTGCACCTTCTGTCCACTCTCTGCTACCAGAACGATGTCGTCGGCAAACAACATGCACCAGGGTGCCTCTTCCTGTATGTCCGATGATATAGCATCCATAATTAACAGGAAGAGGTAGGGGCTAAGGGCCGACCCTTGGTGCAAGCCTACGGCCACATCGAATCTGGCTGTGATACCAGCTGCGGATCGGACCTGCGTTTGGCATTGAGCATACATGGCTTGAATCAACGTCAGGTATTTCCCAGGCACTCCTTTCTTCTTCAGGGCCCACCACAAGACTTCACGGGGCACTCGATCATATGCCTTTTCAAGGTCGACGAACACCATGTGCAAGTTTTTATGTGCCTCCCTGTATTTTTCGCATATTTGGCGAAGAGCGAAAATGGCATCCACCGTACCTCGACCAGGCATAAAACCGAATTGGTTTCGTGAAATCTCACTCTCGTCACGCAGGCGTCGCTCAATTACTCTCTCCCATACTTTCATAGTATGTGGCATTAACTTTATTCCCCGATAATTGTAGCACTCTTGGATATCACCCTTATTTTTTAAAATGGGCACCAGGTAACTGTTGCACCATTCCTCGGGTATGGTCTCCTCGTGCAACAGCTTATTGAAGAATAAAGTCAGCCACGCCCATCCATCATCTCCTAACGCTTTCCATAATTCTTCCATCTAATTTATAAGCTCTATCACTGCAAAACTTCATAGAAATTCGGTCGGAAGACGTTCGGTCGTTTTCGAGTAAAATGAGGACAAAGTATTCTATATAATATTCTACCACATACACACATCACCATCTAGTCCCAAACTAAGCAGAGCTTGTACTATGGGTACTAGATAATGGATAAACATACTTATATATATATTTTGTAAATACATACATATTGTACATAGAAACACCCAGACCAAGACAAACATCCATGTTCATGCACACAAATGTTTGACTTGAGCCAGTGGCGTAGCGTGGGGGGGGCGGGGGGGCCATGGCCCCGGGCGGCACATTTAAGGGGGCGGCAAAAGACGCCGCGAAAAAAAAAATATAATAAATACTTGGCGCGCGCACTGGCACGATCCCGGTAGGACCGCGCGGCGGCGGCGCGGGCGCAGTAGAAAGAATAACAATCGAAAACAAAATCATCATGATTTTCATTACGTGAAGATTTGCTTGTGTCTGTTTATTAATTCTTGATAAGGTTGCAATATTCCGGTGATCTGCGAGCCTGTTAGGAGTAATTAATAAAGGGATATTTTTAACAGTGCATCAAATATCTTAAGTAACACACTGAAGTGCGTTACGCTAAGAAACTTTATTATTTCACTAAAATATTGACTTGCACACTAAAATACTAATTGCACACCAAATATGCCTCAATCTTTCCATAAAATATCATTTAATATGAAAAATCTCGTCCGCTTCGGAAACTTATCCACTCAGAAAACTAAATAGGTTATGTTAGGTTTTCTTGTGACCCTGCACCCAAAAATAGGAGCCCTGCGAAGCAGGGCTCCGTGAACTCAGTTTATCAAATTATTTGGTTGTTGAGTAAAAGTAAGATTTGAAATACTTCTTTAACTAAAAGGATTAATTTTAATATTAGAGATTTGCAACGGTCAATAAACAGGTGTTCGTTATGATATATTTTAGTGAGTAGGTAGGTATATAAGTATTTTAGTGGTGCAATAAGTATATTTGGTGGAACAAAGATATTTTTTTGTAGAAATCAGACATTATATTGAGGAAGAGTTAAATACTACCCATTAATAAATCCATTTATCAGTGCTGAGCCGCCCCTGTGTGCGATGTGTGCCGCCCCTATTGCCATGGCGCAACTAGCGCACATAGGCGCCAGGGCAAAAGGGGCGACGCGTATAAAATAATACAACATAATCTTTACAGTTGAATTGGGAAGAAAGCAGGTACAGGTCTCCTAAGACAATAGTCACACCTGCGGTTTAACTATACGATATTTGAACTTTGACTCCAATATTTATAATATTTGCGTTAAAATCAAAGCCGATTATTTCACATAGGTACTACAAACGACTTTTGCTAATTTTTTGACGCAACAGCCCCAATTCCCGGCAGCTTCGTTACTCCCGGCCAAGGACGTGGTGGCGGGTACGGCGGTGCATGTGTTCTGTAAGACTATCGGGCTACGGCAGGCAACCAAAATCAATTATACAGTATACCTAGCGTCTTACAACGAACATAATCTACGGCAAAAGAACACCTCGCCGAGCTCAAGGTAGAATTAAGTCACATAACGTGGCACATACTGCGGTTATCAGAAGTCCGATGACAGGGGGAGGACACGGTAACTCTAGAATCAGGTGACTTTTGCTACCATCGAGAAGGCGACCTACTCTTGGGGTGGCGTCGGTTTCCTGGTCAGGAGCAACAGTTTGTGGAAGTCGGTAGTGTGTCGCCCCGGGTAGCGTACCTCGTACTTAAACTCACCAATAGGAGCGGTCTAAAGGTGATGATTTGAAACTCACCCTTACGAGATGGCTGAGGCCATGTACCAGGACACTGCTAAGGCCAAAGCCTAGTAAGACCAAAGCTCAGTACTTTAACGCGCAAGTGGAAGTACAAGAACTCGGCGAAACGAAAATCGGAGGCCACGGCGTGGGGCACGAGAATCATATGGCTGAATGCTAGTTAACTACCTCGTAGCAGAGGGTATTTTCATAATTAACTCCTTTTGTAAGAAGAAGCCTCACAGGCAGTGGACGCCAAGACGCCAGTGGTGGCCAAACCGCGATAATGTGACAAGCAAGGTGAAAGCCTACATCAAGACGGACTGAAACCATATATTTAAAGACGGTGATCAATACGATAAACATCTGAAGCGATCACAGACGAGTACGAGGCTCTCTAAATATAAACCTCAGAACTGAGAAGGCCCAGTGAATGAAGCCTACTCTCAGATTTACATTCCTCCTCCCACCGACAGCATTAAGCAGAAGACGGCCACAGTGGTCACGGTACTAGGAGATTCGTCTCGAAAGATCTGCTCCGCATAGAGAAAAAACAAGCAGTCTAAACTGCCAGCCGAGACTCTCGAACTGATGAGGAAAAGACCTGAGATGCCATCCTGTCGGCTATCTTCGCCGGAAGGACAGGCCGTAAAACGCCAAATACGAAATCTTACGCAACCTACGACGCATTACCACTCGGGCCACCGAGGCTGCGATCGAGAAAACCCCGGGGATCATAAGTCTTCGCTCTGCAGTCGAGGCGACACAATCAAACGACACTACAATCGCGGATGGCCGCATCGTGAACTCAAAGTTCGAGATTCTCGAAGACGTTGATAGGTTTTATCGACACTTGTTTACCTCGCGGGCAGACCGACGACTACAGTGCCCTACACACCACTACACCGAAGCCGTCCCGAATGTCAAACAGAGTGAGGTGAGATCGGCTCTTCAAAACAACAAAGCATCTAGTGATGACGGAAATTCAACGACATTTAGCTTATTAAAATCCTTTAAGCCGTCTAGGCCTAGACTAAGCTATACATATATTGCAGCAGTGAAACGGCTGATACTGTGCGCGACCCATTAACACCGCTGAGAGCTGCAAGGTTTTGCCGTAAAATTATTATACCGTATGCTCTATGATATTCGAGCAACTGAGAATAGAATAGAATAGAATAGAATTTTATTTGTTTAAAATGTAGGTACATATAAAGATGGAACAAGGTAAAAACAGAGCCAGATACATTTTGTCATATTGTGACATGCAAATATTGGTAGATCTAATTTTATTAATACATAGAATCATCATTTATCAATCTTATTATTCGCAAATATTATTTGTATGTATATTCCATTATTTGTGTATCTACAGTAATATTCAGTTATTTTCTAATTGTTATTTAGGTATTCAGCTATTGAGTAGACGGACTTATCTAGTAACCACTTTTTTAAGGATATACAAAATCTACTTAAAGTCATGTTTTCCAAGTAATTTGGTAAAGCATTAAAAATACGCCCACATATTATTATGCTACTCTTTACATACATTGCAGTTCTTGGCACTTTTGGAAATATAATTCTGTCAGGGTGCCGAGTATTTCGCATATAAACATCTTTTGCCGTTTTAAATAGTGTAGGGAGCTGTTTGACAAATTTGGATGCTTCTAAGATGTACATACTAGGCAGAGTGAGGATTTTGTACTGCCTAAATAATGGTCTGCAGGACTCCCATGGAGGTATACCTTTAATAGCACGAACACATTTTTTCTGTGCTATAAATGCCCTGTGAACGTCTGTAGAGTTACCCCATAAGACAATACCGTAGTTTATTACCGAAGATACATAGCCGTGGTATGCTGCTAATACAGTTTGTTCAGTAGAGGTCTTACGTAATTTGTAGATAACATAGACAAATCTGTTAATCTTATTGCACACATCTTCTATATGCAGTTTCTAATTCAAGTGCTCGTCCAAGGTAAACCCTAAAAATTTTGTATGCGTAGCAATGTGAATTTCCTGATTATTATAATTAACCTTTATATTTTTATGGGGTCTACCGTATGTGCTAAATTGAATAAATTTTGTCTTATTTATATTTACTTGTAGATTATTATCTGTCAACCATTTTATTATATTATTTAATGTATTATTTATGTCAATGGAAAATGTATTTATGTCAGAATTTTTGTCACATGTCATTATAAGAGAGAAGTCATCTGCGAACATAATACATGAATTCGAGGTAATGTCAGGTAAATCATTAATGTATAATAAGAATAATAATGGTCCGAGAACACTGCCCTCAGGTACAGATACATTGTTTCCTAGAAAAGATGATTTATAAGTTTGCAATTATTTTTTTTTTGTTTATGTTTTGAATTGCTACAGATTGCGTTCTGTTTTTTAAATAGTTTTCAACCCAACTTAATGCTGGACCTCTGATTCCATATTTCTCAAGTTTTTCTAGTAGGATATCATGGGACACCAGGTCAAATGCCCTGGACATGTCAAAAAAGACAACAACGACTGTTTTATTATCATCAATATTGTCAATAATTTTAGTTATAAGATCGTGGCACGCTAATGTCGTAGATTTACCTTTTTGAAATCCGTATTGTTCCTTTTTCAATATACTATGGTTCTGGATAAAATTAGTAAGGCGTTTGTGCATTGCGGATTCAAAAATTTTTGAAATAACAGGTATCAGAGCTATCGGCCTATAGTTTTCTATACTAGTTTTATCCCCTTTTTTGAATAATGGTTTTATAACGGAAAGCTTAAGTGGTTTCGGAAAGCAACCATTACTAAACGAAGAATTGACCAAATATGTTAATACAGGGGCAATTTCTTTGGCGCAGTATTTAAGGACTTTGGTATTAATTTCGTCATAGCCTTCCGAACTCGTGTTTTTGATGGACATAATAATGGAATAAATTTCATTACATGTTAATGGTTTTAAAAATATGCTATTACTTATATTACATTTGCAAGTGTTTTGTCTAGACCCAGTGGGGATAAAATGTGAATTAGTAAAAACCTTATTAAATGCATTTGCTATAGATTTTGGATCATTTAGTAATATACCATCTTTGTTAATACTGGTTATGTAATGTACTACATGTTTGCATTCGGCTTCTTGCTTTATTAATTGCCAAGACGTTTTGCACACGTTTTTTGAATTTGTAATCATGGTAGCATTCATATTTTTTATTGCTTGATCTATGCAATTACGTAAAACCTTAGAATACTTTTTATATTTAATTGCGGTATTTATACATTTACTACTATAATATTTGTAGCGTAGAGCACGTTTAGTTCGACAGCTAAGTTTCAGACCTTTGGTAATCCATCTCGACCTTTGAATATTATTAGAAACTTTAATTTTTGTTTTTGGAAAACATAACCTATAGAACAGAGTAAAGGTATCATAAAAAGTTTGAAATGCAGAATCGAAGTTTTCGTCATAGTAAACATCTGTAAATGATAGTTTAGATAAACAGTTCTTAAATTTATCTAAGTATTCCATAGAGTAGTCTCTTTTATAAATGTAATATGTAGTCAGTGGTATCTCTTTGCTTGAAATAGGAATACTTAACAATTGAGCTGAGTTATGGTCTGAGATGTCAAGGTGCAATAATTCTCCGTTAGCATAGGGCATGTTACTCATGATGTGATCAATGCATGACCGCTTTCTAGTAGCCTGAAATTTGAGACGAATCAAATGACAACATTTCTTTTTAATCCTTGAAGCCGTTCAGCGTGTAAAGCCAAAATAAAGGACATACTAATAAACAAACCAAAATCCGAAAAACGTTATACTTTTGCAGAAACATTGGGGTAAAAAGGGGGCGGCGAATTGCCGAACGGCCCCGGGCGGCAAAAACCCACGCTACGCCACTGACTTGAGCAGGAATCAAACCCGCGACCTTCTGCGTAGCAGTTGCTTACACTCCCGCTGCGCCAACCAGTCGTCATCAAATCAAATTATCTTAAACTCTTTCATTTATAATATTAGTATGGATGTTCTTAAATGAACACCTAATTACTTTAAATATTTAGGCTACATAACTGGAGTTTTGATATATCACTTTTTAGCTTCTAGGGAATATTTGTATTCTTTCGATCAAATTTACAATTTTAGAAAAGTTAGCAATTGCAAGTTTTCGTCCCCAGTTTTAATTGGTAAGTATTTATTTTGCCTGTATACCCATATTTCCTCATGATTATAAAATAAAAGGGGAAAATAGAAAAACGTCAATGATGTATTTTTATCTTTTAAATAATTTTAAAGATTTAAATGCTGAATAAAATGATCTTCTCCGTAAAAAAGCCTAAAAGACAAATGATTAAGTATTTGACTGCCTCCGTGGTCCAGTAGATAACGTATGCGACTGCTGATCAGAGGTCCCAGGTTCGATTCCCGACTCGGGCAAAAGTGTTACTGGGTTTTTCCGAATTCTTAGTAGCAGCACGGCTCGCCCCCTATTACGTGGTACCTAAAAATTCATGGCGAAATGTAGGTGTAATAGTACACCTCTGCCTACCCCTTCGGGGATACAGGCGTGAGTCTATAAATAAAATAAAATAAATTAAGTAATCAGTCTAAAACCGTTATAACTGTAATTTTCTAAAACTAACAAAACATATATAGTTTACGTTATAAGCATATAAAAAAACGGCTAATATGATTAGGAACATTATTAATAACGAACATATTATGACGAGGCATAACCTTGAATAATTGTTTAAAAAAAATTAAAGTGTTGATTTCTGTAATGGCGTCAGAATATATTAATGAAAGCAATAGCATTATTGAAATTTATTTTGTACAGAGTGTTCTTTTATTTCAGGGTTATTTTATAATAAATTGGCTGCTTTTCGTAGTTTTTCAATTTATTTTCTGCCTATCAGCCGTATATTATTTTCTGTCTATCAGCCGTAATGTATGTTAGCCAATATAAGGATTAAAACTATCAATCGGTTATGTTTTGTGATATTGGTAGAAACAACATGGCACCCACACCTACCCATAATTTTATATAAGACACAGACATAAAACTCACTTCTACACTTTATTCAATTGAATTTGGAATATTAACGAAACATAATTTTATAACTGAAGCTTAATCTAATCTAATACAAAAAACATATAACAAATCTAAAAAGTGAAATATTTACAAGGTTTAGGCGTCTTAAAATGCTTCCGCATCAATGTCATCGGGTGACGTGCCCAGAAGGCTGGCAGCATTGCCACACTGGATGGCATGATGGTGTAAATTATTAATTTATACTAGAACTTATTTTTTTAAATTTAGCTGTTTCTGCTTGCAAAAGTGTAGATTATTAATTTATACTAGAACTTATTTTTTTTAATTTAGCTGTTTCTGCTTGATGCTGTGAAAATTGTGAAAATTTCCTTCATAGTGCACCTTTGCGGAAAAAAATTAACTTCTTGCGCCTAATAGTTTTAGCTATGCGTTGTCTGTTAGTAACGCGAGAATTGTATCTATATATTAAAAGAATTTGTGTTTTATAATACGAGTCGGCCAGCCCGTTCTACGCGACCGATTCGCATGATTTTTTTTTAAATGAAAGCTCTCGCTGCCTGGATTTGTCATCAAGCATTAGAAATTACCTAACTTGCACATTCATGAAGTTATATGCAAAAACAGTTTTCTCCCATACATTTTTTACGTTTTCGTAGCCGTAGTCAATGACTTTCTGCTTCTATATATCTGGTTCTTATTGAGGTAGGCGTTTCGTTATAAAACGGCCTAAAACACGCGCTGAAAAGAGCTCTTTCATTTGATGGTATGCTCATTTAAATTGGGTAAGTTTGAAGGAAGATAGGTGTGGACATTGAACTTATTTTTCAATATTTTCCTATAAATTTCTTAAGATTCCATTGCTTTCTCTCTACATGGACGGTTCTAAATTCAAAAATATTTTTATGGCATCTAATAACTTCCTTATGGTAACTGCCAGGAAGAAACGTTATGCCTCCTCAAGCTGACCTTGCGTTACTTTCATACGGTTGTGAGTGTGGTGGTGTGTAAAATTATACCCGATGTTGGTCAAATTATCACTATAGTGAATTATCGCTGATGGCAGGTAATATTCCCCGAATGTTACCAGTTAACCCTTAATGTTGGGTGAACTGATCTCTGATGTTGAGTAATATTCCTTACGTTTTATGTTAAGAAAATTTTTATGTTTTTAAATTACGGACTTTCTTCGGGCATCCAATTTTTTTTATGTGGAACATAATATTACAGCGGTTCGTAGTACTATTGTCACATAATTATATTATTACAAGTGGTAGTTATGGTAGAAATTGTAGCTTTGGTAAGAATAGTAGTTTTAAGAGAAAAGGTAGTACTTTTGACAGCACCGGTGGTTTTGGTAGAAATGGTAGTTTTGAAAAAATGGTAGATATGATAGTGTTAGTACGAATAGTAGTTTTGGTACAAATAGTAGTTTTGATAGGAATAGTATTTTCGTTAGGAATAGTCGTTTTGGTAGAAATTGTATTTTTGGCATATATGTATTGTAGTTTTGGTAGCAAGGTTACTTACGATTGCTACCAAATCAGCCATTCCTACCAAAACTACAATTTCGACCAAAATTATAAACGTCATTATTACATTTCTAAATTATGATGGATTAATCACACCCATACACAAAACGAAATAAATAGTGCTTCTCACAGAAATATTTACTTAGCTGGATAACAAATAAAACCTATTTTCTTACTTATAAAAAAGTTGTTTATCTATATTTTTAATTTTGATGATTTTGATAGTAAAATATTGACAGATAAAGAAAAAAGTGAAGTTAGCGTAAGTTAGTAACTTAAGTTTCTGATTTAATAACGTATTTTTTGTGAGTAGTTGTGTTTTTAATTATAATTATGGTTCTTGGAAGGAAATTGAAAAATGCTCAGAGGAAGTTTGAACAAATAATCTTGGTCAATGACGTGCCTGTTGGAGATTTGGTACCGGATGGTCCTCCTACTGCTAAGAAATACGGGTGGAAACGGGTTCAGATTTCATTAATGCTACCATCAACAATTTTCAAGTGATTTCCATTCTTTGTGACGGAAATTGCTTATTCCGCGCAATTTCTTATTGTTTATATGGAATTGAGAATAAACATTATGAAATTCGTTTGGCCACTACAATGTACTCACCATACCTATATGTACCTAAGAGCTTTTTTATAATATTAAAATATGCTGTGGAGCAGCACGGGTCCTCTAGTATTAAATTATTTGTTTTCTCGTTATGACTTGAGAACAAAGAATCAGCTTCTACTAAGATGTCATATATCCGTACTAACTATTTTTATTTCCATATCAACGACACTTGAACAAACCGACGCTGCCATCCTGCTGACGGCAGCCGAAAATTTACGACGTTTGTAACAGGCAGCTGAAAGAGTGACAAAGGAACAAATTCGGCCTTTCTACTAATTGCGATCTCGGGAGTAGGAATGTAATAATAAAATAGTATAGGTAATAATGTGACGAAGTGCTGTCCTAACTCTGTCCTAGTGCAAATAGAATTAAATGTTTTCTATTCGAATAAGGTAATAACTATTGCTAATGATTCTAAATTACCTTTAGGACTCATAAACTCTAAATTTAGCTATTGCTGTTTTTACGAATAGACAATGAAAGGAAGCATTTTGCTGTTTTAAGAGACGTATATGCGTCTAAAACGTGGACGATTTGTGCTTTATGTCAAATCATATTTTCAAGACGCATTGCTCTTTTTTTGACAGTGGTAGTACTTTTCAGATGCGTGATCATACGCGGACAGTATGTTAAAATCGGGTTACGTCATGAAGGATAGATGTTCACATTGCATACGCCATCGTGTCCCTGTTCCCTTTTTTCAAAATATCCAAATATATGTTTCTTATTTCAAAGTTTAGTATCGGATGAACAACTGAACATTGTCCATCGTAAATAAATATGATTTGCTTCGGTTTTGAAACATGTGCGTTATTATTTACGAATTTATATTATAGTATATATTCGTCATAGTTGATACGTTTCTTGTGTACCGTAGAACTAAGCACAAAATCAGTGAAACTGAATTTGCAAGATCTTATTAGTCTCCAGCTCTCTAGTTCCAATAAAGAGAACAATAGTCTAAATATAGTTTACTCTTGGACAGTGGAATCACTAGCAATGTCAGCATTTGATATACAATAGCGAGGCATTCGAAGCACAATAAATACTTTAAAATCTATCATGAACGAGCTTTTGAGTGGCGATCGTGATAGCATTTCTATTCTGCTAGGATTCTAATTGGACCTATTCATTAGCTTGTATGGCAGTATAGCCGATTTTGCTTTTGATGTGGTACTCTTTGATTTAAAAACCTCTTTGAATCTGCTGTTTTGGTAGATATGGATAACATTGAATTTTGACGATATATCGCGTTAATTGCCAATGTATAATAGTTGTGCAAATCTTTTTTTATGGAATAGGGGGCCAACGAGCAGACGGATCGCCTGATGTAAAGCGATTACCGCTGCCCATGGACACAAGCAACACCACAGGAGTCACAAGTGCGTTGCCGGCCTTTTAAAAAGAGATACCCTCTTTTCTTGAAGGTTTGAAGGTCGTATTGGTTCGGAAAAACCGCAGGCGACAGATCATTCCACAATTTAGATGTGCGAGGCAGAAAGATCAATGCCCATTTCTGGCCCAGTTTGGAACTCATGAACAGCACAATAGAGTTTAAATTTCTTGTTGAATAATCTTTTTTATTTATAATTTAATTTATAGGCGTTACTAAAGGTGTATCGAGAAACATAATCAATAAATAAGTTTAAAAAGATGTGTTGACGTCTAAATAGCCAACACGTAATAGATCACAAATTGCCAGTAAAGAATTCATTATGTAATTATCGGAATAAAAACAAAATTATCATAATAATTAGACCGCACATTATATATAAGTAGGACATTTCACCGATTTCGTGAGTTTTAAGTCTTGAGTGAAAAGTTTTAGAAATTCTTACCTTGTCCGAAAATGTTAAAAGTTGAAAATTGAATTGTTCTGCTCTATATTTGATCTAACTTATCTGACAAATGGATTAGGCATCTAACGACTACCATGAAACAGAAATTCAAGACTATTTTTTACGGCACAAGGTGTTGTTATTTAAATCTTGTCATGATTGATTTAAGGTACAGTTTTGATTACAAGGAATCATGTATTATAGTCTTGCAGCGATTGGGAAGATTAAAACTATTCAGCTAGGTCTGAAGTACCTGGCTTTACTGCAGTTCACTGCATATATGTGGCCGAAAGAAGCTGTTGTAAATGGTAAGGTTATGCAGTTTTCAATTATGTGCATTGTAATAAAGGCCACTAGACTCTAGTGTGTTGTGTCGTGGGTTCGATTTCTGCCCAAAGCAAATGTTTGTGTGATGACTATGAATTATTGTACTGTTGTACTGTGTCTAATCGAATGTAAAATATAAAATATGGATATTTTCATCAGTAAATTTGTTACAAGAGATGTTTCTGATCAATATATATTTATCAGAATCATGTATTATATTATATTAATTTGGTACATTTTGTGCTATTGTTTTAATAATTCACCCGAAAGGAATTTTAAGGAAATTGGGTTTGTTATTTTGGAAATAAAAATAAAAATGATAGTATGGGAGAGAGAGCTTTGCGATTGTGAAATATTAATGATTAAAAAATACATAATTTTTTTAGGTGGTGACTGCTACGACTTCATCATAGTAGGCAGTGTGATAGCAAACAGACTGACAGAAAATGATCGCTACAAAGTGCTTTTAATAGAAGCAGGTGGCAACCCACCTATGGAATCCGTAGTAAGTAAATCATCTAGGAATGTAAACTTTCGTGGTCATTTAAACTTATTTTAAATTGTCTTTCGGGATTAATACCACGTACCTTTGTTTGGAGTAATCGATATTTCGGCAATGTTGCAAGCGCCATTTTCACGGATGTACTGAGGGTATTGCGGGTGAATGAATGTTACGAGCAAGTATAACGGTCTACCCGCTTTCTTACTCGTTTTTTACATACAACACCACTGCCACTGTTTTCAGTAGCGCACTGTCTCACGACATACTGACACTCACTACGCCAGCTCGCGATTTGACTTTTTTATTGTCACGGGTTTTACATAGACGTACCACTGGATTCCCGATACTCGACAGTTGAAACCCATCCTCTCTATTGAAATTTCTGAACTTTTTAATTTCAATAGCTTCCCTAACCATTCAGGGTATATAGTGGCGTTCTGTCGAAACCACCTGAGGGTTGTGTAACTCAATCCAGTGGTCGGTACCCGAGTCTAAGAGATGTTGAGCTATGGCTGACTTGTGTGGTTCATTATTTTTGACTGCCCTTATGTGTTCCTTTATCCGGCAAGAGATGGTACGTTTAGTCTTACCTCTATAGGAACTCCCACACCTGCAGTCAATTTTGTATACACCTGGCTTTTCTAAGGACTGTCTTTCAGCGATCGTATATATTGCGACAGTTTCTTAAAAGGAGTGAAGATAGTTTTAACTGAGACCTTCTTAAGGATATTGGCGACCTCATCTGTCACTCCTTTGACGTACGGCAAGTACGCTGGGTGTCATTCAACCTTGAAGTACAGGTGTTTTTTAGTATGCCTGGGTGGTCTGATTCGCCTACTGTACCCGTTCTTGTGTAAAACGTCGCTGATTATGTGAAAGTTTCTTATCTAAATGTTCCTTCAAACAAAGGTACGTGGTATAAATCCCAAAAGACAATTTAAAATAAGTAAATCATCACTCAGATTCTTTTAATTTTCACACCTTACTTTTTTTCCTGTTCTGATATCTTTAAATATTGTATGAAAAAGATACCGATCGAAGATTAGAATTTTGATACTGGTCTAAACCATGGGATATCGCTATCCTTTTGGGTTGCGTAGGTCAGACGGCAGTCGCTCTGTGGAAAAGTTGATATTCTGTCATATCTGGTTAGATCAGTAAGCGAACCTCGGGCTCCAAGGCGTGACTTATACGCAACTTGCAACTGGGATAACGTTAGGTGATGATGATGATTGATCGTACATTAGGATCACCCTTATAAAATAAATATTACTTTAGATTCTATTTCTAATCTGAAAGGACAATGGCAGATCTCCATACATCAAAATGTCTGAAATTAAATTGAACAGTAATGAAAAATATATCAAAAAATTTGGCGTAAGTAACAGAGTCTATAAATGATTCTATTTTCACTCAGGAAACGCGGAAAAAGAAGATATCGGTATTTCAATTTTTAGTTAAGAATGAACAATGTAGGTAAACGGAAAGTTAAAGTATGAAAGTTAAAAAAATGTAGGTAGGTACGTTTGAATTATCAAATGACATATATCAGATTGACATCAAAACGCAGAAGTATTTTGTAGCATCTAACTGTCACAGCCAAAGACAAACGCAGACTTGCACATTTTAAATCGATTTTATGTAAAATCGAAACAACATTAAAACGATGCTGTGACGTTTTTAATTGATTTAAACGTTGTTTTGCTTCAAAAATATTAACTTTGTGATGTAATGTTGATTAAATATTAAATAACTGCATTTTAAACCAAACCAACTCCATAAAGGTCGATCGTATCGATTACTTATTTAATAATCGATATGGATATAGCACTCACGTCTATTTCTGTCACACCATTGTCTATGGCAACAATCAAATAATAAAGTATTCGTAATCAATTGGAATGCTTTTTATCATCATAAAATACTCCAGCATTAACGAGACAGTGAAAATATTAAAAATCGTAGAAAAAAAAACAATTTGATTTGTTCATATGAAGTTTAAGGTCGCCACAACAAACCCAGACCAAATTCTGCCATTGTCCTTTCAAGATCGCAAGTATTATATTTTTAAAAGATTGTTTATATGTTACAGATACCAGGATACTTCCCCCCCCCGTGGGATCTCCACCTTGTCGTGGTGGGGGGCCTCAGTAACCATGGGTTTTAGGTGCACCCACGGTGAAGCTAAGTGGGATCCCGGGAGGGGACACTCCACGTGGGCTTGGTCACCCAAGCCTGCGTAGGATGCGTCCAAAGGTGCACATGCGGGGGACAGTTCTATCTGTCCCTCGCAGTCGGGTGCGGTCGCGGGAGGAGAGGCGTGTCGGTGTTGCGTTGCCGCGCGCCCTATTTCCCGCGACCAAATGGGGGCGCACCATTGTTGCGTCGCGGTGGGGCCGCAGAGGAAGAGGAGATGCGGTGTTGCGTTGCCGGCCTTCCTATCCTCTGCGGCCGCAGGTGTTTTGGCGGCGGAGCCCGACACCTTCGTCCACCCCCAAGGGGGTTTTATTCGGGGTCCGCCTGACCATCTGGCGGGCCAATACCCGTCGGGGGGTTCCGACCAATGCTTCGGTGATACCCGACCCTCCGCCACACGGGTACATTAGAAAGTCGAGGTGGTTTTTAGTGGTAACACCACATACTCCGGCTCTCATTTCCCCAAGAGTCGGAGATCCGAAGGGATTTTCAACCTCGTAAAACAAAAAAAAAATATACCAGGATACTTACTCTTTTTGAAAGAATCACGATATGACTGGAATTATACAATTATCTATGACAGACATATAAAGAAATGTCACCAGAAGCCGTTCTTTGAGCCAACTTTGGGTAAAATGCTTGGCGATACAAGTTTTAGACTTAAAAATTGAGCAAATATAACAAGCGATGCTACATGGGCATGGGAAAATGTACTGCCATACTTTATCAAAAGTGAAAACGTTGATGATCCCGTTCTGGCTAGAGATTCAATATATCACGGCAGAAATGGACACATGTCATTGACGCGAGATGATCGTGATTACGTTAAAGATATCCTAAAAAGTTTCGAGGAACTTGGACATAAAATTATGGATGATCCAGTAAGTGGTATGGGATATTCGAAACTAATGACTAACATTGCAGACGAATTTCGTCAAAGTAGTGCTGTTTCATATATAGCAGCAGCTAAAGACCGCACAAGTCTTCACGTTTTAAAGAATACTATGGTTACTAAAATTAATTTTGATGGAAACAAGTATGCTGTTGGAGTTGTTGCAGTCACAGAAGATGGAGTGACTATAGCTATAACCGCTAAAAAGGAAGTCATCATATCAGCTAGCACATTTAATTCTGCTAAGTTGCTAATGTTATCAGGTATAGGCCCCAAAGAACCAAAAAAACAAATCTTGCAAGAATATTAAGGTGCTATCTGATCTTCCTGTGGGAAAGAATTTGCAAGATCATGTTAGCGTACTGGTGCCAATAGCTATGGAAAAAAATCAAGAGGAGTCCTCTAATCCTTATAAGTAGCCGTCAGCCCCTTTGGTTGGTTACGCTACATTGGACAAGTGTCAAAAGTTTCCTGATTATGAAACTTTGTCATATTCAACTTTCGCAAACTTTAATTCATATTTTTGAGCGTTCAGCTACAGACTGACTTTAATATTTGCGAAAACATACATAATTTTTTGCGAAATGTAGATGTAGTAAGATTACACCTCTGCCTACCCCTACGGGGATACAGGCGTGAGTCTATAAAAAAAATACAACATGCATATGCAACTGACTGGCAAAATGGGTTTATTCAATGAGATCATCCATCTAAGCCCAAAGTCACGAGGAGAAGTAAAATTGAAGAGTAGGGATCCCATGGATCCACCTGTAATTTCAACTGAGTATCTCTCAGAAGAAAGTGATTTGATGGATTTGGTGAAATATGTTAAAGATTTTGTTCGTGTAGTAAATGCAACCTATTTTAAGAAGATTGATGCTCAGTTGATTGATACTAATACAGGTTGTGATTATAATGAAGGCAGTGATGAGTATTGGAAATGTTATGCATCTTGTATGGTCAATGGGATGAATCATTACGCTGGAACCTGTGCTATGGGCAGTGTGGTATATAGCAAATTAAAAGTATACGGAGTACAACGACTGAGAGTTGCTGATGCGAGTATCATGCCTTCTATTGCTAGAGGAAACCCTCACGGTTCTGTGATTATGATCGGTGAAAAGGCTGCTGATATTATTAAAAAGGTCATGGAACTTGTTAACTGTAAGATATACATTTATGTATTTATTATACCTATGTGTACAGTATTAGCTTAAAAATATTTGAGCTTGAAGCAATTGCTAGTAAGAATTATATAGTAACAAAAATAAACGTATCAAATAAAGTAACAACTATGTCATAAATTTACACAATATAAAATCATAAGAGAAAGCAGCATTAGAAAATGTTTTAAAGATGTATGTTATGTATCTTAATGTTGTCCAAAGTATCTAATCTACGTCATTAAAGTAAAATTTAGTGGTTATACCTATTGTAAATGTTTTTCAAAAATTCTCAAACAAAGTTACACAACCTCACATAACGAGGTTCATTCTTAATACAAAAGTGTACAAATTTCTACGCCTTTTGTTTTATTATTCACTGCCTCTACTTTTACCGTGGACAAAACGAGACATATAAACCCAGCACAATATACATGGTTAATAAGTGCCTCCCTAGGGCAGCCACACACTACGTTGAACTCTTCATATCAACATAAAATAAACCCTAAAAAACGCCAGACATAAACACACCGAAACACCGCGTTCGTATTTGGTATTCAACAAAGGGTTACCGTTTATTGCGCGTCCACCGGCCGACGCGACCGCAGAACCGGATTTATCCAGATATCCGTGCTGGTTTAAATGGCTTCGAGCCGGATGGGACCGGTAAACAGCTAGAAAATAGCGGAAACTATCTGTTATGTCAGTTTCTGGACTCGTATAGCATTATGGGATAACGATGCTTTATATTTCTTTAAGTGTTTTCAATTCAGTCAAATAGTTTTATTTTACTAATTGATGTCAATATAATTTTTATAAGAAGTATATTTTGTTTGTGTGCCGTTTGTTTACGTTGAACTGGAGCCAGACAATTAGTTTTTCTTTCATGACAGCAAAAGGACTGAATAACAATGTAGGCTCTACGCGTTGCAATTCCACGATACAACTCTTGAGATACCATGTGAATGGGATTGCAGAAAGTTACAAGAGTTCAGAAAATATCATGGCGCTTAGATATTCTTGTGCTACTACTTTGAACTAGAGTCCATAACCATAATATAACAAAATAAAACATCACAAAACAGAAGGTTAAAGATAGGTATCACGAACAAAGTTTTATTTGGAAATATAAATTTCAAAAAGTTAATCTTTAAAAAAGAACAATAAGCATCTGACTCTTTAATTGTCATATAACAAAGGCTACACTGAATAAAAAGTATACGGTATCACAATTCATGATATTATGTATTTTGGTAAACCTTTGGTAAAATGTATCCATTGAGCCAAATGAGTGCTTAGTTACTATACTCTTTAGATAAATATTTGTCAGTTTCAATAGCAAAGAGTATGCATTTGCGCACAATGCCTGCCTTTTCTATGATAAATATCATGAAATGAATGGCTCTTTCAACTTTGTCTAAAATATTTGCTTCTTCATCATAATATTAACAAAAAACTTACTTTAATCTCACTGAAAATCCACTGCAGTCTTTTTCATTTCAAAATAATAATTTAATACTACTATATCGAATTCATACCACGATTTACACGTAAAAGTATGGTGAACAGGTAGTTAAGTACTTTTGTACTGAAAAATAATATAGATAAAATTATCGTGCGGCTACTTGGCAGCCGAAGTATAATGGTCGACGGTAAATGGTCTGCTAATTACTAACAAGTATCTGGTAACAGTTGGAAGGCAGCGATAGCCTAGTGGAGATACCAACAGACTGCCATGCAGAGGGTATCGGGTTCGAATCCACGGCGCGCACCAATGACTTTTCGGAGTTATGTGCGTATTGAATTATAAATTATCGCTTGTCCCGTGCCTCGGAGAGCACGTTAAGCCGTCGGTCCCGGTTGTCATGAAGATCTTTGACAATCGTTACAGGGCGTCAGAACCTTCTAAATAAACTGACACTAGTCTAAATCAAGGAATATCGCTATCCCTTCGGGTTGCGGAGGTCAGACAGGCAGTCGCTCCGTGGAAAAGCTAATATTCAGCCAAATCCGGTTAGACTAGAAAGCGGACCCCAGATTGAAACTGGGATAACGCTAAGAGGATGATGATGATCTGGTAACAGTTGGAAATGATAATATTGTCTGTAACTAAATTGCTTATAACAAATTTAGTTACAATTTCAACATTTAATTGTAACTTACGGTAGATACGATAAAGGTTAAACATTTTAATCTGATGCAGTACTAAGCTGAACTTGGACTAGGACGACAAAAGATAAGCAACATTTGCAATGTTCACCACTTGGATGGGTGACCGTTTGCAGCATTTATATAAGAGCGCTACCGTTCTCTAGAGGGCACGTAAAGCCGTTGGTTCTGGTTCCAGTCTCCGAACTAGTACAGATCGTCAAATCATGTTGGAGGCGCCGAAAACATAGTGAGGTAACTTGCATATCTGAGAGATCTCCAAGATAATCTTGAAAGACATGTGAAGTCTGCCAACCCACACTTGGCCAGCGTGGTCGACTATAATTACTTAAGAGCGTTTACACCTTACGGCTTTTCATACAAACTTTCAAGTCCTTATTTTTCGAAATGAATGAACCGATTTTAATGAAACTTTATACACATAAGCAGGATACATAGGTCTAAAAAGTTAGTTGAAAATATTATATTGTTGTAGCTGTAACCGCAGCGCTAGCAATTGATTCGCGGCGGTTTCTGTATGTGGAATTGCGAGTTCATCCTGTGACGGAATATCGCTGGTTCAATGAGATCGGAGTATCAGACCATTAAGGAGAATCGAAAACTTTTTGAATTCCCCTATGATATATCTACATACATACACTCACGCCTGTTTCCCGGAGGGGTAGGCAGTGACTACGGAATGCTATTTGCAACGATCCTGACATATCTCTTGTACGAGTCATGTTTCGTACATGGCACGCGCGACCGTCAAGTCAGCATTTTACCGTACCATCGCATTTAATAAATTATAATTATTGTAGTAGTACGCAATCCACAGTCATACACGTCGGTACTCATATCATAGCACTTTCATATATCATTAGTTACGTGGTAGTTAAGTGATCAATAAATAGCATCTCATTTAACCTATCAGTGACTTATCATTTATAACTCCAAGGTGTGTGTGCCCCATTCAGCAGCCCATACATCTTCGTGGTCCTTCAGCCTTCTTGGGTAAGTGTTTTGTATTTCTTTTGTGCGGTCGCGAATCGGTTGAATTGGCCTCCCACCAGCGGGTCTCACCAGTTCGATTGAGAAGGCGCATTAGCCGTACATAGGACACGGACTACTTACTTACAGCAAACACCAGCCAGCTCCGGCGAACACAAGAGTTCACCGAGGCTCATCAACACAGTATCATCCACACAGAAGAATATTTGGGATCTCAAGGTATTTATAATTTCCTTTATACACTATGGAGGGAACTATTGAGACTCAGTATCAAATCATGCAGGCCATGAATACGATTCTGACCAACTTCAAAAAGGACGGACCAAGTCGCAAGACACCAGACCGTGTCCAGAAGAAAGTAGACATTTTAGACCAGTATTGGGCAGAATTTCAGGCCAACCACGACAAGATCCGTGATCGTGAAGATCCGTCTCACCAATACTTTGTACAAGATTCATATCAACAGACACGGAATTTTTAAAACAGCACCAGAGAATTCCTTGTCAAGAACATAAAACAAGAACAGAAATCACCCCTATTAAAGTCGCCCGCTTTTACATTCGAGCCGGCTCCCACAACCTCGAGGGTATTAGATCCTAAGGTCCAACTAGAACAAGGTACTAGTGTAGCTGGACGGGACACGCAGTCACCTCTTTCTATACAGGTGCCCGAGGTCGTGGAGACTGGATGTAGCAGCAAAACGGACGAGTTGTTCCGAAAACAAAGGAGCAACATCAAAGCATTCCAAAGAACAGCAACAAACATTAACGTGGACTCCCTCCGGGAAAAATGGCAATTTGAAGACGCCTTAAAGGTACTAGAATCTAGGTGGAATGCAGTCGATTCGCTTTATTGGGAGCTTGACAGTTTACCTAATGAAGCTAACATACAATACGAAATGTCGTACAGTACGTGCGAGCTCATTTACAATGAGATAAAGACGAAAATAAATTCCAAGATGTGGTCTGTTTCTCACCGAGAAAAATCAACACCGAAAATCGAGATTCCAACCTTCAGTGGTAGCTATCAACATTAGACCGCATTTAAGGATTTGTTTGTAGACACTATTCATGCCAATCCATCTCTTACAAACGCACAACGCATGCAGTTTCTCAAAAGCAAAGTGAAAGGCGAGGCTGAGAAACTCATTCAGCATTTACTTATCAGCTCGGAAAATTATGAGACTGCCTGGGAGATCCTTAATCACCGATATAACAACAAGAAGTTGATATTCTCATCTCATATCAAGTCTTTGTTTGCCGTACCTAACACGCAGCATCTGTCAGCGGCATCAGTTAAAAAGCTCCATGACACAACAAAAGTTTGGGCTGCTGAATGGGGCACACACACCTTGGAGTTATAAATGATAAGTCACTGATAGGTTAAATGAGATGCTATTTATTGATCACTTAACTACCACGTAACTAATGATATATGAAAGTGCTATGATATGAATACCGACGTGTATGACTGTGGATTGCGTACTACTACAATAATTATAATTTATTAAATGCGATGGTACGGTAAAATTCTGACTTGACGGTCGCGCGTGCCATGTACGAAACATGACTCGTACATATTCCCGGGCGAGAGATGTGCGAGTGGATGATGATAATGATACAAAGATGAAATAATGAACTTATAAATTCCACACAAGTTACAATTCATAACTTATATCTATGCTTATAAATTGAACTTAATCCTAGTCGCTGTCGCTAGACATCGGTTTCGCGAAGACTGGCGGTGTCTTCTTGTGACGTCTGATGCTGCTAAGGATGCTAGAAAAGTTCCTCAATTCAATGCCTTCTTCTCGTGATTGACGTGCGTATCTCGGGGCAGGACTTGGACCAGGTGCAGTGGTGACCTCGCTGCCTGCGATTGCTGCTGGGGGTTGCGCTCCGGAGTCCGACTGTAAGTTGGCGCTCCTCTGCCGGCGGCGACAAATCCAGCGAAAAATATATATTGCAGCTGCCAATACCGCTGCAGACAACATTGCGTAGATAGCTGTATATTGGTGTATATCATGGTTCGATATTCCATAGTTTAGGGCGTTTTCAGATTTCATCTGATCAATCTGTTCTTTGATGTGTCGCAGTGAGGTTTGATGATCTGTGAGGTTGATGTCCATTTGTGGCAAAGAAATGTTCATGATATGATTGATAGGCGCAATGTGCGGTGATTCCATATCAGCTTCAGCATTCGTTTGTGTATATCGCAGTTTGTGTGCGAAAACTGTGAAGTCTCCTCCTTTGATAATGCAATTCGAATCTAGAGCTATGACCCCGGCCTTAGTGACGTATAACGATGTAATATTACGCTCGCATACGACACGGAGTGTGCAGTGTTCGCAACAATAATAAAGGTAATTGTTTACTTTATTCAACTCCGTCCAATCGTTATGGCATGCTGCGATATTTGTGAGACATCCGTTTGTACCTCTATCCCTGATACACAAGCTGTCTTCAGTCTTTAATTGAAATATGGGTTTTCTGGAGTGACAAAGGCGCGTAAACTCATCGTGTAGTTCACATTGTTCCAAGTCTCGCGCCGACATAGCCAGATAAGTGTCTTTGCGCAGGTTAATTGCTATGTAATCTGATATTGGCACGATTGTAAGCGTCATGTTCCCTTGTTGTTGTGGTATAGGTATCAGTTGATAAAGGTCGTAACTCTCTCTGTTGATAAGTGGTATTCTAATTTCAAATATTAGGTATTGTTCTGTTACTCTAGCTCTGACTTTTAACAGATGATACATTTTCGGCAATTCTGTTTGGATGTTTTCTATGGGCAAAGATAGATCTCGCGGTAATTGTCCTGAAATTATGCCGAGCTGTTCTCGTAATTGTGCCGGCGAAAGTAAATGCACGCTAAACACTCCATGGTGAATGTTTGTTAAAGTGTCAATAAGCGTGTCTTGTAAAGATTTTAACTTCGTCAACATGTTTGTTGCTACGATGGTAGATAGTGCTAGCTCGTTCATTATTCCTTGTTCCTGCAGAATATTACTCATATTATTAGTGGCATACGTAATATTCATCAAATGCTGATTAATGATTTTGTGCTGACGGTTTATTGACTCTTCTGTTCTCTTCAATAGATTGTATTCGGCTTCCACTACTGACGTCTGGTTTTTCCACAAGCGTGCTAAATGATCTTGATTTTCTTTGATGAGAGAAATGTCCTACTTGTATTGGTCAGCAAATCGTTGATCTAAAACTCCGAACAGCGAGTTAGCGACATAACCGACGCCGTCGATTAGCCCTCGTCGCTTGCGGGTGCGCTCTCTGAAGTGCTGGCTTAGTAACATTCCGTTGTAGTACTCCAATTCGTCATGAGAGTGACGTAGCTGCATTAGGATGATGTCACAAAGAGCCTTATTAGATCCCTTTTTGCACACGTTGTTTATTTGTTTTAGATATTCCTCGATTGTTGCCGAACCTTGCCAGTAAGGATTCATGTTGTAATACACGACGAGTTTCCATTCGTCGCGTATAAACTGCATGTTTGAGATTCGATCAAAGTATAGTGTTTTGTTTATCGTTGTCATGGTATATGGAGAGACTGTCATTTCAGCGCTAAAAACAGATGTTATGAAGAAAAATAGAGTGATTAGTGTGCCTATTACATTAGACATCATTCCAGGTGATTTTGTAGAACGTCTGTCCTTATTCTTGACCTCCTGTTTGTCTAGAGTCTGCTCGCTAACTGTAGTTGCATCTGAGTCAGATGTAAGAACTGACAACTTGATTACAGGTCGCTTTATGTGTCCATTCTTTGTTTTCAGGGTTACAACCCGAACCAATCCGTCGGAACCAGGATGCACCTCGGTGACACGGCCTAGTGCCCATTTTCCAGCTGGGAGGTTAGGCTCGTGAACGATGACAACGTCGCCAACTCTAATGTTTGTTTGAGGTCTTTGCCATTTGGTTCTTGAGGAGAGTTGAGTAAGATATTCGTACTGCCACCTCTTCCAAATATCATCGAAAATTTTCTTAGTTCTCGTCCACCTTGTTCTTTCATCTTGTTCGGTGTCCAAGATAGTGAGTACTGGTCCGCTGCTCAAAAAGTGTGATGGGGTCAGATAATTCAAGTCATCAGGGTCTTCTGTAATGGCGCATAGTGGCCGACTGTTAAGACAGGCCTCGAGTTGGGCTAGCAGTGTACTGTACTCTTCGAACGTGAGCTTCTGTTCACCCACAACACGTCGAAGATGGTGTTTCAGGCTTTTCACAGCTGCTTCCCATAAACCTCCCGCGCTCGGCCATGCGGGAGCGTTGAAGTGCCACTGTATGCTCATTTCATTGATCTCGGTATGAAATTCGTTGGTAAATATTTTGCGCAGTTCTGCCAGTTCTTCCTGCAATGCTTTATTGGCCCCAACGAAATTGGTGCCATTATCACTGTAGATGTGATGTGGCTTGCCACGTCGCGATGACATGCGTTTTAAAGCCGCCAAAAATGCTGATGAGCTCAAGTCTGAAACGATTTCGAGGTGCACGGCTTTGGTCACCATGCACACAAACACCGCGATGTAACCTTTGCTCGTCTTAACCCCTCGTCCTTTGTTCAGCTTCACATCAACGTAACCCGTGAAGTCAACGCCGGTATGTTGAAAGGGACGCGAAGGATTGCTTCGAGGTTCAGGAAGATCCCCCATCATTTGTTTTTGACTGCTTGCTTTCTGCTTCTTACATGTAACGCACGCAAGTAAACGTTTTTTCACGGCTCTATTACCGCCTAATATCCAATAGGTTTGTCTGATATGTGCAAGTGTCAACCGAGCTCCTGCATGAAACGTGCGGCAATGGGCTTGGTCGATGATCAGGTCGGTAACGTGGCTGCTGTGTGGTATGATCAACGGATGTTTCATTTCTTCGTTAATATTTGCGTGCTTGAGTCTACCTCCCACTCTCAGGAGTCCATTTTTATCTAAAAATGGGTTTAGACTTAAAATTTTACTCTTGCTGTGTATCTGTTTTTGTAAACGAAGATTACTTATCTCCTCTGCAAAGTCCGTTTCTTGAACATACTTGATGATATATTGTGTTGCTATTTTTAGCTCATTTATATCTAAATAAAAATTGCGCTGGGCACTTCGTCGAGTGATACGTAACATCCATGCAAGTACTCGAACGGCGCGTGTCATATTGCTGTTTCTTTGTAATATGATTTGTATGATGTCACCGCTATAAGGTCGATGTATTGTAGTGACGTTTGTTTGTTTTGATTTGCGCTCTTCTTGGTTCGTGGTGTAGGCAGGTCTCTCTACTATGTGTGATTCCTTGAATGTTGGAAGAAATTGGGGGCCACTCCACCACAGATGATGTAGCTTCAGCTGCTCTACGGTCATGCCACGACTGGCACAATCAGCGGGATTTTCGGCAGATTTTATGTAGTACCAATTGTCCGATCTTATGAATTGTCTGATTTGCTTGACTCTGTTTGAGACAAATGGTGTCCAGCGGTCGATGTCGCCGTGAATCCAACCGAGAACAGCAGTAGAGTCGCTCCAACCATATGCTTCAATTTGTCGTCCCGCGAGCGCTTGTTGAATTTTGTTCATAAGTGTTGACAGCAAATGAGCCCCACTCAATTCCAGGCGTGGTAATGTGAGCTTTTTCTTTTCTGGAACAAGTCTCGTTTTCGCGGCGACGAGTGTTATGCAGGCACCAAATTTACAATACACGACACATGCATATGCTTTGACTGAAGCATCACAAAAGCCATGAAGTTGAATCGAGTCGTGTTCGCCAATTTGGTACCATCTCGGTATTTTAAACTCGTTGATATTTTGGAGATCTGCGTTAATTTTCGCCCACTCGGCGCTAACTTCAACTGGAAGCTGATCATCCCATTGAATGTTAGATAACCAAACTTGCTTGAATAAAAATTTAATTTAGCCGTAACTGGAGACAGCCAACCGAGTGGGTCAAATATCTTCGAGATATCTGATAACAATGAGCGTTTCGTGTGACGTTCGCCTGGTTGTATTTTATTTATTTTTAGCTCGAACAAGAAAATGTCTTCATTCGGTAGCCATCTTAACCCGAGTGTCTTGGTTGATTCTGCTTGTTTACAGTTGCTTGGCTGATGATAGTTGGAAGTGGCCACTTACAAGGTCATCCGCCAAGCAACATTGCTTCTTGCTGTGGTATATCTATTTTTCATTATTCAAGGTTATTTAGTGGATCTTACTCGCGATAAACAAATTACAGGCAGCGATAGCCGAGTGGATATACCAACAGACTGCCATGCAGAGGGTATCGGGTTCGAATCCACGGCGCGCACCAATAACTTTTCGGAGTTATGTGCGTATTGAATTGTTAATTATCGCTTGTCCCGTACCTCGGAGAGCACGTTAAGCCGTCGGTCCCGGTTGTCATGAAGATCTTTGACAGTCGTTACAGGGCGTCAGTACCTTCTAAATAAACTGACACTAGTCTAAACCATGGAATATCGCTATCCCTTCGGGTTGCGGAGGTCAGACAGGCAGTCGCTCCGTGGAAAAGCAAATTTTTTATTTATTTATAGTCTCACGCCTGTATCCCAGAAGGGGTAGGCAGAGGTGTAAATATTACACCCACATTTCGCCATGAATTTTTAGGTCCCACGTAATAGGGGGCGAGCCTCTTGTCGTTACCGGGCACATCATCAGACTCCAGGCTGCTACTGAGTATTCGGAAAAACCCAGTAATACCGGAAGTATTAATTCGGAAGAACCCGGGACCTCCGATCAGCAATCGCATACGCTATCTACTGGACCACGGAGGCAGTCTAAGTAAGTAAGTTGTAAGCTAATATTCAGCCAAATCCGGTTAGAATAAGAAGCGGACCCCAGACTGAAACTGGGATAACGCTAAGAGAAAGAAGACTCGCGATAACCAAGATATTTAAAGCATAAATACATCGGTATTTGCGGACGATTTGACTGACTTGCTCCGGTTTATGTTTTATGCAAAATAAATAAAAAATATTTAGAGATGCCAATGCGTTTCTAAAAGTGTACGGCATAAAAAGATCTGAAATAAATACACCCAGCTCTAATCTTAATACTTATACTTCATTCACTTAAACATATTATGTAAAAAATTTGAATGTAGTTTAACATCGTTTATCCCTTTTTTTTTTGGTGTCGGGTTGGAAAATCCTCATGGAGTCCCTTCGCCCTGGGGGGGAAGGACGAAGGGGACTGTCAGACTCTTACTGACTAAAATCCAACCCGTGCTCCTCATGTACCCATGTGTCGGAGGGTAGGGTTTCACCGAAGCATTCTTCGCTACCCCCCGACGGGTATTGGCCCGCCAGATGGTCAGGCGGGCCCCGAACGAAACCCACTTGGCGGCGGATGAAGGTGTTGAGGTCCGCCAAAACACCCAGCAGCCGCAGAGGATAGGGAGGACGGCAACGCAACACCGCATCTCCTCTTCCTCTGCGGCCCCACCGCGACGCAACGATGGTGCGCCCCCATTTGGTCGCGGGAGATAGGGCGCGCGGCAACGCAACACCGACACGCCTCTCCTCCCGCGACCGCACCCGACTGCGAGGGACAGACAGAACTGTCCCCATTTATCCCTGATTATATCATTGTTCACTTGTTACCTTCACACAATTCTTTCTACATTTGCATTCCTTCACACGTTCCACTAATTTATATTAATAATAACGATCTGGAAAGTGGAGGTAATTGGCGGTCATGGTCAGTATACCAATAGATTGTTTCTTACTGCCGGTTCGTATACCGGTGTAGTCATGCTCACTAAAATGTCATTTCTTGTGGTGGCGTCGTGTATCGGGTCATCCCTGTCCCTCTTATATGGCGAGAGGGATGATGGTTGGCCCATGCGTCATACTCGTGAACGGGTGCTACTTGCGATGACTGGTCGATGACGGTCTTGCGGCTGGTATCAAATTTTAATAATTAAATGCATCATTTCCATCATGGTTCTGATCACTTTCCCGGATTGTCTGCATTATTAAGTATATAATATAATCTAAGTGGATGCTCCTGTTTCACCATGTCTACTCTGAGGAGGCTAACTAAACGAACATCAAAATTAAAATTAAGTATTATGCTTGAGTATTATTATGTACAGTAAATATATACAAGTGATATGGAAGGTGTAACAGTTTCAGCACCTTATAAAATGTAAATTATGTGTATTATGCAAAACCTGGCGATGATAAGAGTGACTGTGAGTTTTATTGCCCTTTCTGTCTCATGTTTCTACGCCCTTGCTTTGCGAACGTGGCAGTAAATGTAAATGTATAGTTTTTAAGTAATTATTTTATAAATTTATTATTTTGACGTTCATAAGCGTCACATTGTGACCCAAATGAATAAAGGATTTTGACTTTGACTTTGAATTGTATTCACTTTTTCTAACCAGTTATTTTTCCACCCTTTCATACTTTAGCTGAGGTGTATTTAATTGAGATCTTTCTTTTCTGGGCTTCACTTACAATAATTAGAAGGCTTGTGTTTACCTTATTTTACTGGACCTGAGAAAATTTTAATTTCTTCTTTTCGTTCACAAATATATACAGTTCAAACATCAACATATGGTTGCTTATGAAAATAAAGAAAGTAAGACCTATTACGGCTGCAATCTCTGTAGTATACTATATTTACCACGGCTTTGTCCTTTCAATACGGCCCCAAACCGGATCAATTCAATTGCTATTAGCGATCTTTCTTTATCCCATTCTTTTAGGTAAGTAAGCTGGAATAAGACTTGTAAGGGTTGGTGTCCACTGAATCAATTATGTATAGAAACAATGACTCTAAACTTCTATTCAACATTGATTTGCTTAATAATAACAATTCTCTTGTCATAATAAAAGAAAGTAACACATCAAGAAATATTGAAGGTGGTACGGTTTCAAGAAGTAAACTATTAAATTTATATTAGGTATTTTGCGTGTGCTCTAAGGTTTATATAACTGCGCACTTCAAAGGATATTGTCACATTGACAAGATGAGCCCACCTTGTCAATGTGACAATATCCTTTGCAGCTGCAGCCGCAGCTGTGGCAGTTTCTACATCAGTTAAACAATAGTGATCATTGCCGAGCCCATGGTACATAATAGACCAAGAAGAAGAGCAAGTGAGGGTTGCGAATCATTACCACTACTAGTGTAATCCACATCGAGACAAATAGAAATTTTACCTGTATTTAAAAAATAATTATTTGATTGATATACGTTACATCAATCTGTATAATTACATAAAGGCTAAATATCACTCATCACGAAATCCCTAAAACCGCTGGAGATATAAAGATGAAATTTGGCTCGAAAGTATAATCAAACTCAAGATACCATTTTTGAAGATTTCCTATTGCCCTTGTGTGTAAACATACATAGTGGGCTGTGTTGAGATTGGATTTTTCGATCGGGCTGGATTAAGAAGATATCGGTCTCTGGCAAGTTTGTATGAAAGCTAAAATATAATGTAATTTTTATCCGGGAGCGAAACCGTGGGTAACATCTAGTATTAGTACAAACTCAAAAGTGCTTTCCATAATTAATATTAGTATGCATAGATGGATGATATCACAAGCGCTCTCAATCTGGAGTCCTGAGAATCGGAACAATTTTCGCCGGGATCATATCCGCTTTAGATGAATCGCACCCTTAAGAAACAAGGGCAATAGGAAATGTAATTTGAATCATAATAATAAGAATTCCATTGAGCCGGATGTTTATATAAAAAAGGGATGATTCAAAAGAGGATGGTATCTTGAGTTTGATTATTGCTTTTTTGATATGTAAAATTTTGTGGGTTTTAGGGTTAAAGCTTGCATGTAGATAATAATATTATAATATCTTCATATCATTCAAGTATTTCTGACAGCCTGATGATGTAATAGATTTATTTAGAGGTTTTGAAAAAGTCTTCTAGCCACCATTATCATCATATTCATCGTACAGCATTAACAACTAAAGCTAGAAACATAAAATTTGGACAGCAGGTCCATTTATGACTTGGGTATACACTAAAGAAAGATTTTTTAATATTGATAGCCCGCAGGTCCCTTAATTATAAAGGTCCAAAGAATTTCTTCGTTGGGTGGAGCATTTTAATGAAGTGCTAAATTCTGGAAGTGAAGGAGTAGATCTGTCCTACATAACCTCACTTAAACAGCTGCCACTAACGTCTGACCTCGAAGACCCGCCAATGTTTTCAGAATTTTGCAGAGCTATAAATCGACTGAAGAATGGTAAATGTCCAGGCTTTGACAGTCTACCCTCAGAAATATTTAAATACGGTAGGGATTATATCAAGACCAGATTGTTTACAATACAAATATGGAACGCTGAAGTGCTTCCACAGGTCTGGAAGGATGCTTTCATATGTAAACTATACAAGGGAAAAGGAGAGCTTTCAGATTGCAGCTCCTACAGAGGTATCGCCCTATTATCTACAGCTGGGAAAATTATGGCGCATGGCATCAATGGTCGCCTAGTAAAGCTAGCTGAGAGCATCCTTCCTGAGAGCCAATGTGGTTTTCAACCAAATAGAGGCATTATTTATAGTCTCACGCCTGTATCCCAGAAGGGGTAGGCAGAGGTGTAAATATTACACCCACATTTCGCCATGAATTTTTAGGTCCCACGTAATAGGGGGCGAGCCTCTTGTCGTTACCGGGCACATCATCAGACTCCAGGCTGCTACTGAGTATTCGGAAAAACCCAGTAATACCGGAAGTATTAATTCGGAAGAACCCGGGACCTCCGATCAGCAATCGCATACGCTATCTACTGGACCACGGAGGCAGTCTAAGTAAGTAAGTTGTAAGCTAATATTCAGCCAAATCCGGTTAGAATAAGAAGCGGACCCCAGACTGAAACTGGGATAACGCTAAGAGAAAGAAGACTCGCGATAACCAAGATATTTAAAGCATAAATACATCGGTATTTGCGGACGATTTGACTGACTTGCTCCGGTTTATGTTTTATGCAAAATAAATAAAAAATATTTAGAGATGCCAATGCGTTTCTAAAAGTGTACGGCATAAAAAGATCTGAAATAAATACACCCAGCTCTAATCTTAATACTTATACTTCATTCACTTAAACATATTATGTAAAAAATTTGAATGTAGTTTAACATCGTTTATCCCTTTTTTTTTGGTGTCGGGTTGGAAAATCCTCATGGAGTCCCTTCGCCCTGGGGGGGAAGGACGAAGGGGACTGTCAGACTCTTACTGACTAAAATCCAACCCGTGCTCCTCATGTACCCATGTGTCGGAGGGTAGGGTTTCACCGAAGCATTCTTCGCTACCCCCCGACGGGTATTGGCCCGCCAGATGGTCAGGCGGGCCCCGAACGAAACCCACTTGGCGGCGGATGAAGGTGTTGAGGTCCGCCAAAACACCCAGCAGCCGCAGAGGATAGGGAGGACGGCAACGCAACACCGCATCTCCTCTTCCTCTGCGGCCCCACCGCGACGCAACGATGGTGCGCCCCCATTTGGTCGCGGGAGATAGGGCGCGCGGCAACGCAACACCGACACGCCTCTCCTCCCGCGACCGCACCCGACTGCGAGGGACAGACAGAACTGTCCCCATTTATCCCTGATTATATCATTGTTCACTTGTTACCTTCACACAATTCTTTCTACATTTGCATTCCTTCACACGTTCCACTAATTTATATTAATAATAACGATCTGGAAAGTGGAGGTAATTGGCGGTCATGGTCAGTATACCAATAGATTGTTTCTTACTGCCGGTTCGTATACCGGTGTAGTCATGCTCACTAAAATGTCATTTCTTGTGGTGGCGTCGTGTATCGGGTCATCCCTGTCCCTCTTATATGGCGAGAGGGATGATGGTTGGCCCATGCGTCATACTCGTGAACGGGTGCTACTTGCGATGACTGGTCGATGACGGTCTTGCGGCTGGTATCAAATTTTAATAATTAAATGCATCATTTCCATCATGGTTCTGATCACTTTCCCGGATTGTCTGCATTATTAAGTATATAATATAATCTAAGTGGATGCTCCTGTTTCACCATGTCTACTCTGAGGAGGCTAACTAAACGAACATCAAAATTAAAATTAAGTATTATGCTTGAGTATTATTATGTACAGTAAATATATACAAGTGATATGGAAGGTGTAACAGTTTCAGCACCTTATAAAATGTAAATTATGTGTATTATGCAAAACCTGGCGATGATAAGAGTGACTGTGAGTTTTATTGCCCTTTCTGTCTCATGTTTCTACGCCCTTGCTTTGCGAACGTGGCAGTAAATGTAAATGTATAGTTTTTAAGTAATTATTTTATAAATTTATTATTTTGACGTTCATAAGCGTCACATTGTGACCCAAATGAATAAAGGATTTTGACTTTGACTTTGAATTGTATTCACTTTTTCTAACCAGTTATTTTTCCACCCTTTCATACTTTAGCTGAGGTGTATTTAATTGAGATCTTTCTTTTCTGGGCTTCACTTACAATAATTAGAAGGCTTGTGTTTACCTTATTTTACTGGACCTGAGAAAATTTTAATTTCTTCTTTTCGTTCACAAATATATACAGTTCAAACATCAACATATGGTTGCTTATGAAAATAAAGAAAGTAAGACCTATTACGGCTGCAATCTCTGTAGTATACTATATTTACCACGGCTTTGTCCTTTCAATACGGCCCCAAACCGGATCAATTCAATTGCTATTAGCGATCTTTCTTTATCCCATTCTTTTAGGTAAGTAAGCTGGAATAAGACTTGTAAGGGTTGGTGTCCACTGAATCAATTATGTATAGAAACAATGACTCTAAACTTCTATTCAACATTGATTTGCTTAATAATAACAATTCTCTTGTCATAATAAAAGAAAGTAACACATCAAGAAATATTGAAGGTGGTACGGTTTCAAGAAGTAAACTATTAAATTTATATTAGGTATTTTGCGTGTGCTCTAAGGTTTATATAACTGCGCACTTCAAAGGATATTGTCACATTGACAAGATGAGCCCACCTTGTCAATGTGACAATATCCTTTGCAGCTGCAGCCGCAGCTGTGGCAGTTTCTACATCAGTTAAACAATAGTGATCATTGCCGAGCCCATGGTACATAATAGACCAAGAAGAAGAGCAAGTGAGGGTTGCGAATCATTACCACTACTAGTGTAATCCACATCGAGACAAATAGAAATTTCACCTGTATTTAAAAAATAATTATTTGATTGATATACGTTACATCAATCTGTATAATTACATAAAGGCTAAATATCACTCATCACGAAATCCCTAAAACCGCTGGAGATATAAAGATGAAATTTGGCTCGAAAGTATAATCAAACTCAAGATACCATTTTTGAAGATTTCCTATTGCCCTTGTGTGTAAACATACATAGTGGGCTGTGTTGAGATTGGATTTTTCGATCGGGCTGGATTAAGAAGATATCGGTCTCTGGCAAGTTTGTATGAAAGCTAAAATATAATGTAATTTTTATCCGGGAGCGAAACCGTGGGTAACATCTAGTATTAGTACAAACTCAAAAGTGCTTTCCATAATTAATATTAGTATGCATAGATGGATGATATCACAAGCGCTCTCAATCTGGAGTCCTGAGAATCGGAACAATTTTCGCCGGGATCATATCCGCTTTAGATGAATCGCACCCTTAAGAAACAAGGGCAATAGGAAATGTAATTTGAATCATAATAATAAGAATTCCATTGAGCCGGATGTTTATATAAAAAAGGGATGATTCAAAAGAGGATGGTATCTTGAGTTTGATTATTGCTTTTTTGATATGTAAAATTTTGTGGGTTTTAGGGTTAAAGCTTGCATGTAGATAATAATATTATAATATCTTCATATCATTCAAGTATTTCTGACAGCCTGATGATGTAATAGATTTATTTAGAGGTTTTGAAAAAGTCTTCTAGCCACCATTATCATCATATTCATCGTACAGCATTAACAACTAAAGCTAGAAACATAAAATTTGGACAGCAGGTCCATTTATGACTTGGGTATACACTAAAGAAAGATTTTTTAATATTGATAGCCCGCAGGTCCCTTAATTATAAAGGTCCAAAGAATTTCTTCGTTGGGTGGAGCATTTTAATGAAGTGCTAAATTCTGGAAGTGAAGGAGTAGATCTGTCCTACATAACCTCACTTAAACAGCTGCCACTAACGTCTGACCTCGAAGACCCGCCAATGTTTTCAGAATTTTGCAGAGCTATAAATCGACTGAAGAATGGTAAATGTCCAGGCTTTGACAGTCTACCCTCAGAAATATTTAAATACGGTAGGGATTATATCAAGACCAGATTGTTTACAATACAAATATGGAACGCTGAAGTGCTTCCACAGGTCTGGAAGGATGCTTTCATATGTAAACTATACAAGGGAAAAGGAGAGCTTTCAGATTGCAGCTCCTACAGAGGTATCGCCCTATTATCTACAGCTGGGAAAATTATGGCGCATGGCATCAATGGTCGCCTAGTAAAGCTAGCTGAGAGCATCCTTCCTGAGAGCCAATGTGGTTTTCAACCAAATAGAGGCACGTTTGACGCTATATTTGTTTTAAAACAGATACAAGAAAAGTATCTTGAACAGTATCGTGACCTCTATTTATGTTTTGTAGACTTGGAAAAGGCCTCTGATCGCGTCCCAAGATCTGCCCTATGGCTTGTCCTGGAGAAATGTGGTTGTCCACGGAAATTCATCAGTCTCATACGCCAGTTTCAGTTTACGGCATGTTTGCTCGTGTACTGCACGAAGATAGTTTCACGGAACAATTTCCAGTAACGAGTGGCATCTAACAGGGTTGCATCATGGCACCGACACTCTTTGCGATCTATTTCTCTGCTGCGATGAACGATGCCATAGAGAAATGTAAGAATAAAATCACTCTCAATGTCCGCATGGACAGAAGCGTATTTGACCTGGCACGTTTCAAAGCAATAAGGAAAATCACAAAAGTTCCCAGTATGCCGACGATGTCTGCCTCATGGCTGATAACCTAGCTGATCTTCAGGAATGCCTCGATAACCTAGACGAATCGTGTCACAAATTTGGATTGATAGTCAGCGCATCGAAGACGCAGATTCTTAAACAGCCCGCAAAAGGCCAATCTACGTACGATGTGCCTGTACGCCTGAACAATAAAGTCTTAGAGGAGGTAGGCACATTCCGTTACCTTGGCAGTCTTGTGCGTACTGACAATCGTCTCGAGACAGAAATATCCGCAAGGATTGCAAGGGCTGCAGCAGCATTTGGTGGACTTAGCCACCGTGTTTGGGAATCCCACGACCTTGCATTGCATACCAAGCTAGCTGTATACAAAGCTGTTATATTACCAACGCTTACAAATGCATCGGAGGCATGGTGCCTTTATAAATGTGATATAAAACGTTTAGACACTTTCACCTGAAATGTCTCCGATCAATTCTTCACATAAGCTGGCAGGATCGAATTCCATACGCAGAGGTTCTACGTCGGACGGGGATGTTGGGTATGGAGAGTCTCCTCATGAAGGGTCAACTGCGTTGATGTGGGCACCTTGACCGTATGGAGTCCACCAGGTTGCCTAAAGCTGTTTTTTACTCGGAGATAGCTTCGGGTAAGCGCTGAACTGGAGGACAGTATTTGCGGTACAAGGATGTAGTCAAGCGTCATCTCACTGCAGCTGGTTTGTCACCTGGTATGTGGGAAAATTTAGCCACAGAAAGAGCTAAGTGGCGCAAAGCTATCAACGATGGCATAAAAACTTTTGAACGCAGCGGTATCGAAGACCTTAAAGACAAACGCCAGTTAAGAAAAAATCGTTCGAAGCCCTCTTATACTTACACCTACAATGCACAGGGAGACCTCCACTGTCCCATTTGTAACCGTGTTTTTAAGGCAAAAATTGGTTTCGCAAGTCACGTAAGGGCACATGCACGACAACAGAGTTCCGACAATTGACAGGGTGTCGCCGTCGACGGACACGTCTGGGAGGACATCATCATCAATTATAAAGGTATCCTGACATCCTCCTGCACCACTTTTGGCATGCTTCTATCTAGTAAATACCATGATACTGTGTAAAGTGTCTTATATCTACAAAAAGCGCATAAACAAAGCTATCAAGAAAGCACTCACTATATACATACACGAGAGAGACACCCAAGCAGCACTTCTTTAACAGACATTTAATCCGTAACTACTCATAACCTTAACCAATTCTAACGTTAAAACGAACCTGCACCTTGAACGCGACATCAAAACGAAGCCAAAACAGATCAGTAACAAGGCAATCAATAAAATCTCATGGGACGATAGCTCAACGACATACGAACGTAGTAGCAATGAATAAAACATCGTGCTATGTAAAGACCTCCGGCTAAGCCTACGCATTACGTGTGTCATTGATGTGTGTATACGGGTGGATTGTGTGACGAACATGTCTGTTGGCTTTGGTTATTGGTGTCACTGATAATGACTGAACTAGTAGGTTAGATTATAATTTAGTATAGGTTTCTTCTTTTAAAGAAATTAGCAGCAGAGATAAGCCTCTCGCAAAGTGGACCTACAATCTTATTGTTTGTTTTTCGTGTGAGTGTGTGGCCAACTCTGGTGTCGGAGTTTTCAGACCGCCCACAGGCCGCCGACATGGCCTAACGATAATTATCCTTAAATTCTTATGACAGCTTTACGTGCCCTCCGAAGCACGGTAGCGCTCAGATGAAAATGCCACACACGGTCACCCATCCAAGTGGTGACCTGTGCAAGCGTTGCTTAACTTTGGCGATCTGTTAAGAACGGCAAGCCCAGTCTCGCCATGAGCGCTACAAATGCTGCAATCTTATTCAAATTGTGCGAAGTGGATAGATGCGGGTGGCTCAAGAACGGTCTATGTGAGAAGCTTAATGGTAGACTGATATGATGATGCAGATGTTAATGAACAAAATTCACCAACAAGACATCTCACCGCACTAAAAGGAAATTGCAATTCTTGACGATTGGTAATCCTACGATGCACAGCCAAATCCCAAATAACAGCAAGGAAGAGAGACAGGTCCAAGGGAATATTAACAAGAAAGTAAGAATATGTATGCCTAAAGTAATATGGAGAAACCAAATAAACTTGGTAAAATCATAATTCGTACCCAATTTCGCAAATGAAGATTTGAGTTAGGAAGATATAGCTTACGCAAAATTCAATAAAACTGCCTATCAACGGAAGGGGAGAGGAGGAGCTGTATATAAACTCAGCAGCAGACCCTTGCTGGACATAAGCTTCCGCTAATTTGTGTTACAATAGTAGGTATTGTGAGTCAATAAGCAATTTGGTCTACTATACCACCTCAGCTGGACGGGTTGGTATAGGGTTTGATATCGAGTTTTCTTTCAATTCCCGAAGTCACAATATGTTTTCATTATTTTCCTCACTTGACCCTAATGACACCCATAGAATTAAAATTACACTTTGTATCCTTAGTCCGCCACCACATAGAATATAATTTAAATAGTGTACAATAAATAATTTTCTACTCGACTCAATTTGGATTCATATAAACGCATATACGTTATATTCAAGACGGGGCAAACTTAATAGGGGCTGATGACTTTGTCGGCGCATGTTGCATCATAATTGAACATCTGATGGGCTTAGGTTGTCGTCTATTTTGAAACAACATGTAACATATTCTATTTGGTTCTCACAATGTTTAGAGCTAAATTGAACTATTTGTTAAAATGTTGGGGTGTGACCAGTGTATTGCATGAATTTCGATGGCTTCAATAATTGTTGTTTTATGTTTGCAGAATTGTCTAGTAATTAGAAGAAGTAATTAAATACAATTTTCTCGATTACGTATACATGAATAATACTAGATTCTTTGAGCTTAAGGCCGATCTAACGTTGGGCGTGTACATTCCATGAGCTGGTTCGGCCACGAGCACACGCCTGGCGCGAGCGGCGTGCACTTGGCGTTCACTCTGTACTACACACAGTGAACGCCGCGCCGGGCTCGCGCCGAACGGACGCCGATCGCACGCCGAAGATTGCCGAGGGTTGCCCGTATAGTCGTTTAGTTTGCAAAATATCTATCTGTATTTATAAAAAACAAATCGACATTATCATCGCCATGCTTCAACTACGCTTAAGCTATAAACTTGCGATTTGCGTTCACTGTCCATTATGACATTTGACTGCTTCCACTGACGTGGGCGCCCACTGAAGATTATTATTTTTATATTCGACCCAGAGTATAAAATAAGGCTTGAAAATTTATTTAAAATGCCGCTGATTTTAAACCGCAACAAGTAGCATAAACAAAAGTAAAATAAAAATAGTATTTTAATTAAGTCAGCTTTTTATACTGTGAAAATATTTTATTTACAAAATATATTATGATGTATATTAAAAGCAAAATTTATTTTATGTACTGGCTGAATTTACTGCTATTTCAATAAGAATCTTTTTACTTGTCTGTACGCGAAGCGAGCCACGAAACGAGCATTCCATTAAATTTCTCTGATAGTAAGCTTGGCATATTTATAACATAAAAATTAAGAACATAAAACATAACTTCACGCCTTTTATCCCCAAAGGGGTAGGCCTCTGTGAAGAGGTGTAATACACACCCACACTTCGCCAGCTATGTTTCGGTCCCAATATAATAGGGGCCGAGCCTATTGCCATCTACCGGGCACATTGTTAAGCGAGCAATACACATAACTTCGAAAAATCAGAGATGTGTGCCCGGGATACCTGGGGACCGAACCCGACACCATACCATACCATAATCTCGGCAGTCCGTTACGTACACCACTGCGCTCGCTTTTTTAGCATATTTATAGTAGAAAGTAAAGTAAAATAATAAATAGGTAGCATAACATCTATGTAAGGAAGAACTCCTCTCCTCTGTGTTTAAAACTAAAGGTCGATTCTCGCATTTTGACAAACACTGACACTCTATTTTGAACGAAATGCGATTTAATTTTGTATTGACTCACAATTGGAATTCTGCTACACTTAACGGATTTCAATATTCGATCTATAGATAGATCTGTATATTTTAGATTTGTTTTTGACATATGCTCCATACAATATAAATGTCAAATACGAATCTCGAATCTCAAAATCCATGTATGGATCGAATGTTGAAAATGGCCGTTAATGAACACCATTTGACATTTATGACATAATTATGACACCGAGATGGAAACTGCATTTTGGACAAATATAATTCCGAAAATTCGCCTTCTGACTAAGTAACACAAAATGTACGTGTGTGTTGATGCACGATTATGGACACTGGATACAAAGTGCACCCAGACTCTAAACTACGTTTTTTGTAAAATATATACTTACTTAATGATCTGATGATAACATCCTTTTTTCAGTTACCTGGAAAATAAAACAGACTATTAATATATAAATTTTTATGCCTCATTTAAAAATTTTACCGATAGAAGTTGAAGTGGATAAATGACGTTGATATGCTGATACTATTTATTTGTTTCATTCATTAATTATATTAATACTAGCTGAACCGGCGAACTTCGTACCGCCTAAGAGGCGATAACAACTCAATAGAGCGGCTAGTCGTACAAGGTAAAGTAGAGGGAACTAGATCGCGCGGACGATCACCTATGCGCTGGACTGATCAGGTGAAATCCGCAGTGGGTGACTGCGTGTCAAACTGCGCCAGACAGTCTGCTAACCGAGAGAGATGGCGGGAGATCGTGAAAAAAGCTGTGGCTGCCTCTATCACCAATGTGGACGGCTCAACGTGACCACGACCGCTCTGCCAAGAGCGAAACGACAGAGAAGAAGAAGAAGAATCGAATCTTTACCTTTTTTTTATTTTAAGAACCATCCTCGTATTTCAAGGAATATTATAAAAAAGAATTAGCGAAATCGGTTCAGCTGCTCTTGAAATTAGCGCTTAGCAACACAACCAGCGATTTATTTTTATATTATAGACTAGAGGATGGCCGCAATTACATCCGCGTTTTTAAGGCTACTGCTCCGCTCCCGTCGTTTATAGCGTGATGTTATATAGCCTATCGAGCCTTCCTCAATAAATGGGCCATCTAACACTGAAATAATTTTTCAAATCGGACCAGTAGTTACTGAGACTAGCGCCTTCAATCAAACAAACAAACAAACTCTTCAGCTTTATAATATACTAGAGGACGCCAGCACCTACGCCTGCATTTTTTTTTTATTTACCCGTTTTGGCCGATCCCGTGGGAATTTCGGGAAATCCCTTCTTAGTGCACCCCTACGGTCCCCAAGGAATATACATGCCAAATTTTAGCTTCCTGCGCCCAATAGTTTCGGCTGTAGCGTGTCTGTCAGTCAGTCAGTAACTCAAGGATTTTATATATTAAGATTAGTAAAAGTTAAGTACACAATTTTAAAAGTTTTGGTACATTACAGTCTCTAATATTTTAAAATATTCGTCGGAATATTGTATGTGTTTTCTCATAATTATTTACGAGGTGGACTGTCCTTGATTATATTTTTTTGTTCTAATGCGATGTTCTTTTTGTATGATTATACACCTAAACTGTCTCACAAATAACTTCTCACACTACGAAATTATAAAAAACAATATACATACAGACAAATGCGGTGTTCGACTTTTATAACACGAAGAAAAATATATGAGAGAAGACTAACGAATTGAAATAATCACTGATCAATATTGCAGATGTCATATTTAATGGTCCGTTCCAAAATAGGTAGACAAGTATTGTGAATAACATGATGATGTTTAATCAATTTATTATAATATAATTAATTTTATAAATTTATATAAATTAATAACTATTGTAAATTAGCGCTTAGTGCTTCTCAATTTGGTAAATTTACGCATGCTACGCCGGTCATCTATTTGAATGGTCAAATAATTTCATTATTATAATATTTAACTTTAACATTTCCATGTATTTTGATTCGCACGAACAATGAACACTATATTTTTCAAAACGTGGTAAAAATAGACTGAATATTTCAACACCATTTTTAGTACGTACATATGTAGGTATATCATAACACCGATCCCGTTAACGTTACTCAGAAATATTAATGAAGAGACACAACAAGCTCGCGAGCGGCCGCACCCCTGGGTCTCAACAACAGAAACGTCTCAAGACATCATCCAAAACGTCTGTCATTTCTGGATGTCGTCTCATTTCGCGCCTCAACGGGTCTATTCCCTTTGATTCTCTTCATTATCCCGGAGTATACTTGGTTTGTAATGGGAACGATTGGCATAAGATTGAGATACTTTTTGATGGCGGGTTTAAAATGTTTACTTGTTTTGTTGAATGTAAAGACCCTTAATTTAGTATTGCAAATGTTTGATGGAAATCGATGTGCGAGTTTGTAAGAGACTTTTTTTATACCGGTATTATTTCCTTCTATTATTACTACTGGATATTTAGACAATTTACTTAGTAGCTCCTAGCTCAAGTCTATACATAATTATCATTAAATTCTTCCCCTTTCCATCCTGTTTGTCCGTATGAACACGATAAACGCGACAACTAATTCGCGAGTCTAGTAACTGTATAAATATGAACTTATAAAACCAAAATCAATAAGAAAATAAGTAGATGAAATATAAAATCCCATAAAAAAACAATACTTGTCAAAAATCCAAGCGTCGCAACTCAGTTCTCCTACCGTAAAAAGTTGTGAGATCCATGTAATACCAAGTCGGTTAATTAAATATCTTTAATGTTTTAAATAAATAGATTGACTCGGCCATCGCATGGAAACAAAATATATATCATAAGTAATACAGGTATAAAGTAGATTATTTAGTGCGATAACTAACTGCAAATGTAATTTTGTAATCCTATATGTCTATATGGGATTACAAAGTTATTTATGTAGTCAATGTATCTCGAAAAACTGGACCGAAATTGAAAAATGTTTTAGTTTTTCCTTGATTCATACACTAAACACTAAAATATTCTAAATTTGAAACTTTTATGTCTGCTTGAAGTGTCTTAGACTTTTGATGATCGGTCAGTGAGTGACAAAATTAAAAAATTTGACTCGATATGATTCTTAAAGTACTGGTTCAAATTTAATGAAATTTAAAATATACCATGTTTATACAATACCTGCTTGGTTACTAAAAATCAGGCTTCTAGTTTAATCCACAACGAATGTATAGGCGGTCGAAATGGCCTGATTTGCTTCGAGAAAAGGATGGCACGGCCGTGGCGCTTTTTTGCTCTCGACTTGGCGGGGGCACTGCCGTGCCCCCAGATTTAAATATTTTACGCAATGACCTTACATGTTATGAGATTTATGACCCATAGGAATTACAAAGTAAAACTTCTAAAAACCTCAACTTAAATAAAATCCCATAAAAATATTACAAGCCTGGCTAATAGTTGTAACATTTAAGCACTACATAATATACGTCTCACGTACGTCTCACCACTTTAGAGTTCTTGTCATATGAGTTTTCAAACAAAATCTGAGGTCACGAGCTAAACATTTTCAACAAAACCCTTTTGTGATATCCGGAAATCGAATCTCAGACCCGACGTAACCACGCCACGCTTACCGGCGGAACAATAAAACGACAAAATAGTAAAAAGTTTTCATAGAAAAATTTACAATGATCTGTCGGAAACAAATTGAAGTACGAAAATAGCGCTTATTAGTGACAACTTTTCTGAAGGTTGGTGTTTTCTGAACTCTCGGCGAGGTCGTGGTAAAATAGGCTTACCACGATTCACTTGACTACAGAGTCAATGATATGTCCCATACATACAGCTGTATCGGACGTCAAGAACAACGTGGTTGTTTTTTGAGAGTAGCCCCGTGTAGAGTAGAACGTAAGGGGAAAGTATTCTACACCTTTTGCTTGTACTCCAAACTCGACCTATAGTATAGCCACGGTAATAATATCTAACAGTATTGTAACTTCAAACAAATGCACGAAACTCGAGTTATACCTACGCGCCTCGAGCAGAGTACCCATTAGACTGTGCGGACTGTGCCTAGAGTACCCACAGCCGCGATCGTGCCGCAGCTCGCATGCGGCGCGTCTGGTAGGTATATAACTCACCAAGGCGGTCGAGTTACAATACTGTTAGATTATATTACCGTGGTATAGCTGAGAAGACGGACGACAATAGGGGAGTTCTACTTTATACTTTTCATTTAACAGATGGATATTAGTTCATTGAATAGAAAGAGCAAAGTAGGTCAATAATCGACACATCATGTGGCCAGAATGCCACTATTCGTCTAGATTTTTGGAGAATTAGCATTGCCGTCTAACGTGGTCAATAATTCCAGGCTATTGGCTACGTTAAGCTGGTACAATTACATAACATGTATCGATAGCGCGCGGTGGAATGCAGCAATCCTGTTTGTCAGATTCTGATTTGACATCTGATTTGCGTGTCTATTATAGTCAGTGTATAAAAATGATTTTGTTTCATGCACTTAGTTGATGAAGTCCAGTATATTACATAGATTACATTTGTCACCAAAGTGAAGAGTTGAAATACGATCACTTTAAATAATAAGTCAGTTTAAGTACGTGCATCTCCTAAATAATTACTACCATAATTTGAAAGAAATAATTATAGTATGTGTGTAAACACAGTATCATCTAGCATGATTGATAAGAGTAAATAAGTTTATCATAAAATTATTACAGCGAAGTTATTTGGTATTTCTGACATGATTCACGCTATCGAAAAAATTTGGAATGAACACCTTTCTACATTCTTCGTCCATTGAATTTTTATATAGTTTGAGTGCTAGAGCTTGCTTGATACATGGATTTCAACAGATTATTAAATATACTTCGCCCGTAGCTCCACCCACCTGATTTATGCTCCTTAACCCCTCCTCAGGAATCATACTTTATTCTATTTGTGAAAACCGTACCAGAATCCGTACGGTAGTTTTTAAGTTAATTGCGTTCTTACAGACAGACAAGACGCAATGGGGTCTTGATTGTATAATATGTATAGTTAATATACATCACTAGCTTCAGCTCACCTTTAGGTGTAAGTACCAAATTCGACGGCATATCACTCTGACGCCGTGTGACGTGTGTGATCCTCAACTGTTTTCATGTCTAGTTAATAATGGTATATGCCTGTTGATTTAATGTTTATAGTGTCCACTTCTAAACAAGATTTAATTGCAGTCCGGGCGTTGCTTTTTATAACAGAAAAACTCGTTTCACATGCCACTCGAGTACGTAGATCTCTCTGATTTGCAAATTTTCTCACTATGTCTTGCTTCACCGTTAAGCAAGTGACAAACAATTCAAGACGCACTGAACTTTAAAAAGTAGTGGTGTGCGAATTTGAACTTGAGATCCTCTGCGTACCAGTCTGTCAGACTCTCCACTAATCTATCTTCGCCTGCCTATCACATAGAGAGATATTTATTTATATATCATCAGCCCTTTATACTGTCCCGCTGCTGGGCACGGGCCTCTTCTCACTATGAGAAGGATAAGGCCGTAGTCCACCACGCTGGCCAAGTGCGGGTTAGCAGACTTCAAATGTCTTTCGAGAACATTATGGAGAACTCTCAGACATACAGATTTCCTCACGATGTTTTCCTTCACCGATTTCACATAGAGAGAACACAATTAAAATGTATTGTTTTTTCACAGTGACATACGGAAGGCCAGACAGACATGGTGAATCTATAAGGGTTCCTTATTTGCCATTTTTGGCTACGGGACCCTAAAACGGTCTTCAAACTACTTCAAGAAGGTAAATACTTAAATTTCTAATTTTCAACTTTAGTTCGGAAGTTTCAGTGTGTCGTCGCTAAGTTTGTCCGAGTCCGAACAAGAAATGACAGAGAGCTAAAATTTTAATAGCTTAACGATTTAAGTGATGAAGGGGGTTTAAAGTGTATACTGGCCAAACATATGATCGTCGTTTACTGTTTAACTTCATATACTATTAAGAATAAGACTTTGAAGCGGATGGAATTGACTTACAACTAAGGACGCCAAAGAATGCCGCAAGAGGCAAGGATGCCTGGCAATATGGAGATATTGTAAAGCGGACCTCGGGCTCCAAGGTCGAAGGTTTTGGTTCGCGACGGGGACAACACTAGAATGATGATGATGACTAAGACCTTGTAGCGCTCATGTGGGTCAGCACTAACAATATAAAGTAACGCTAAACCAGATAACAATATCAAGTTTACAAACTTGCAGCAAGTTTCAATCAAACGTTCTAGTTTCACTGTGACAAACTTGCATGAAGTTTGTTTTTCAAAGGATTTGGTGGACGATGAGCACAGGTTGGTGGTCGGACAACAGCTCATCGTCGAGCACCTCTTGCTGTACCTAGAAGGACCACGAGCACCTCCTAGATACAGCAGGAGGCGCATTAATATATTAATACATTTGAAAAACAAAATTCATGCAAGTTTATCACAGTGAAACTAGAAAGTTTGATTCAAACTTGCTACAAGTTTGTAAACTTGATATTGTTATCTGGGAACAGACGTCAATTTGGATGGGTCACTGCTTGTTTAGTTTGTATCATAGCGCTTCTGTGCTTCGGTGGGCATGTAAAGCGGTCGGTCCCGGTTTTTGACTAAGACATCAATTTTCATGTCAGAGCTTTTGGACGGTCAATGAACTCTGACACCCTAGTTGGGGAATAGACCTATACGAAAAGAGAGAAAAATTCAAACCTTGTTTCAAATTGGTGTAAAATGTCATTAATATTACTTAACTTTAGTGTCCATGTAGAGCATTTCTCCACTTATTCTAAGAACTCCTGGTAACAAAAAAAAGAAGGATGGAGCATGTTTCTATGTAACCCAAGGAGATTATAATAAAACTAAGCGTCGCCAGTGGCTTTGCCCGCGTCAATTATACATATTAACCTTCCTCTTGAATCATTCTATCTATTGAAAAAACCGCATTAAAATGCGACCGCGTTTTAAGATTTAAGCATACATACAGACAGACAGACAGAAGACAGACTTTGTTTTATACTATGTAGTGATGTGTCAGGTAATTCACACACTACTTTCTGATAAAATTATTATCTACAATTAGATGTGAATATACATTAATATATTATATCTTTGACAGTTGTTACGGGGAGTCAGTACCCTCAAATAAACGGAATGTCGCTATCCCTTTGGGTTGCAGTGGTCAGACGGCAGTCGCTCTGTGGAAAAGTTGATATTCAGTCATATCTGGTTAGACCAGTAAGAGGACCCGGCCTCCAAGGAGTGTAAGTCTTGGATGCAACCGGGATAACGCTCGAGCGATGATGATGATAAATCATTATTATCATAAAATTAAATGGGTTTATTTATTTAAATTTGTATCGGTTAATTCTCCTCAAGATCTTTTTAATTGTATAAAAGGTCTTGTGTAAGTACTGCTAAATAACTTTTCGAGACCATTCTCATAAAGATAATGCTATAGTTAAAGATTTGTCAAGAATTACTCCCAGACAGAAAATAATAATCAAGCTCATTAGACTCAGATTTGTCCTGAGTGAGAATAGAATCCACGACCTCCGGCTTAGCAGTCAAGGTCACTAACTACTAGACGAACAATCTAATTAATAATCCTCGTAATTAACGACGATTTATGTCTTTTCTTGAACTGCGATTTATCATATTTCTTGAAATCTAATTTAATTTAGCAGTAATTAAATAGTCGCCCAATCGTAGCAGAAAATAAACAGTATTTTTTATATTAAGAAGTATAGTTAAGTATTTCTTTATTTATTTAGTTTGATATATGTCAAATAATATTATTATTTCCTCCATCTACGTCAATTATTAATTCTATTTTTTTACATGGAACTAATCACACCCTCATTCCCACTACTGTGTCACCTGTGTAGCCAGGTTCAGCAGCATTGACCATTGATGACAACGAGTTTTGACACTCGTGAAGTCCCAGGGAAAGTTAAACTGTCTTGGGTTCCAACGCAAGGAATTTAATCAGAAGTATAAAGTCGGAAAATAAACAATCCACTTCCCTCCTTAACAAAGTGGGAGACAAGTAACATTGATGACAGAGATATAATGACGAGAAAAGATAAGCACCACGGACATGAGCATTAAGGGAGCCTAAATTGTGAACTATACCTGTTTCCAGTAATATGTATAGGAGAAACGCCTAAATCCCCGGAAATTCGTCCTACTTGCCACAAGATCCGTATAGTGCAGTACTCGAGAAGTTTCCTCTAATTCGTTAAGCATGACGCATTACGTTCGATTTGCCAAAGACTACACTCCCATAGAATGTGATGAGCAGATTGTTCATAATTCTTGCCATAACGGTGAATCAACTAGCTTAAATGAATACAATTTGCTCTTAAAGTTACCATGACCTGTCAGAAATTGGGCTACACAGTGATCCACCTCCAATCAGTTCCTTGCCAGTCGCTCTCGGATGCACGGGAAGAACTGGTAGAGGTGACGGCCCTTAGTTGATGTGTTCTAGCGATATTACCTTGCATTCATCGAGAAGATCGTCATAGACTGTGGATTGATGGTTCAACAATCTAGCGATCTTATGCCTGTCGCGCGGAGCTAGAAAATTTAGATCCATATTATAGTGTTACGTAATACATTGCTGCTCGTCTTTGTGCCTCAAGATCAATTGATTAATTGACATTAATTCTGTTATCAAACATTTGCAACTTAACTCAAAAATCAATATTGATCACCTTACTTTTTGTTTTATTTGTTTAAAATATGCTAACTTCATGTAAGAATAATTGTCGATATAATTGCAATCTCACAAAAACAAAATAATTAGGTAAAAATAAAATGACATAGCAGTAATACTTAAGTAATGAATACTCTCATTAATTATCTGCGTTATGTATGTATTTCAAATGATTGCCAATGCTTATAATTACAATGAGCACAACGAAGAAATCCTGAATAGCAAACATTAAACAAACATTTAATCATTTTATACAAAAGACACTCAGCCTTGAAACAGCAAAGTGAATGACAAAAAATATTGTCCCATATGGAAATCGAACTCAGCACATTGTACGAGTAACATACCATCCATGCACACAAATCTTAAACAATAAACGTCGTATTTAATATGATATTAATAGGTATTTCTTGCCTTAAACTTCTATCCCGTGATCCCGTCAAAAATCCTTTCATTTTTGACGTCGAATATTTTTTGTGCCGTATCCTTGAAATGTCTGGATTGGTGTATTTCTCAAGTGGAATCCAGTGGGCTCTCAATAAAAGATGGGGATGAGGGTTCTCGCACCTACTTTATATCTATAAACCCTCTGTATAAGGGGTTTCTGAATACTGCAGACGTTTTCAAATATGAATATATTTAGGAAGTATTTCAAGTGGTAAAATTTAATACACGTTGTACTAAAATGTTGCTTAACAACCAATAATTACTGGCTGCATGTTAATGCAGAAATTTAACTAGAAAAGTTATAATTTGATTTTATAAACTGTTCTGAAAAGTTTTACACCCCATTCAGTAAAAATTGGGTTTTGATATAAATATTTTAGTAGTAATCATAATATCTGTTATATTAAGTAAGTATTTTAGACAGTTAGAAAAAGGCGTCATCGTTTTATTATAAACGTAATCTAATCTAATCTTATACTAATATATAAAGCTGAAGAGTTTGTTTGGTTGAACGCGCTAATCTAGGGAACTACTGGTCCGATTTGAAAATTCTTTCAGTGTTAGATAGCCCATTTATCAAGAAAGGCTATATAAAGGCTATATCACATTACACTATGAGTAACAGGAGCAGAGCAGTAGCCTTAAATAACGCGGGTGGAACCGCGGGCATCTTCTAGTACTAATATATAAAGCTGAAGAGTTTGTTTGTTTGTTTGGTTGAACGCGCTAATCATTCGATTAAGTCAAGTCATTTAACGAGGAAGGCTATAGGCTATATAACATCACGCTATGAGCTACGGGAGCGGAGCAACAGCTTTAAATAACGCGGGTGTAACCGCGGGCATCATCTAGTAGTAAACAAAAATACAGCATGTGATTTTTACAAGTCGATTGTAACGAGTCTTCACAGCGTATTAATTTAAAAAAGAATGGTAAAATAAAATATTGTCTATTTTCCGACGTTTGCGATAGGGATACTCAAACCATTGTCAAGGATGTTTACTAGCTCTTTTTTTAATTAGGATGCTGAGTTATGATATAATTGTAGTGCCGCATCGCCATAAATTTAAAGCACGCTCCATTCTTATTTCTTTTTGCATCTTTAGTTTGTGGAGCGACAGATGACATAATTATTTTAATATACATTTTTTTACTCCAGGAGCAGGTTTATAAAATATTTTAAAAGCAAATCTTGTCTAATTAAAGATTTCAATGCTTAGTTAGAAAGAAGATATTAATTACATAAATCTCAGCATAATAACATAGCGATTCTCTGAAAAAGTATGTCTCTTTAGTATTTTAATTGTAAATATTTTTATGAAAGTCGTCCAGACCGAACTTACAGTTTTTATTTTATTCTCAGGTGAAGGTTGCTTGAGTATTTATTTATTGCATTTAAAACATCACTGGAATACTGGATAATATTTTAATTTAATTATAAAAGTAGATAATCTCTGACGAAATCTTGCAGTAATATCCTTTGTCGCAATGGTCGACACTCATGCGGGTGAATCAGTATGCAGAATCTAGCTAAAGTGTACAACTTCTTGTGGTAAGTGTAATATATAAAGGTCCACATATAAGTTTATACATGGGAGAAACGTTTTAATTTTCCTCATATTCTCTTGCAACTGGCAGCGTGTCCAAATCACCAACAAAATTACTAGGTTAAACGAAAAGTACTTTTAGTTAGTAATTTGGCAACAATCTTTTATATTTTCTATTGGTTTTAAAGTTTTTGGTGAGCCTTGTAATGTATTCGTCTAAATCTTTAATTCGATACCCATATTGTAATCCTTTAAAACAAACACTTGTTTTCATAGCCACCATAATTATTTATTCCAGAACATTTAGTACCCATTGAACGTTATTATTTCACGTACATCCAAATCGGTCCAGACATTTGGAAGAAATGATGGCAAACCATATTTACAAGAGCATTCGACCTACATATAAATATGGGCAGATTAAAATCAATATCAGTTCTGTTAATTATTTTAAAATTTCCAGCTATGCGGGAACTAAAACTATATATACTTACCTTTTACATTCATGATACATATATCACACCTACATGCGTGATCTGCTTCGTCCTGTGTAACTCTCATTTATTTGTAAGAACATTTGTATAATTTTAAGTCACCACTTTATTTTCAATGTAAAACTAATGTTAAAAACCGGCCAAGTGCGTGTCGGGCCACGCGCAATGTAGGGTTCCGTAGTTGCCCATAATGACTTGCTGCAAACTAAAGGGTATTAATGTACAACAAATCCGACTGTTTATTTTGCTGAAAAAATAATTTTAATAACACTATTACAAGAACCTAAGTTTTGTTTAGAAACATACTAGGTATGTATCCAGTTATGTATTGTAAACATAAAATGTGGTTTCCAAGATATACTACTACTATACATACGAAGTACCGTAGTACATTACATACCAAAGTACGTATATCTTTAAGATTAAGCCAGCGCGCCCAATGTAAACTCATAGAAATAGGTATTTATAAGTTAACCGACGATTACTCGTAAACTAGTGATATCTACTTAGCCGTGATAGTTTTGCTTTTAAATTCGTTATATGTACTACATTTGTCATTTTTTTACCTCTTAAAAATTAATAGTTTAGCCGGCAGAGGGGGAGGACACTTGAGTCTAACAATTTTTTTTCACTTCAAAGCTTGATACTTGACAAATCAATCACTTAATCGAAAAATGATTTGAGCAAACTAATAATATTTTTTTAAAACCTATCCAATGATACCCCACATGATGGGGTACTCAACCAAAAAAAAATTCAACCCCACTATATATGTAAGTAGGGGAGAAACCCTTAAAAAAAATATTTTCCTAACTTTTATTCTACAGTTTTATTGCAATATCTTATGTCTATATTCATGTCAAATATCAGCTTTCTAGCACCAGGCGTCTTTGAGCTAGGCTGCGGACGGACATGACGAAACTATAAGGGTTCCTAGTGGACTACGGAACCCTAAAAACCACGAAAGTGTAAATTCATATCTCACCTTTTTATTTTTGCATGTTTACATAATTTACATAGTCTACATTTCAATTGCATTAAAGTGACAAGTAGAAGCACGGAGTCTTCTAATACAAGCAATTCCTTGCTTAAAAGGTGATCTCCATTATTATGTATCACAATGCCAATTGTAATTGATCATACTGGCAACCCCAGCAACGTAAACAAGTTCAGAAGAGTCTCTTGTAAATTTAAATAATAAAATATTAGAAAACGTATATAAAACCGTGTAAAAACTTGCATACATAACCTCAAAGTTGTGCTCCAGGATTTTTTCGTCGTCTCCAAGGCTGAAACTGTGAGTTGAAACACAATAAGCACTTGAAAGTTTCGTTACCAAATTTCAAACATCACTCACACACACAAGATATCAGCTGATGATCAGCTGTTTTATGTAGTGTATTTAACACACTCATGCACTAACACAAACAAACGACCGACGAAACTGATTTTGACATCCAGCTGAAGCACATTACTATTTATTTTGGACTACCCTCAATGACATTTATAATTATTATCATTCACTCAACTAAACTTCTGACATTCTCGATTAATGCAACTCATGGACTTATTATTGCAACTATATTGATCAGAGACAAATAAACTTGACATTTATTATTAATCTATACTCTAACTAACGGATGACATATTTTATTTCGAGCATTGTATGATAGAGGGCATTATAAGACATTGTCGAGTCTAAAATGGAATGTGATAATATAACCCTGAGAAAACCACAGCAAAGAAATAAGTCCGACATGGATGTATCAGAGTTTTATCTAGATGACACAATTCTCAGTTCTACACTTTATGATGGTCTAGAATTATCAACAAAGAGTGTACCGGAGTCTTCGAAAACGAGCTTTACAGACTTTCAACAACTACACCAGCAACTTGTTGTACTCCAAAACGATAATGCCAGCGCTCATGAGGAGATAGAAAATCTTAACATTGAATGTTCAAAGCTTCGTAAAGAATTAGCTGAGAAAAATAAGCAAATTACATTTCTCAAAAATATTGCTGGCAATTCAAACTTCAGCAGTCCAGCCGGTATAACACCGAATGCCTCGGCTTACGTAAAAAATCTCACTAATGTGAGGATGAAAATATCACGGTTTTCACCACTAAATAATCCCAAAGCAACAGGACCACATGAAACTCCAAAACGCCATCTCCAGTTATCACCTGGCTGCCTGGTCGCAAATCCACAACCAACGAATATATTTCAAAATTAGTTTAGTTTATCATGTCTAAAAGAAAATGTAGATGAAAAAAGTACACTGAAACCCGAATGTAATATGTCAACTTTTGAGGCATTCCAACGAACAGATGGCGCCACTGGTAGAGAAATTAATAAATTATTCGTTATCGGTGATGGACAGATTCGTAGATTAGCTTCACAATTAAGTTATGATTATGACAGTAGCAACTATACATTTAAGTGTAGTTACAAGTTCTTTGGTATAATCAAGCCATATGCAAGGAGCTACGATGTAATGATGTCTTGTGAAAGCTTGCGCAAATCATGAAATACTAATGACACAATAATCTTGTCCATGGGTTCTAATGATAAAAATCCCTATGAAGTATTGTCAGCTTTGAGTAATTCGTTACACATACTAAGACATCATAAAGTATTTGTTATAAATGTTCAGTATAACCCATATTTAAATGAACAGTTGTTAAATAAAAATATAAAATGATTACTAAAATCATATTCTAATTGCCATTTTATTGAAATGAATTGTACAAACATTTTAAAAACAAATCCAATAAAATTTACTAAGAGGTTAAGCTTTAAATTGCTTGTAGAACTGGCATTTTTAGAATGTCATAAACAAATAATAAAGACACAGACCTCTTGCAAGGAATACTAACTTCAATAACAGCTATGAACTAAACGAAACGCTAGATGACAGTACAAATAGTTCATTGGATAAGAGCGTATCAAACAAAAACAACGAAGAATTGAAAGGAAGAATTGAAAAACTTATGACAGAATTAAATAAAGCCCACCAGGAGATTGTATCGCTTTCCACAGAAAACAGTAAATTAAAAAAGATAAATGAAGAATTAATGAAAAGAAATGATTCTCTCATGACTCCCTGCAACCATTCATCTAAAAAACAAGTAAAAAATATTAAAGGAAAGGAGAAACAAGATAAACAATCACAATCAAGTGAGACGTTGACTACGAATACTATTGAAAGTGAAACAACTATATCAGAATATCCCATGAAGAAACAAGAAAGCAAATTAGATAACGGAAAAACCAGCATTAAGAAGCGAAAATTATGTATCCTTAATGGCTGTAACTACAGTGGTTCACTGAATATAATAGAGCACACTTTTGGAGAAAAGTTTGACTTCTGTCAATTCACGAAGCGCAATAGTAGCCTAAAAGAACTAATGTCAAATATCAAGAACAAGATAAATAATTTCGATGATGAAGGTTATTGTCTAATTATGATTGGTGAAAGTGATTTTAGGAAGAATGTGGATCCGATTGAATTGATTAACTTTATTAGAGAAACACTATTAGAAATCAGTAAAACAACTAGAACAAATGTTATTTTATGTACTCCTACTTATGTACTAGGAGCCCCTATATTTAATTACCGAGTAGAGATGTTTAAAAATTTACTTTATAAGGACATAGAACACTATAAATACGCATACTTCTTTGATACTAACTATGATTTAACGTACGAAATGTTATCAAATAAAACAGGTAAAATTAACAGATTAGGTGTAAAATGTATATTTGGAAGTATCTCTAATCGTATACTCATTGACTTAGAAACTGATTTTAATCTGCCAACAGCTTTATTATTGGGGGATAATAACAAACAAACTAGCTTTTTTCGGCCCATCTAGTAGATTTTCTAACTTTAATGACAATAAGCAACAATTTGTCTTATTTCACCAGAATATAGCAGGCATATTAAACAAAATAGAACTCTTTGAAATAGTGTTGACCGAGTTAAATAAGCAGATTGGAAATATAGACTTTATTTGCTTTAGCGAAACATTTTTAAAGTCTGGCCATGAATGCAATTCACATTTAGAAAATTATCAATTAGCTTCCAATTTCTCACGAAAAGATAAAAAACGAGGTGGAACATGCATACTAATAAAAAAAGGTTTACGTTTCACTCCATTGCCGATAATTAAGGATTTTGCGACAACCTATTGTTTTGAATGTTGCGGTATAGAAGTGCCGTGCTACAATCTATTAGTGATTTGTATTTACAGGACACCAGATTCCGACGTCTTTATTTTTCTAAAAAAGGTAGAACATTTATTATCTAAATTGACACTTAATAGTAAAAAACATATTGTCATATGTGGAGATTGGAACATAGATGTTCTCAAAGAAACTGTACAAAAAAAGGAGTTAATGTAAATCCTCAGGAACTTCAATTTGCTAGCTCACATAAACACACCAACAAGAAAAAATCATGTATTGACCAAATAGCCAGTAATATCTCAATCAATAACATAAACACAAATACCCATAATCTTGCTCTTTCGGACCATGATACAGGACAATCATGCATTTTTAGCCTTCCAAAAAATAAAAATAAGGTGAAATCTATAAAATTCTGGTATGAGACTGTGCGAGATTTTAATGAAAATAATATAAATAAATTTATAGAATGCATATCCGCTTTAAGCTTTGATGATGTATATAGCGAAACATGCTGCGAGAAGTCGTTTAATAGTTTTCATGACCTTTCTCCGCTAATACGCGTTAAAAAAGGTAATTAACCAGTCAAAAATAAATGGATAAGTAAGGGATTAAAATTATCATGCATCAAAAAACGAATATTATACTATAAATATGAACATGATGCTGTTAGTAAAAAATATCATAAAACATATTATTTAAATTACACAAAAATATTAAAAAAATGCATAATCAAGTCTCAAAAAATAAATAATGATAAGTATATTTGTAACTCTAAAAACAAATGCATAGCGATATGGTCGATTATAAAAATAATTTTGATAATTCTATTGATAAAAATGACATTAAAAAATTAATATACCAAGATAGAATAATTATTAACCCTAATGACATTTGTAACCTTATTAACCACTATTTTATTGAACTTACCCACAAAGATAATTTTGATGAAACAAGTAACGACATGAATAACATTAAAATTACTGGCCAAAAAGATAGCTTGTTTCTAACTCCTGTAATTGATACTGACATAATTAAAATCATTAAATCTTTAAATGATACACATGCTACGGGTTATGACGAAATCACAACAAGATTAATTAAATTATGTGCTAAGCATATAGCAATTCCTTTTACCTACATAATAAATTTGTCGTTGGAACAAGGAATATTTCCTACAAGATTAAAAATATCCGTTATTAAACCCCAATTTAAAAAAGGTGACCGTACACACATTGATAACTATAGACCTATTACATTAATACCAATAATGGCAAAGATTTTTGCAAAAGTAATGCATGATAAAATTAGTCATTATATAAGTAAAAATAATATTCTTCTTGACAACCAATTTGGATTCAGAAAGAGTAGTTCCACTGCACTAGCCTGTTTTACTTTAGTTAAACAGGTTACAGAAGCACTTAATAATAAAATGACAACGTTATCAGTATTTCTGGATATGAGCAAAGCTTTTGACTTTGTCTCCCATAAACGATTACTTTTCAAACTTGAGAAATATGGAATTAGAGGTACGGCTCATAACTGGCTTAAAAGCTATCTGTCAAATCGTCAGCAAAAAACGTTACTCTCAAAAATAGAAAATAACGCGAAAGTTACATATGAATCTGAACTTAAATCTTGTAGTTGTGGCGTGCCGCAGGGCAGCATTCTGGGGCCACTGTTATTCATTATTTATATTAATGATCTCTGCAGTAAACTAAAACATAAATGCACGTTGTTTGCTGATGATACCACTTTGACTATAAGATGTTTGAACAAAGATAATCTCGAGTTTGAGGCTAATAGTGATTTGCAAAATGCGGTACAATGGCTGGAAGAAAATAATCTACGTGTCAATTTGAATAAAACGAAATTAGTACAGTATCAAACTCAAAATTCAACATGTCATCCTATCACAATACAATATAATAATACTGTTTTGCAGGCAGTACAATCTACTACATATTTAGGTATAATTATTGACAATAAATTGAACTGGAAGGAACAAGTAGATAAAGTGTGTAGTAAAATAGATAAATTTGTATTCGCTCTTCGCAAACTCAGACTCACGGCCAGTAAAGAAACAGTCCTCAACGCATATCATGGGTACGTCTCTTCAGTATTACGCTACGGATTGGTCATATGGGGGAATTCAGTAGACATAGATAGGGCATTCAAAGCGCAAAAAAAATGCATTTGGGCCATGTGTGGTGCTGATTTTTTAGATCATTGTAGGCCATTGTTTCAAAAATTAAAGATACTTCCACTACCATGTCTCTATATTTTTGAAATGTGCATGTTTGTTAAGAGGCATTCCCATTTATTTCCAATAAATGAATGTATTTCCCAAAGAGTCCAACATAGAAACCCAAACAAATTAGTAGCACCAAGTCAGAGACTACACTTGTATGGTCGTAATGCCTACTGCATGGCAATAACAATTTTTAATAAGCTGCCATCACAGATCAGGCAGCTGCCTTCAAACAAATTCAGACGTGAAATATCTTCTTGGCTTTTGGATATGTGTTTTTACTATGTTAAAGATTTTATAGAATATAAGTCATGAATGGATGGTTGCTCTTAATAATAATTATAATAATAATAACATAATGCAATATCTAGAATTAAGAACCACTATGCCAAAATTAATTATTATAATATTCTAATTGTAAAATATTTCTACACCGGATACGGTAGTATATGTGAAACACTGTATAATATCTGTAATATCTGTAATACCATGTACTAAGAAATAAACTATTCTATTCTAAGGACACTAATCATTCATCAAAATTATATGAATATATGTGTAAACCAGTTGACAGAAAACGTTCATGTAATTTGAGAAAAAAGGGTACTATCCCGTACTATTTCCAATCTCAGCCGAAGTTGAACGTCACGTATAACTTAAAAACTACTTCGGATAGTATACCTGGCATTTCATTTAAAAAGGGAACAATACCTTATTACTTTTGTAAAAACACTGGCATAATGGACCAAGAAACAATGCAAACATCAAGTAAAAATGAGCTTTTTCGTGCCTAAAGTTGAATCCAATATAACTATATTTCATCAAAATATAGCAAGTGCAATAAATAAAAGTGAGGATATTATTTTTGTGTTATCTGAGTTTTCAAAAAATTCAAACGACTTCGATATAGTATGTCTCACTGAGACATTTATTAAAAAAAGTACGGAGCATTTGTTAAAAATACCGGGATATAAACTGGTCGCGTCGTTCTCCCGCAACGCAAAAAGAGGAGGTTCTTGTATTTTAATCAGAAATGACTTTGACTACAAAACATTACCATCCCTACCTAACCTTGCCATTACCTTGCCTGTAATTTTCATTTTGAATATTGTGGCGTGGAGCTATCAACACAAAAAATGATTGTGATATGTATATAAAGAACCCCAAATAGCAACCCAATTGCCTTTATTGAAAAGATTGAACACCTCCTATTAAAACTGTCACATCGAACAAAGAAAGTTATCTTATGTGGTGATTGGAATTTTGATACTCTTAAACCAAATAAGAGTTGTTTAGAACTCATAAACACACTAAAAAACTTCAACATACAAATTCATATCAACTTGCCTACTAGACAGCAGGCATGTATTGACTTAATTGCAAGTAATGTGAAACACACCCGAGCTGAAATTCACTACTTGGGACTTTCAGACCATGAGACTGGGCAAACATTAACAATTAAAACTAATATTAAACGACAGAGGCACAGTTGGTATGAGGAGGTAAGAGATTTTAATAAACATAATGTTGATAAGTTTTGCCATTACATATCATCACTGTCCTTTTCGGAAGTCTACGAAAAATGTGATGCAAATGAAGCTTTTCAGGAATTTAACAGTTTGTTTGCACTGGTTTTTAATTTATGCTTTCCGATATTTAAAGTAAAAAAAACAAATAAAGTGAATAAAAATAAATGGTTGACAAAAGGATAAAAAAAGTGTTGTATACGAAAAAGAATTCTTCACTTAAAAGGCAGGCAAGTAAATGTTGATAAAAACAAAAATGCTAAGTTTTACAAAATATATTCTAATATACTTAAAAAATGCATACACAAGTCAAAACAATTAGTAAATCACAAATATATATGCAAAAATAGTAACAAATGCAAAGCTGTGTGGCAAATAATAAATCAAAATATTGGCGACATTAATAATAATTTAGGAATAGACAAAATAGTATACAATAATCAGTTACATACGACTGCACATGACATAAGTAATTTATTTAATAATTTTTATATTGACTTGACTAATAATTATGACTTTAAATATAATATTGACGATATAAATCAAACTATGGACATGGACAAATTAAATATTAATTCATTTTTTTTAAGTCCGACAGATCCTATTGAGATATTTAAAATAATTAACAATCTCAAAAATACAAATTCTGTAGGTATTGATGGTATTAACACGAGGATGGTAAAACTCTGTGCACACTACATATGTGAGCCCTTAAGCTTTATCAATAATATGTCATTTGAACAAGGTACTTTTCCCACGATCCTTAAAAAGTCAATTGTTAAGCCCTTATATAAAAAGGGGGAGTCAACAGAAATGACTAATTATCGTCCTGTTAGTCTTATACCAGTCATGTCAAAAAGTTTTGAGAAGGCAATGTTGAAAAGGTTACACGACATCGTCTTGAAGAAACGATACTAAAACAAGAGCAATTTGGTTTTCGAAAAAACAGTAGTACTTCACTGGCCTGCTTTAATCTTATTAATATAGTTACTGAATGTGTTAATGATAGGATACCTGTAATGACATTATTTCTGGACATGAGTAAAGCATTTGATTTTGTTGACCATAAACTTCTTATTCATAAGCTAGATAAGTACGGAATAAGAGGAGTCGCAAATGATTGGATTAGGAGCTACTTAAGGGACCCGATATCAATGTGTAGAAATATCTAAAATAGAAAACAATAAAAAAATCACATATAGATCGAATTTCAAATTAAATAGATTTGGCGTTCCACAGGGTAGCGTGCTGGGACCATTTTCATTTTTAATATACATCAATGACCTACCTAATATTACCCACCACAAAACTATTTTATTTGCAGATGACACGACACTTATTATCAAATGTGACAATAAAGACACCTATGAATATGACATAAACTTGACGCTTAACAAGACAATTAATTGGCTACTTAATAATAATTTAAAAATCAATGTAGATAAAAGGCAAATGATTCAATTCCAAAACTATAGAAAACAACATATTGAGTTAAATGTGAAATACAAAAATAATAAAATACGAGAAGTGAGCACTGCTAAATTTTTAGATCTGATACTCGATAAGCATTGCAACTGGAAGGCGCATGTTGAATATGTTTGCAACAAACTGGATCGATTCGTTTTTGCTATCAAACGGTTACGACAAACAGTGTCAACGGAAGCGGCCCTTAGTGCATATCACGGATACGTGTCATCGGTGCTGTCATATGGTCTCTTGCTCTGGGGGAACTCGGTTGAGATTGAAAAAGCATTTCGGGTCCGAAAGAAATGCGTGAGAGCTCTATGTGGAGCCTGGTTTACTGACAGCTGTAAGCCATTATTTAAAAAATTCAACATCCTGCCACTGGTTTGCATGTACGTTAGAGAACTCTGTGTTTTTGTTAAACTTTATCCACAGTATTTTGGTAAATTTTCTGCAACAGAAGGTAGAAACGCTAGGAATAAATTTAAACTTCTTCGACCTAGATGTCACTTAGATATACCTATATGAGAAAAACGTATATATAAAGGCCATAGAAGTGTATAATAAGTTACCGGATACATTTAAAGAATTACCTCTTACTATATTTAAAAGGAAAATTATAGTCTGGCTTGCAGAAAAATGTTTCTATACTCTAAATGAGTTTATGACATACAGAGAAAATAATGCAACTAATTAATTTTAAAATTTCAATATGCGATCATAATACTATATTTTGACTTTTAAACTTGTTTCAGTTGACATTTATATACATTTATTGATTTAGGTACTACTATAAATTTACAATTATCCGTGACATAAATTTTGACATTAATTACGTAATTAATCAATACTTATAAGCAGAATTTAATAAGATAATATTATTGTATAAGTTAAAATATTTACGCACCATTGTTATGGTAGAATGTGAGAAGACTTATATTACTTTAACACCACTATGTAACCACATTTCTTGTAAATAAATGCATTTCAAATGCATTTCATTTCATTTCATTTCATAAACGTTTTTTTGTATCGCAGAATGGTCTTAATAGTGCTTCCACAAAAGGCGGCCGTAAAATTCGGACAAGTCTAACAAAATTTCAATCTATTTTATGGCCGCCCGAGCCAAGCTTAGTAGTTCAACGTTGCAACTACGATATTTGAAAGATAAAAAATCTACAGATTCTCTCTTGTGAGAAATATTTTGTTTATGCTTGGCAGACTTGCAGTTGACTTCATTCCTCAGATGGTTTTATTTTTACGGTTTATGTTTCTTGTGCACAATATTTTGTACTTGGCAACTATAAGCGTCAAATCTGTCTCCGTATACGTTAGGACTTCATCGTCATGTGTGTGTGTAGTTTGCTTTTCTTCACTTAGTAGATATATTGTTAAGTATCAGTTAAAAGTCCAAAAAGACTTTGATTGATAACCTGTGACTCGGATAAACAAAGTTTTTTAAGTATTTGCCCAAATGTCTCTGTAGTTACGTGATTAACATGCAGTACATAACTATTAGTTAACATAATAACTAATAGTTCTGTACCGTTTAACATAGGAATACAAATTGCAAAAGTTTTCAATAAGTTTATACAAATCTGAATTATCAAAACATTTAATAGACTTCACACCACATGGTGAACCTGCTATGAATAAATTTTTCTGTTAGCAAGCACATTATAAAACATATTTAAAATTTTAGCCGTGTGGTTGACGGCATAGAATACAAGTGTCACCACCCCCTATGTTCCCGTGGGTGTCGTAAGAGGGACTAAGGGATAACACGATGCAAATACCATCTTTGCGTAGAGATGGAAAACTCGACATCAAACCCTATACGACTGCCTCGTTGTTCTCGCGGCATAAATGTGCACGTGGGATCGGGAGGTCCCGGGTTCGATTCGTTGGTCGGGCAGTGTTATTGGGTTTTTCTGTCACGAAATTCTCAGTAGCAGCACGGAGTCTGGAAATGTGCCCGGTACGGCAATAGGCTCGCCCCTTATTACGTGGGACTAAAGTATATCTGGCGAAAAGTGGGTGTAGAAATACACCTCTGCCTACCCCTTCGGGGATAAAAGTCGTGACGATATGTATGTATGTATTTAAAATTTTGTTTGTGGGGGAGGTTAAACCTTTCACCAAATTAAAACTTACTACCAAAAATTCTATATCATACAGTTAAAGCCGTGGCGGTTTTTTCTTGAAACATAATCGACAAATAGCAATTTTTGCATAATAACTTTCAATGCATTTATTCTTAGAATTTCTATTTTCTACTTGAAATCAACACAAAACATCCAATGCCACCGCAAACATTTCAAGACCTTATCATCAATAAATCGAAAACGTAAAAATAATACTTTAAAGAGAGACTTTTCACCTAACAAATCAAACGCGTGGCCCCACTACCAAGAAAAAATTTAATGAAAGTAAATAATAACTAGAGAGCATTTTATAGAAAATAGCCTTTCAGTTAGTTCTAACGTTCTTTAAAAGATATAGCTCCTTGTTTTATTGCGAACAACTCAACAATTTTCGCTAAGAGAAATGCATTTCTATTTTATTTTGTACTAGAACCCTTAGGGACTGATTCCTTCGACTTATATTTTCTTGTTTTATAGCTGCTGTGGTATACTTTAGAATACAGTATACGAGCCCATATCAAAATTGGTATATAAATGTTGAGAGAATCATAAGTCTGTTTCTTAGAAGCTGTAGTTCAAACTAAACTATATACCATACGGCATTTGAATACAGTAAGCTTGATAAAGTTGTGTTCGGTGGCCAAACTCCCAAATTGCCTGGACAATATAACTCTATGCACCGAAAACTTAATGCAATTTGCAATTGAAACGTTGATATTATGAACATCTACAAAAAGCCGCCGTGTTTCTTTCTGCCAGCCATTCTCTAGCTAAAGAAAACCAATACTTAATTGAAAAATAAGCTACATGTATCTTCATAAGGTGAATAACCTCCTACTTACAGGTCGACAGGTGCAGTTTCAAAGGGGCACCATTTGCTTTTATACGAGCCTCCTTTGGATACAAAACTACTCATAAAATACACCTAAATGTATGTTGAACCGTTTTAACTTGGACATTATATGCAGTGTCATGTAATATGCAAACGTGTCGCATGAACAACTAGCAAAAGCGGCTTTATCCAAGTATAATTAGTTTTTTCAGCGGCTGAATAAAATAACTGCCTTTAAAATATTCATACCTATTTTCGACGCAATTTTACATAAATCTGTTCAATGGTATAATCGTGAAAATTTATTTCACATTTTGGAACACCACAAAAAGGACACTGCCGGCCTAGGCATGAATATTATGTTGTGGGAGTTTTCAAAAACAATCACGACTCAAACTGAATTAGTCATGAGGAACATTCAGAGTCATAACAAACCTTAGCGCAGTGTAAAATTGCAACTAGACCGTTTAAACCATGTTATTTCATAGAGCAGTATTATAGTGGTTTACATTATTTTTGTAAAACATTTAAATTAAGCATCTCTCATTTAAATGTCAGCCAAAAGAACTCATTAATCAAAATAAATTATGATCAAATCCCAATGAAATACTAATGAGCCACGATAACCTTTAACCTTGACCTCTTCAACCTTTATGACTTTAAACACCTCAAACGAACCGAATGCATTTTCAAAACAATAATCAACATCTTGACGCTCTGACTCTTATAGTATTTAAATATTAATCAGCGATTATATCTTACAATTCTTCATTCTGTACACGACAGGTTTTTATGAGCTGGTAACACTTTAAAAGTTTAATAGATTCTAATGCTGTAAACTTGCTATTTGAACTTGTTTGGATAGTTTGCTCGTAAACTGCTATGAACGTATATAAAAGGTTTTATTTTATTTATTTATAGACTCACGCCTGTATCCCCGAAGGGGTCGGCAGAGTTGTAATATTACATCCACATTTCGCCATGAAATTTTAGGTCCCACGTAATAGGGGCGAACCTATTGCCATCGAATAAGTGACATAGTGATAAATTATATACATATGTACATGAAGGTGTTGCTAAAAAGCTGTATGCCTTCCAAAATCGAGTTATTGAGTCTTATGATAAGGTAACAACTACCCCAAAGAAGATGCATTCGTATGACATATCAGGATTTTAACTCTGATATTTGTCGTTTTTGCGACGGATATAGAGTAATAAGGTTTGTCCTCGCTAATCATGCCCTTTTTATTAGCAAACACTGGCCGCTATTCGGCACAGCTACATTAAATTTCTAAGCAAATAAAATTGCTTGTGTCATCTTATCTGATATTATTTGTGAGAATTGATGTTTAAAGCAAAAAAATAACTAACCAAAAATATGTTTTGTCAGCCCCAAAAGCCAATTTAATCACCATGACATAACAAAAATGATTACCATCAACCAACTTTTATCATAACAATATTTCCCTGCGAATCCAGGGATTAAAATGCAACAGCATAACGTCAAAATCAGAACGAAAACATGACTAAAAATAATAGGTACGCAGTTACTAAGCCGCATAAAATTAGCCTGTTTCATCCGACTTCGCTCGTTTTATTTACAACACCGCAATATGTAATAGCAAACAGTCATGGCAATTCTGAATATACAATATTTTATTTCAGTTTTATAATATTGCTCTTTGACGAATCATTTAAAAATAAGTGGTGTACGTCTGGAAAAGCCGGTTGTTGGTATTAATATTATATGGGCAATTTCAATGTGATTACTTTTTCATGTGTGATTGAAAAATGAAAAGCAGTGAGGTGATGTAGTGAGTGTAGTGTTCGGGCTCGAGCCCAAAGTGATAATGGTCTGGGTTTTTCTATGTATAATATGTATGTATTTACAAAAAAAAAGAATATAATTATGTATGTTTATCCATAGCGTAGTACCCATAGTGCAAACTTTGCTTAGTTTGGAACAAGGTGGTGTTGTGTGCATGTGGTAAAAAAAAACGGTGGTACTAGTGTTGATCGCAATTAACAAGCAAAAAAAAGGGTAGACCGATCTATTAGCTCGTAGCATTCATCCATTAACAGTACTTCATTACATCTGCGACCATAGCGCTGCAACAGTGCCGAAATATCGGATAACTAAAAAAATGTTAATGATATTTATCACCGATAATTTACTATCAATCTATATTATCAATAAGCTTATTCAATTAATTACAACACAAAACTCGAAGAAGTACTTAACGCCATCATAGATCGTATTTATCGATATTTAAACTTTCGCGATTTGTATACATCATACAAAATAAATTAGCGTTTAGCTCGTCTCGAGCGTGGTCTCTCCGTGACCACTATCGGTGCAAGACGAGCGCAACGTCGGAAACGAATAGGTATTTATACCTTAAATCTTATACTAATATATAAAGCTGAAGAGTTTGTTTGTTTGCTTGGTTGAACGCGCTAATCTCAGGAAGTACTGGTCCGGTTTAAAAAAAGTCTTGCAGTGTTAGTTAGACCATTTATCGGGGAAGGCTATAGGCTATATAAACTCACGCTATAAGCCACGGGAGCGGAGCGGAAGCCTTAAGAGCGTTTATTCCGGCCGCGCCGAATTAATGGATTTTCATTGTAAGATTACGGTGAAGTTAAATAACACTGAATGAAAACAACTTGAAAATCTGAAAGGTCATTCTTTAACTTAGAAAGTGTATTAGAAAACTATATGGGCTTTCATAATATATATTTGACAACTGACGAATTTAAATTGCACGTTTTTTGAATCCTGTAAATGCTATATATATATATATATATATATATATATATATATATATATATATATATATATATATATATAATCATAAGACATTCCTGAATATGTATTACCAAAATTGTGTACTTTCATTCAATTTTTTAAAGAAAACAGTGGGTCAAAACAGAGTTATAGCTCAATTTTGACGCTCAACCCTGCTGTTAGTTCTAGTTTATTAGATCTAACACTGTGATAATCATATCAATACAAAAACATATCTGAAGTTTCGATTGCATATTAAGTACATCATATAAAAAAATTTGAATCAAAACATTTGATTTGGAATTTATAGAACCTTGGGGGAGGCCTATGTCCAGCTGTAGACGTCGTTAGGCTGATATGAGTGAGAGAGTGAGTGATTAGTGTGTTGTCAACGTGTCACATTATTTGTATTGTTTATTACAGGTAGGTAAATAATAGACAAGAATTGGAAAGAGACACTGTCTTGCAAGCCGAAAGCGCACAGTGGCTTGAGTTAAGAAGGTGTCTTTTGACGGCGTCAATGTTTAGTAGAGTGTGTAAAAGACGTAACAATACCAGTTCAGCACCTCTAGTTAAAGCTCTGCTGTACACATACAGGTTTGATAATGTCGCCAGCATAAAACACGGGAAAGAGTGCGAAAAAATTGCACTACAACAATTAGAAAACGAGCAAAACAAAATTTTTAAAATTTGGTCTATTTGTTGATCACGAGCTGTTTTTTTGGAAGCCTCGCCAGTTGGACTATATGAAGAAGGCATTGTAGAGATTAAGTGCCCCAGTTCCGCTTTTGGAATAACTGCCGATGAAGCGATTGCACAGAAAAAAATAAAATTCTGGAAACAAGATGGAACCGTAAATAAGTCACACGATTGGTTCTATCAAGTACAAGGCCAATTACATATTACATAAAAACAAATATGCCTCTTTGCAGTATGGACAAGCAGAGATTTTAAAATGAAATTTGCAAAAATTTATAGAGATTACGAATTTTGGAGATAATTTACATACATACACATATCGTCACGCCTCTTACCCCGAAGGGGTAGGCAGAGGTGTATTTCTACACCCACTTTTCGCCAGATATACTTTAGTCCCACGTAATAAGGGGCGAGCCTATTGCCGTACCGGGCACATTTCCAGACTCCGTGCTGCTATTGAGAATTTCGTGACAGAAAAACCCAATAACACTGCCCGACCAACGAATCGAACCCGGGACCTCCCGATCCCACGTGCACATTTATGCCGCGAGACCAACGAGGCAGTCGTATAGGGTTTGATGTCGAGTTTTCCGTCTCTACGCAAAGATGGTATTTGCATCGTGTTATCCCTTAGTCCCTCTTACGACACCCACGGGAACATAGGGGGTGGTGACACTTGTATTCTATGCCGTCAACCACACGGATAAGAGACAATTTATGGAAACAAAATTAATAACTTTTCAATAAATGTCTCTTACCCGAGATTATAGATCCTCGTAAGGCGCGATGCCTTTAAGGGACATATTTTATTGAGCGTATCTAGTCCTATTTTCTAATCTAGTAAACTAACACTTATGAGACTTGATAAGATTTTCTACAAGGGGAGACGGACAAAATTGAAATAGTACTAAGGAAATACTCCACCTAGACTGCCGATAGCTGAGCACCTGCTAGTCTGGACCAAAACACAGGATAGAATTGCTTCAACCAAGGCTCTTCATCCATCGATCGACACTATTAGTCTAGGATAGTACGTGAAGCAAGTGAAAAAAAAGACACGACAATTTCAGTGGATACAGATTATCGGCAACATGGAAACCAGCCATCAACAAGTGTAAACGTGTGTAAACACTGCCGCAGTGACACAGCTCAACAGTGTGTAGTCGTCATAGGTGTAATTAATGTGTTGAAGTACCAACAGTGCTAACATGAATAATTAAATTACCCGTAAGTATGGGTAATTGCCGAAAACTGCACTTCACGAAGACGGCGCTGAGTTCACACCAGTACACTCGCGATCACAACTGATGCAAGACGATTGAAACGTCGAAGATAAACAGGTATATTTGCCGTCCGTAAAATATATACTGACTTGCACCTCAATATTCACCGGATTTCTATTGAGTATAGTTGTTTGAAATGTACCTTTATATATACCTTTTTTTGCTAAACTATATAAATAGGTAGAATATAACTACCTAAGAACCTATTTCATGCTGAACCTCAAGATACCAAGCATAAAAACCTTTAAGTTTTATCTGAGTGTGTAGTAGGAATCTATGTAGGAATAATGTTATATACGTTAATAACGCAATAGATGTATATTTGAAATGTGAAAATTATGTAGATGACAATTATAAATTATTTCTATCATATAATAAAACTGCGCCAAATTATTATAAATAATCGTTGTTATCCTAAGAAACATCATCCTACTAAACAAATAATATCTAGCTTTATTTGATAGGTACCTTTAAATGCATGTGCATTGAAAATAATGAATTTGAATACTATCATATCATAATCGACGTATTACATAGACGAATACTGTTCATGTATGGCAAGAAGGATCAAGATTATTATTCCACGCGATACCGTCATAGTGCGCCGGGTCTTGCAACCGCGGTGCGCGGGCGACCGCGGTACTATAAAAACCTAAACTCGAGCTGCCGCTCGAGGCGTATACCACATGAGTAGATAAACGGAACAGAGACACAGCTTCATACAACAGCACGAATCGGTTGCACTACTACAAGCACGCGGCTTATGTGTGCGTGACCACTGGCCGCTTGTCGTGTACGCGGCGAAATTGGAAAAAACCGGTTTACGTAGGCACAGGCAGTTGTCAATCTTAGGGTTATTACGATGCACGTTGTTTGTTTTGTACGTTGCAAGTTTTAATATTTTAATGTAAAAACGTGGTGTTTTATTATTAATAATGGTCGTGTATTGTACTGTGTGTATGAATAATACTAGATGAAATAATTCAGTCATTATACAGATTTTAACGATGGTAACTTACAATTGGGTTTTTTAATTAGGTAAACCTCCTGATAATTTTGTCGTATTTGTTGAATTGCTCGAGCAAAAGTTTCGCGAATATTTCGATCTTGAAATAAATATTGTCAATGTTGGCAACGAAATACTTAACATGTTTGCATGTTGTCCACCAGGATCTCCTAGCCCGATCCCCCAGAGGATCCTCATGAACTCATTAGTTGTGAAATTGTGTAAAAGCAATTAATGTTTACAAAACCAATGACTATCAGAAAGTGATCAGCCATCGATAGGCATTACAAAAAACAGGTGCATGCGATTTTCGACCTTATTGACGTAACTCAGAATTTATAATTTTATTAACGTGTCAATGTCAGAAAGCAAGAAAATACCAAAATAATAAGTCTGTCCTGAATTGTCAATAAGGTTGAAAATCGCATGCACCTGTTTTTTGTAAGCGTAGACGTTCATTTGTCTTACACAATTTCTTTTTAAACTTATTTTAGATACCTATCCCCGTGGTAAAACTAGTGGCACATAATAGCTAAAGGAGATTCCTATGATTATTAGCAAAATAGATCATATAACCAGAAAATATTCAACACTATTAGTGGTATCGTTGGGAATGTCAAGTTGGGAATCTGCCAAATCACGAATCTGTCCAATCCAGAATCTGTCGTATACCGAACAAGCGATTTGTCTTAACCTATTGTGACAACCCTACCAAAATAGGTAACAAATTTACAAGCTCTTAAGAAGCTGTCTCTCTGTTCGGTTTATTTACTCATGTGGCGTATACGCTCTTAAATAACACGGGTGTTACCACGGGCTTATCTAGTCAGTCATATGTACGCAATTAAGACCCGCTAATTTATTTTGTAAGATGTATTTATGCCCTGACCAAGACCTTGGCTCACATTATTACAAAACTTGTATATAATCAACTTCTAAAAGTAATAAATGAACGAACAAAAGAGGCTAAACCTAATAAACTAATACAATAAACCGCTGAACAATATCCAATAACGGAAAACACAGTTCAACTTAATACAAACTATGTAATTATCTGCGTACGCAGTACGTAATAAGAGAAAATCTAGTTTATATCGACATGTAATATCAGCAATTTTATTGTAATGAAACCTAGTATTATTAAGAATATTAGAAAGATAATGCAGTTACTGTAAAAATGATGTTGTTATGTGATGTTTTTATGGCAGTCGGTTTACTAGTGGAGATACCGACAGATCGCTATGTAAAGAGTGGCCTCATGCAAAATTTCGTCTCTTATTTCAGTTGCTTAAAAGATTATTTTTGAAAATTGACTACGATTGACCCAGGATCTGCCAACTATGTCCATGCTAAATTTGATCAACATCGGTGCTTCGGTTTAGCCGTAAAAGATAGGCCAACAGACAGATTATCGCATTTCTAATAAATAATATAATGATAGATTAGACCAGTAGACTAGCAACTCTTTGAATATCAACTCAAGGTTACAAAGGAAGCCTTAAGGCACGCCTGTCTAGACATTTAAAAGCCTCTATCGGTATTTGGTTGAACCATTCAATCGATACGATTACTACACGAGCAAGATGAAACTTGAAAGAAACATATATTATAAATTGACTAAGTATGATATTGTCAAACTAGGCGAGCCGCTCGTTTTTATCTGCCACAAATCATCCATTAAAACGTCGGATCGCATCACATGCTCACTCTATATATTTTTTTGCATTTTTTGTCCTTTTGTTCAACTAGAGTCATGGTGTGATGTTACTTGGCCTATAGCCTTCCCCATAAATGTTTCTATAATACACAAAAATATTTCAATCTAAACACTCTCTTCAGCTTTATTATTCTGATATAGGTAATGTTTATTTCGCCTTAGCTTATGCTGATTGTTAAATTGGGAACTAAACTATAAACTGCGAAAATTTTGGCGGCCTATCTGACGCGGTTCATGGTTTCCAACACGCTGAGAGACAGACTGACATTCTTCAGTCTGTTTGTGACCCAGTTACTAAGTTTTAGCTGAAGAACCGAAGGCTTAGTAACATGTCCTTTAGTAACAGAAGCCTTTAAATCAATTAATCTAAATGGTTCTATAAACACAGAACGGCCTCAATCTGACCTCGAAGTGACATTAACTTGATACTGCGAATCAGAGGCGGCTCGTGAAAGATTATATTGGGTGTTCACTAAAAAAAAAAGATTAAACTGCTTACCATTTATTTTGTTAATGCTTTTACAGTTAAATAGTAAGAAAGATGACGTGCTAAATCATCGATACCTACCTGAACCGTCCACGCAGTATCAACTCCGGCGCCACTAAACAAAATAGGTACACGGAAAACAAAACAGCTTCTTACTTCCTTCGCAATTTCGCAACCACATAACCAAAGCGTTTTATCATATTGGTCGTTTTTTTTAGGTTTTCACAGTTTTTTATAAAGTTTACACTGTTATATTCCATATTAGTTACACAATTTAATTGTCTTTCTTAATCATATACACACAATCACACATACAATTAACTATATTTTAAACACCAATCCTTTTCTAATTACCAACACACTTGCAGAGAAATGTTGGAGAAATGTTTTGCTTTTGTTTACATTCAAATGATACCGACAAAACACTATTTAAAAAAAACGGCGCACACGTTTTAATTTTTCTTCGTGACAAATGGTCATATCATTTAGTCGGGTAATATATTCGCGCATGCGCACCTCGTCAAGCTAGCCAGGAGCGGCGCTCCGTATTTGGCTTATTTCTCATACAAATCTTTTGTCTCACGCGCCCAGCGCATAGAACGCTCTCTCTTTCGCACTCATTACATTTCAGTATTAAGCGTTGTACTAAGCTTACGTCAACGAAGAGCGCTGGGATGAGCGCTCCACTCAACAAAAATACCTATGTAGGTATGTTTCAAGACTGTTGACAAAATTATGATAAACAGCTTAGTAGTCAAATACTTATTTGTGGATATGCATTAGGTATAGAAAAGAGAATAGCTGTGTATTAAAATATTGACTATGTTTATAGAAAAAGTTTATATGCGTTGTATAGGTACATATATTTTATAATTTTGGGAGTTCACTGCTCCAGCGCTCCTTTGAACGAGCCGCCACTGCTGCGAATCGACACCTGGGGTTTAAAATCCGACCCTATCAAACTACGCCGCTGAGACCCTTAGCAATTTCACTTGGTTTTATTACAAATACTCCAATAATGTTAGCAGATAGTTAAATGAAGATGAAAAGGTTTAATGGGACGGTCTCTTTTGCTTTTTGTGAGAGTGTGTCCTGATGATTCAACCCTGGTGTCGGACATTATAGAAAGCCTAAAGGTCCAAAAGGACCTAAGGACAAGAAACACTATATAACACTGATAACTTTATGAGCTCTCAAAAGTTCGATAGAGTTATGATGCAAATACCACAATAAATGGTCACCGACCAAGAGACGATCTTTGAAAAGATACTTGACATAGAAACATGATGAAAACTATACCTATTATTTGACAAAGGAGAAATGTTTGGTCAACCATGTTGTGACGAATGTGTAGTTGGATTAGGCCGCTTGTTTACGATAATTATGTTCACAGTGTCACACACCTTGATAATGATCACTTGTCCCTTTATGACACCAGTGCCCCTCACCAGACGCATGTCTATTGCCAACTTTCAATCCTGTCAACGAGGCAGCTCATAGCGTGACTTGCCATTCGTAATAGATCGGCCAATTCAAGCAACGCCTGCAACATTTACATCAAAGCGCTACCGTGCTTTAGAGGAAACGTAAAGCTGCCGAGCCCGGTGTTCGCCTCGTACACAAGCTTCGCAATGCCATGTCAGAGACCTCGGTATGGTTTAAAAAATTCTACGTTAATCTAAGTTTGCGACTCACACACAATACAAAGAATGAAGACATCAACAATGAACCACCAATATGTGACGCTGTAAAACTTCAGAACCAATACTATTTCTGAAGTAGTACCTAAATCAACACTCTCAACAATGTTGAAACCGATTCTAATACAATTTACAACCAAAGACTATTACAGTCCACTTTTTCCTGGTAGTTAACCTTTCGGAGTCACTAATCTTCAAAAAATATTCCCAGAAATCTACATAAAAGATAATAGATCCCAAATCCGTTTTACCTGGAAACTCCGCAATCTATCCTCGAATAAGGTTTAATCAACTTAAAATATCTGAATGTCGGGTCTGCGAATTGGTTGAGCGTACCAGAATTTTCCTATTTTGACCCCAAAGTTTGGAGCCGAGAGCTTTATTTCCATCAAATATCCTGTAGTGGTTTTAAAACTGTAAGGTTATTTTCCAGTGAAATGATCGCATTAAAATGGTTTTACACCGAATGTGTTTTCCCTCTACGTGTTAAAGTTTTTACGAGGAGTGGAATGGAGAATTTTAGTTGGGTTATTTTTGCTAAAATAAGAATAATAGTAAGAATAAGGAATTTTGCCTTAAGTGAAACTGCAATTTTGCGACAATACAAGGAACATTTTCATAAAAACTACAAGGAAGCAATTGTCTTATGCATTTTGCCGTCAATTATGAAAATGATACGCAATGAATAGACTCACTTTGTGTTTATCTAGCCAATAACTATTCAAAACAAGTAGTTCACAGTACCTATGTCGGCAAAGTTAAGCAACGCTTGCACAGATGGCCACTTGGATGAGTGACTGCGTGTAGCATTTACATCAAAGCCATACTGTGCTACGGAGGGCACGTAAATTTTTCGGCCTCGGTTCTTGGCTCAGGACAAGGATCATTAGGCCATGTCGGAGGCTTGTGAGTGGTTTGCATAGTTCGATACCAAATTTGGCTATAACCTTACACGAAAACGAAATAAATATATTTACCTACAGACAGAGCCTGAAAGCAGAGAATCTATGGTATTACGTTATAGTGACCTTACGCATTCGTCAACGCATTTAGAGTCATCTTAATCCCTTTGAAGACATACACTAAAACAGTTATATTACATATATCTGCGTTGATGGATATTCCTCATAGTTATCCCACAAGACAAAGGAACTATGTACAGCTGCCAGCCAAAAATGTGCACACAGGGTAAAAGAACATAGTTATTGCACACAAATGTATTAGTACTAAAATTATAGGGCAACTTATCCATAAAGTTGCCAGTCATCATCATCATCATCAGCCTGCCACAGTCCACCATATAGGCCTCTTCAAAGCTGTAAAGTTGCCAGTAGGATTAAAAACATATTTCTTCACTAATTATTCACTGTAACAAAGTAGGAAAAAATGGGAATAAAATAGAAAAATAACATCTACCGTCTAAACTAGGAGTGTGATAAACGGCTTAATTTCAACAACGCTTACAACGTTGTACTTATATTGAAAAGCGCGCTTTTGAAAAAGCTTTTCACTTAAAACGCTTTTTGCAATTCGCTGTGAAACGGACATGCTGCCGCATCCCTTGTGAACTAAATTAATTTAATATATATAAAATTTAAACTATTGACAGTCACAGGTTTAATTTTAGCACGTAAAAGTTCCAATTTATATTATTTTCGTACCTATGCACTTACGTAATGGCCGCGAAAAGCATACTAACAATACATTGAAGAAGAAACAAATCGTTTAAACGAAAGTTTATGCAACTAAAAACAAAATACTTTTTACTTTAAATATTATTACGTAAACAAACAACTCGTAATTTAGTAGCTTAATCCTAATGTTGATGTGTTTGTTTGTATATTAGTCTCTATGTTCACATGCATTGAGTTCATTTTCAACATTACTTTAAAAAAGCAGTGAGCAGTGCGGCCAACCTAACGTTCGCGAATCGTTGTCGGTCAACGCGCCAGCCGCCAGCAGCGTCCAGCGGCAGCGTTACAGTTTGTGATGTTGCTTTCCGTTTAAACGAAATCGGCCTGTACTTATAAACGAACGCTTATGCTTATGTTGATAAGCAGATTGTGTTTACAGCTTTTCGTTTAAACGCCCACTTGTGGTCTAAACGTCTGATGATGATGCTCGAAGGTAGATGACGAAATCCTGAATTAATACCTAGTAAAGCCAGCCTGATGACGGACCCCCCGTGGGATCTCCACCTTGTCGTGGTGGGGGGGCTCAGTAACTGTGGGTTTGAGGTACACCCACGGTGAAGCTAAGCTGGATCCCGGGAGGGGACGCTCCACTAGGATGCGTCCCAAGGTGCGGGTGCGGGGGACAGTTCTGTGTCCCTCGCAGTCGGGTGTGGTCGCGGGAGGAGAGGCGTGTCGGTGTTGCGTTGCCGTCCTCCTTATCCTCTGCGGCAGCTGGGTGTTTTAGCGGCGCAGCCCAAAACCTTCATCCGCTGCCAAGGGGGTTTTGTTCGGGGCCCGCCTGACCATCTGGCGGGCCAGTACCCGTCAGGGAGTTGCGAGGAATTTTCGGTGATACTTTTTTTTTTGATTTGTTGATTGGTTTTTAGTCAGTAAGAGTCTGACAGTCCCCTTCGGCCTATCCCCAGGGCGGAGGGACTCCATGAGGATTATCCAACGCAACACCAAAAAAAAAATTGCATTTTATTTTTTAACAATAATACTGTGTATCCATTTCATGAAATTGAGAATAAACAATGAATTTACCAACCTAGACGTTGAAGCAATTTTCAATAATAGCCTCGCCTATTATTACCCCGCCAAATTGGATTCTCATTCTCAAGAAATACTAATTGTTCCACAAATTGTAAGTATTCTGAGTGAACAACGCTTGCAATAATTATTCCCAGACAGTTTACACATAAAGTCTTCTAAAACAATGCCATTTACGTAGTTGAAGAGAACATTTCGTTTTAGTACCAAAGATCTAGGCGATATAATGTTAAATATTTAATTTTCTGGCGAATCTCTAGAATAACGTACAAGTATTTCTATGAGGCTCCAGTCTTAAGTAGTAAGTAGTTTCTCAAAGCAGGATTGCCTCGCTGGTCTCGCGGCATAAATGTGCGCGTGGGATTGGGAGGTCTCGGGTTCGATTCCCGGGTCGGGCAAAGTGTTATTGGGTTTTTCCGTTAGGAAATTCTCAGTAGCAGCACGGAGTCTGGTAATATGCCCAGTACGGCAATAGGCTCGCCCCCTATTACGTGAGACCTAAAAATTCCTGGCGAAATGTGGGTGTAATATTACACCTCTGCCTACCCCTTCGGGGATACAGACGTGAGTCTATAAAAAAAATTCTCAGATAAAATCTAGTGGCAATCCCAAAGGAGTAACCTTGCAACGTAATAGCGAGTACTAAAATAAATTATTATTAAACTGTTCTTATAAGCGCCTGGGGTAACCATGTATAACGCTTAATATTTCGGGCATGCTATTTACTAACAGTGTTATTTTTAGCTGATGTTATTTACACTAAATAATTTTACAAAAAGCATCGAGTGAAATGAGTGCATTTAGTTTTTTATTTCGAAAGGCTTTTTCGAAATAAAAGACGAACTGCACTCATTCAGTGAAATGTCAGTCCTGTAGTTGAGTGACTCCCTCAACTACAGGACGTCGACTACACCGCAGTAGTTTTAGTCTTAACTTGAAGCATAGGGGGCGGAGAGGACTCACTTTTGTTTAATGAAATAAAAGATTGTATAGAAAAGTTTCAAAGAACCACATAACAATCGGCAGGCAACTTCATTCTCATTTGGTCAAGGCCAAGCTTGTTAAATGCGGTCGTCTCCGCTACCTCTTTATGGTACGAGTTTAGACTAAAACCACCGCGGTATCATCGACCTCCTATAGCAACTGAGTTACGCCAGTTGCCGTTGCTTTACCCCTTTCTGCCCGATCCCGTGGGAAATTTGGGAAATCCCTTCTTATTGCACCCTTACGGTCCCCAAAGAACATACATGCCAAATTTCAGCTTCTTGCGCCCAATAGTTTTGGCTGTAGCTTGTCTGTCAGTCAGCTAGTAACGCACGAATTTATTTATACAGATTTTATCAAATGCATGATCTTCTAACACTCAAAGTAAAGGATGGAGTTTAGAGGTCGTACACTCCAAACAACTACAAAACCACTGCTGAGTTCTCGGCTTGCCTTAGTAGTTGAGTCACGACAAACTACCACAATGTAGTCTGCGCAACCCCCCAGTTTCCGTCCATACAAAAGTACTACGCACGTGGACACTGCGCCGCCCACACAACCTGAGATCTGATTCCCACGTGCAATATCTGGGTCAGACACAATATTTATTTGACCATTAGGTTAACGGTGGGACTCATAAGTATCTTGAATCTGTTATTAACTTAGTAGTATCATCATCATCTTATCGTTATTTCGATTGAAAGAAAAAGTAAGAGAGATATGTCAGGATCGTTGCAAATGACGTTCCATAGTCTCTCCTTTCGGGAAACATGCGTGAGTCAATGTATGTATGAAAAAAAAAGCCGTTTATTTTCATAACAAACGAAAAGACATGAAAGAATGAGAATGAGAGGCTATAGTTATAAATATACGCCTGTCGTCTGCATAATGACTGCTATTATTATGCAGATGACAGCATTTAAGATTTGAAGTGTGTTAGAGCCGGAGTCTGGTTGGTGGTCAATCCACATTCGATAGTTAATTTCTTTTGCACCGAGCTATTCCAGAAATCCAACTTAGCAATATATAAATTGTTAATTTATTCTTCTTTCTGTGTATGTTTATTTCTATGTTAGTTGTATTCTGTTTCTCTGTGCGGTACGCCAATAAATTTACCCTTTCTTTCTTCGACATTTACCTGTAGCTTTAACTGAGGATTTATTTAGCCATCACTGGAAAACACAAAACTTAAACGGTTTCAGTTTTTCATTACTTACCTTGGGCACCAGGCAGTAAATGAAAATTGCCAGGCAACAAGTTCTCGAAAAACTGATTATCCGGATTCCGGATTCCGGATACGTTCAACCTCAATTGCGAAGATCCGAAAGAAAATATTACAGACAATCATTTTTCTTCAAATTACAATGGCTAACGAACTATACGGATATAATCAATCTGTATCCATTACGAATGCTGTTACTAATGGTCGGTTTCAATTTGGCTACTAGAGATACTTATTTGCCATATTTTGTATGGAGTTTATGTCAAAAATGTATCTCTCTATCTTACTATAATGCCAACCCATTTCGCCAGCGTGGTACAACACGCCAAATCCTCCTATTAGCTCACAATACTATTAGACGCAAATTATGCATACACGGGGCATAAAGATAAGGTGGACTGAACTGAGAAAATAACAGCAGCGTACCAAAGCATGTCGATTCATTGTGTCTGCTACTCAAATGACGTCAAGAATCTCGCTAATATGACTAAAAGCTATCTTTCTCAAAACATGTAAAAATGATTATTATTTCTCCTACTCCCACTAAATTTGTTACGTGCACTAATTGCAATATCTGGAAGATCCCTTTTCTAATCTGTCTTTACATCTACCTTACTGGGTAGAAACCCAGTTTGCAGAATAACCCAGAAAATCACATAACATTTCCATTAGAGGGAAAGACAATCAAATTGCTGACACATATGGGCCTAAATCACGTTTTTTACCATTCAATCTGACAAAGTGAACCCTTTTAGACAAGCTTGACGTGTATTTTTATTCTGATCTTTATTTTGACATAATATACATTTATGATACTTTATTTTGTGAGGCAACTAGCAAGTAAGGCCAATTTTTCTGAAGATAATTATCATAGAGTTATCGAAATCAAACTACTAAGTACCTATTGAGGATTTTACCACGGTAATCTTTGATTTCACAGTAAATATAATATTATAAGCTAATATTTTATACTGTCAAATCTGGTTAGACTAGAAAGCGGAAAGGTCTTGAATGCATCTGGGCTAACGTTAGGACGATGATTTGTAGCTTAAGATTTAGAATTACGTTATAATATTGTCAGAGCGTCGTCGAGAAGACTTAGATATCATTTTGACCTTATACAGGGTTGATACGACGGTAAGGCTTTATTTCAAACCACAAAGTACGTGACATATACAAGCTCTATACCTACCAAATTTCAGTTCAATACAACGAAAATTGAGAATCTCTTTTTTTCGAACAAATTAAATCAATTTAATATGCAAACACTTTTTATAATATTTACACTAACCTGGGGTCACCATGAATGATAACGTTGCGCCTCGCGGTCGCATTCTATCTATTAGTTCATTCCGACTGTGGGATAGGACGGTATTTAGTGTACGGCGGCGACACAGACGTATTTTTCTCTTAGTCATCCAAACATCGATCTCCTGTCACACAAAGAAAATCGCTAGGTGTCCTGATTGATAATAAATGGAATAAACAAAAGACAATATTCAATTTCAATATGGCGCGTGCGCACCGCGCAATATACAGTATTCGCCACACTTTATGGCCGCTCCGAACCTAGCCGCATTACGCTGCGCAGAACACAAAATCAGGTATCAGCCGGACGTACGCGGGGCGTGGAGGCAGGGCACGCCCGCGCGCGCTGTCTTCCACCCGCTAGCGTCCTCGCCTCCCGCGCGTTAGGTTGAGTGCTACGTTCGTACACAAATCACACATTCGCAAAACTCTGACAGTATCGTCGCGTTCAGAATAGTTTCATAACTACTTCTTCGTTGTTTCTCGTTGCTATCGTTATTGTTTCTTGTTGTTATTGTTATTGTTTCTTATTGTTATTTGTACGAATATAGTTACCATTTTCATTGATCATGCCTCGCGGTCGTTTTAATGTTTGAAAATGGAGATTCCGAAATAAGTGAAGAAAGTGATGAAGAAAGTTCTTCAGATGAGGAACCTTCTACGAGTGTGAAATATGTTTTTATGGAAGGTGTAGCCCCATTATAAATAAATATAAAAGAAATATTGTTTTGTCGTAACCAATGTATTTTTCATTTAGAAGTCCCTTCACCTAACTGAATTTACATTAATCAAATTTGATTGAATATGTAATTAAACAATATAATATAGCTAATCTAACAACGTAACTGAAGATTTTAATTTTCAAGAATTATAAATATATTTTCTTGGTTATGAAATGTCCACCCGACTGTACCATGCGCAAGTTCGTACCGATGCCGCGATTGCTACATTCAGAGCGGCCATAAAGATTGGCGAGTACTGTACTAAATTCCGACATATTTTCGCAATCGCGTGAACGACGAGCAGAGAGGTTGGACGTTTAGACTAGAGAGAACATGCTCGCCATATTTCCTTATACCGAACGTGCAACATGTAATGTCATTTGGTCTTATAGTATTTTCGCTGTATAATGATATGCATGACTGACAATTATAGTGATGTAACCTAAGGAACTTTAAGCGATTATTTATAAATATCGAATTAATTGGCAAACGACATGCAATCGTACGTAGTTACCGATTTTACATCTTCGAAATAAATTCATATTAAAAGTGTTTTGGGAAAATTATATTCACAAAAAAAACGCAGTAATTTTAAAATGTTTCTCTCTGTTAAATCTGAATCGGAATCTTCTCCGACTGAGATAATTAATTGCTGATCTCAAATTCGGTCGAGGTGGACATATTTATCCCAGTCTGTGAATATTGTCAGGTTGGGTTTTGAAACGAGTCGCCCGAATTTGAGGGTATTGGTGGTGTAGGGGGCTTAAGGGAGTTAGTTTTAATATCCTAAAAGTAATTTTGGCTGCCGGAGTTGCGTCTAAATATATTTAAACAATTTCCAAAAATTCTTCATTCAAATATGCAAAGCGGATCGTAATTTTAGGTTTTATGTGAAAGTAACTAAATGGGTTGTGTGAGGTTCTCTTTTGACCCTTAACCACAGTCAACCTCACTTTATTAAACTAGTGGAATCAATAAAAGCGATATTTAGGTTTTATGTGAAAAACGTGATACGAAACGCAACCGCCATCTTATGTGAATGATATTGACAGCTAACTTTAAATTTGTGCGTCATTGCCGTCATTGCTTTCGAGCACCTAGGGTTCTGTAATAAGTAACTAAATAGGTTATAGTAGGTTCTCTTTTGACCCTTAAGCCGAAAATAGGAGCCCTGCGAAGCAGGGCTCCGTCAACCTTAGTTTATTAAACTAGTGTGAAGATTGTGGAAGTTGGCAGTGCCGTATACACCGATGTTTGGAGATATTTTTTTTTCCAGAGGAAACCAAGTATTTGCGGCAAGTGAAAATGGTGAGGGGGGCTTCCGAGACCTACCCCCTCCCCTCCCAATCACTCAAAACCCCGAAAAACGGCGACGTATTTCGAAACCTTTACTATATTGTCGATTGTGTTATTTCTACGACTGATTAATTTTAGCAATGTAGGGATTTCGTATTGCCACCACATTGGAACTATCTATGTCAGTTATTGAAGCTTTACGCTCACATTTCTTCGGAGTGCACAGCTTCTTGTCTTCAAAACTAGTTTCTCCAAATTTTTCATTGGATATTCGAGAAACTGAAGCCTTGCCGATATCCAGAGCAGAGCTGCCGCAACTCTGTAATCAACACTGTCGATCGGTATTACCGGGTCCCCGTTTGCACGATCTCGTTCAAAGAAGGTCCTGAAACAAAGCACTAACTCACGGCTTTGAGAGTTTATAACTATCTTTTTTGTTATTTTTGGCATTGTACCTACCAAATAAAATACAACAAAAAAATAAAAATAACACGTTAAACAGGCAGAATCACAAACCGCATACAAGGCGCTCGTACAGAGGTATTCGATCACAAGATGGCCGCTCCGATTCGGATTTCATGCCGATTCAATGGTGTCAATCTCTACTGACAGAGGGTTCGTTTCATGCATCTGACATTTTGAGGATTATATTTTATTATATTTAAATAATTTATTTACAGTTAATAATAATTATAAGAATAGAGAGAGACATACTATTATCAATTAACTTTGTAATTTTTGAATAGATATTTTTTTAATAATTGTTTTTTTTTTGCTAATTTATTTTCATAACTTGAAAGTAGTATGCGTGATACGTAAAATGAGAACTGTCATGCCTATCATCATACAGCGAAAATACTATAGTTGGTTAATCATAACGTCAAATTACGCGTCTCATTTAAAGAGGCATAGACTCCTTACAGACTCATATCTTTGACTGCAGTGATGGGATTTGACAGTGAAAGGAGATATCCATGTTTTTTGAATGAGGGATAAATACGGAAACAAACTATCGGAATGAATGTAAAACTGTATCGTACCCGCAAGCTTCGGCGTGGCAGTCGGTTGCACTCACGCCAACTGGGTTGTCAAAGTAGTTTACTGCTGTACTAATATTTACATAAAGGCGAATCATTTGTGCTGGCGGATCACAAATCGAATTACCTACAACTCTAAAAAAATCGAGCAGTGTTCAACGTAAGCGATAGCAAGCAACGTGATATGATGCGACGCACACAAATTGCCAAAGCCTGCCGCATTAGCCAATCTGGTATAATTCGTACATACATACATACATACATAGACTCACGCCTGTTTCCCGGAGGGGTAGGCAGAGACTACAGAACGCCATTTGCAACGATCCTGACATATATCTCTTGCTTCATTCATTCCCATCAGATTCCTTATGCATGCTTTTCTGTTCAGGGTACTTCTCACCTGTCCTGTTTTTAGGATGTCTCCAATCTGGTCAGAGAACGTCCGCCTAGGTCTTCCCCTTCGTCCTGTCCCTTCCACACTTGCCTTATATATCTGCTTGGTCAGTCTTTCGACATCCATCCTCTCCACGTGCCCAAACCATCTTAGCATACCTTTCTCGGTGCTTGTCACTACATCTTCTTTTACCCCACAACACTCTCTTATCACACAATTCTTTACTCTGTCAGTCAGAGAGACACCACACATAGTTCTCAGTGCTCTCATTTCTACAGCATTTATTCTACTTTCATGACTCTTCTGCCATACCCAACTATCACTACCATACATAAGAGTAGGTACTAGCACCCCTCTATGCACAGCCAAACATGCCTTTTTGGATACGTTTTGGCTATTCATAAACGCCTTCAGAGCTCCATTCACTCTATTACCTGCATTAACTCTTCTTTCAATATCTTCTACATTCTTACCATCTCTTGTAAACAGCGTACCTAAATATACAAACTCATTCACTTGCTCCACTCGCTGTCCATCGATCATAACATTACAAGCCGTAACGCATTCCTCCTTTTCAAAAACCATAACTTTGGTTTTACTTACATTCACTTTCATTCCTTTCCTCTCTAACGCACCATGCATGATTGTTACCATCTCCTGCAACTCCTCCGCTGAAGACGCAAGTATAACTTGATCATCAGCATAAAGGAGGCATTTGAGAAGTAACTCATTCATCCTTAATCCACAATCACTATGTTTCAAGTCTTGCAAACAACTGTCCATGAAGAGGTTGAACAGCCATGGCGACGCTACACATCCCTGTCTAACACCTGTGTTGATGGTAAACCAGTCAGTGTATGCCCCGTTTATCCTCACACAAGCTCTAGAATCCTCATAAAGGGATTTCAGAGCTCGAATGAGGCTGCTGTTCACCCCATACATCGACAGTACCGACCACATTTCATTCCTCACCACTTTATCGTAAGCCTTTTCCATATCCACGAATGCGCAGTAGACCTTTCGACCTTTGGCCAAAAATTTCTCGGCTATGCATCGCAAGGAAAAGACTTGATCCGTACACCCCATACCCTTTCGGAATCCCGCTTGTACATCCCATATTTTCTTGTCGGTTACTTTCATAACTCTTTCAATCAGTACCTTCGCATACAATTTGCCAACAATGCTGAGAAGGCCAATGCCTCTATAGTTTTTGCAGTGTTGTTGCGAGCCTTTTCCTTTATAAAGAGGCACAACTACTGCTGTGGCCCAGTCATTAGGTACTCGGCCGGTGCTCCAGCACAAGTTGAATAAACGCTGCAGCTGACTAACTATGATACCCTGTCCAGCCTTCAGCATTTCGACTGTAATCCTGTCATACCCTGCAGCCCTACCTAATTTCATACTGGCTAGTGCCTTCAAAATCTCATCCACACCAATATCGCTTTCATCATTGCTATCATTACCATTCATTTCACCTGTTGATATCTCTGTCGTCGTTCTTGCAAGTAATTTTTCAAAATACTCTTTCCATCTCTTCAGCACACACGATTCACCATTCAGTATCTTTCCATTCTTGTCTCTTATTGCTGTGTATTCTGAGGATTGAGTTTTCTTCGAACTGCACGAACGGACTTCCAGAAAAACTTAATGTTTCGCCGAAAGTCGTCAGATAATCTACTATCAAACTCATCTTTCTTTTCCTCTTTTTTCCTTTTAACCATTTCTTTCACTATTCTATTAGACCTAACAAATTCCTTTCTAGCTTCATCTATGTCATCACCATCACTCGTTGCCTTTCCCATTCTTTAATTTGCTCTGGCAGCCAACCAATCTAACCACGCTTTCTTCTTCTCTGTTACTGCTGATTGTACATCCTAGTCCCACGATGTATTCGTGACCTTTCGTAGTTTCCTTCTCTTGATCACACCACAATTTGTACAATACATAATCTAAGTGACAGTTTCTTAGCATCTCATCGCAACGCATCGCTCATTAGTTTATGAATACTTTTTATCAATAGATTTTATGGCTAAAACGAACAATTAAACACGTGAAATTTTTTAGAACTGTCTGTCTGGCAAGTCTTTGCAAAGCACTGTCCGGCGTCGACAGCAAAAACTACAAATTAAATATTTTAGATGTTTACTTCTACGGCTTAAATATATCGACACATACTAAAGTTAGACATTTGACCAAAAATATTTATCGATAAATCATCACTGTTACGAACAACACTCGGTTTCCTAACTCTATGTTTTGTCTACTGTTTGCATACCACGAGGCTGCTATAAGAGCGTGCTGCTAAACCTATCGACAGCTCTTTCTATCATAATGCATGTGCCATTAGAAAGAAGATATCAATCATAGCAACCGCTGTTGTTATTTAGTGTTACTTCTATGACTTAAGGTTATATTTCTTTGACGACGAGTATCTCAGTTCTCAATGGTTAACCTGTAACCAATAGCTTTCAATTTGCCATGGCAACGCAACATTGTGCGACATTGTGTACGAGTGACCTATTTCTTTTTCTTTCATTTCATTGAATTAGGGTCGGCACATATCTGACGGAAGAGGGGTCGCATATCATCTGTCGCGTAACGCCAAAACAGCTAAATATATGATAAATCATTCAACCTTTCACACCTATACGATGATGCGTTAGTGCGTCGAGCGTACAGCGTCTGTTCCGTTTCCGTCAACGTATCGTCGGTCGCGCGCACCACGCACCACGTGTATTTTGACTGACGCGTTGGGCGACGTTTTAAAATTAAATGTCATACAAAGCAACCGCACTGTAGTTGCCGAAAGCGGAAACTGACTAGACGCGTAATGTAGCAGGTCTAATTTGACGGAATAGACGCAACCGATACAGATACGCTCGACGTATTTTCCGTCAGATACGAGTATTTACCGACCCATCTGACGGAATAGACGCGCTCGCCGCATCTTCCGTCAGATATGTTCCGACGCTTAGGGTAAGCTAGCTTATTTATAGCTGTTAATGTAGTGACTTTTTAGTAAAATGGTATGCTTATTTCGTCCTTAATGCGGTAGCCTAATGCTCGCTGTACACATTGGCCCAACATGCTGGCCCAACGTATTGGCCCAATGTGTAGAGAGCTACTTGGCGCTATGTTGGCTTAATGTACCGCTGTACACATTGGCCCAACATGCTGGCCCAACGTATTGGCCCAATGTGTAGAGAGCTACTTGGCGCTATGTTGGCTTAATTGGTGTAGTTGGCGCCGACATTGGCCGGCCAGCCGAATAGTGTCGGTTTTTTGTGCACACATCAAAGGATCTTGGTGCGCTCCGCCAACAGCGTTCACACGTTGGCGCCTTTTTCATTTCGTTGCCGCTCTTCAGCGGAAACAGTACTGTTGCGCGTGAATATATTTACGTTCCCAAGTTAATATACATATTAGTAGTAGGTCGTTACGTGTTTTGCTCGTAATCGGCTGTAAGTAGATTTGTGAGTACGCATAATCGGTTCCAAAAGTGATTATTTCTGTAACTATTTATTTCTAAAAAGACAACTCCCGCATTAGGACTAAATCCTGTGTCGCGGGGGACTTTACAAACATACATCTAACGAGGACAATTAACACCCAGACTCGAAACAACAATTTATGGATCACACAAAGTGTTGTCTCGTGTGGGAATCGAAACCTCGCTTAAACCACTATGCCAACCGTGCAGTCAGACAGTTCAATGCAGTGTCGATACGGTATACCAAGAAACATTACTGTAGAATTATGCTAAATAGTTACTTTACAAGTAAGAACCATATATCTATTTTCATATTGTAATAAATATTGCCCATTATTTTTAAAGGTAAACATAATTTCATTGTTTACGTATTAAATGAACTTTCCTTCATACTTTAGCCAGGCTTAGGACTGGCTGCACAACTTATTTTTTATATGAATTTACGTATTAAATGGATATTGAGAAATTGCACACATTGATCATACCACTACTATTGTAGAACAATAATTTATACAAACATAGCAAATTATCGTTCTGATTTACATAAGGTGCATTCTCATTTGAAATATCCCAAAAGTGTTATCTGATTATTTCTTTTCATTTAAGCATCGAGTTTGACATAAGACAATGACGATACGATGTGCATCAAGCTCGGACGAACTCTGGTATAATCGTATAGTTTCGTGTAATGAGCTGTCGTGCAGGCGCACCGCGCGCCGAGCATCGCGCACGCGATACATACCTACATACAGAGCTGGAACCATAGATTATACACATACTGGTAGCTGGAACCGCTTACGAAAAGTAACTAGTTAAATCAGCCACGAAACTACTTACGCGGTCACGTGTATACGTACACAGTTTTATGAATCGATTACGTTAAATAACGCCCACTCCTAATAGGTACATATATAACGAGTGAGGCGGCGTAGGACAGCAATGGTGTTTTACAATTTATAGTAATTGTTCCGAAATTGAACAATAAAATATATCTTTTTACTATTTTTTATGTTGTTTTTTTATTAATTTTTGTAAAATTAAAAACGAAGTAACTTGAAAAACATACAAACATACATACATACATAACGTCACGCCTTTTATCCCCGAAGGGGTAGGCAGAGGTGTATTTCTACACCCACTTTTCGCCAGATATGCTTTAGTCCCACGTAATAAGGGGCGAGCCTATTGCCGTACCGGGCACATTTCCAGACTCCGTGCGACTACTGAGAATTTCGTGACAGAAAAACCCAATAACACTGCCCGACCCAGGAATCGAACCCGGGACCTCCCGATCCCACGCGCACATTTATGCCGCGAGACCAACGAGGCAGTCGTATAGGGTTTGATGTCGAGTTTTCCGTCTCTACGCAAAGATGGTATTTGCATCGTGTTATCCCTTAGTCGCCTCTTACGACACCCACGGGAAGATAGGGGGTGGTGACACTTGTATTCTATGCCGTCAACCACACAAAAAAACACATTTTTCTTAAATACCACATTGATATCTTCTAGGCTTGATAGTTGGGGTAGATTATTTAACCAAAATTTCTTTTATTAATAATAAGCTACCTATTTTATATTTCAGGTAAATGAAGCGTGGAGCCGTATGGCGGATAAAATTGAATATTAATTTTATCCGCCATGAGGCACCACGCCACTATTAACGAAATCAAAAAGAAAAAAATAATCATTAATGACAACATGTAGAATGCGTCACATTGTACTTCAGTACCTACACATGTACGCGCAAGTAATAATTAAACGCACTGTTTAAATAAATAGCCGTGGCTGCAAGTGCTTCTACGTCCATCTTTGTCTAAGCACCAATGCAGAATGATCTGTCACTTCCGTCAGCAATTGTGTAAATAGCAATCTTGGCGTCGCACACTGGCGAATATTACCAAAAAGATGGCCAAAATGTTTTAATAATAAAAATGCCTTAAATAAATCTATTGAAATTAAATGTTGCCTTTTGATCTATGAATAACTTTTATTTTATGAAAAAAGGCCGTGGTTCCAACCAGCGCGAATTTAAATACTGACTTTATGATATTGATAGTTTAAAAAAAAAAAAAATAGTTAGTATATATATATATATATATATATGATAGAGATTAACAAGAATTTAATTAGTTTGTTTAAATATCAAATACTGCACTTCAGGTTCTTTCAATAGTTAAATTTCATCCAAGGCAACTGCGTATTGGGCTTTCTGGACGTTTTACTTAAAGATGAGATATAAGGAACTGAAGAAACGCAAAGTCTTTGAAATCAATGACTCATTTGTAGTTTAAATACGGGGCGTTTTTCTAGTAAAGTCTCTGTGAAATTTTAAGAACTTATTGACATCTTAAAATCATAATGAATCTATATAATCTAATGAATGTACTACAAAAAAAACCGTAAAAATAAATAAAAAATAGAAAATATTTACATGGTTTAGGCGTCGTAAAATGCCTCCGCATCAATGTCATCGGGTAACGTGCCCAGAAGGCTTCTCTGAGCAAAGAATAAACCAGCCGGTCACGTGAGACGTCGATTCGAGCGCTCAGTGATATTTATTTATATCCTTATTTTTTTACTCGTGTGCATTTTCAGATAGATATCAACTTTTTTAAAACCTCTCATTAAAAGAATGAACTCAAGTTCAATATTCCACGGCAAAATGTACGCGTAAATACAGGGACTTGCAGCTAATAAAAACTAATCATGAGGCAGATATCGGCAGCCAAATCTAAAACAAACTAAATACTAGCATTAGCATTATATGCTTCAATTTACTACAGCTTATTTTTCGGAATACAGAAGAATATTGTACTATTTTTTTTATTCTTTCTGCTTATATATGTAAATAATACTATCAATTTCTAGGTAAGGGTATCGGTGTTAGGATTTTTTAGAAAGTAGTAACATCTGACAGCAATTATAATTAACTCTAGAAATAGAATCCATAACAGAAAAACACCAAACATATACAGTTGTAAAAACAACGAGTGACAACATGCGACTTAAGATTCATCGATATAAAGCACGATATTTTTGATCAAATTCTTAGGCAGATTGTTATAGAATTTTACCATACAAAATATATCAAAGAATGCGCAAAATTTGCGTCATTTATTAAGGTTTAAGCTAAGTGTTATAAAAGTGTCCTATCAACAATATTTTAAAGTAATTTATTGGGCAGATTTTAGCAAATATTCGCCAGTGTGCGTCGTATCATGTTGGCCCAATATGCTGGGCCAGCTAGTTGGGCCAATGTGTACAGGAGCTTTAATGAGTGAATTTGGCTAAAATTTAAGCAGATAATGTTACGTTAACACGCACATGCGTATTTTTTTAGCGTTATAAGGTGGATGACCTTTGCCACGGGCGCCGATCAGATGTTATTGAGTTAGAACGTGTCCCAGTTTAATGAAAATTTAATATTTGTCTAGTGACTAAACTACTGCTCGTATTGAACTGAAATTTAGTATAGATCTTCTATATGTCGAGTAGTACATATGGCTTGAAATAAAGCCTTACTGTCATATCAACCCTGTATATTGTTTGACTCTGATATTATTTTAAAGTATCCGAACACCATGAAATATTTAGTCATTATCACTAGCGTTATCTTCGTTACATTGAAGACTTTGGCCTTGAAAGCACATTTTTATAGATTTTGGAGTTAAGAGGCGTATCGTGCCTCCAGCAAAAGGATTTATGTGGTCTGTCAGATGTAGAATACCTCCTTGATAATAGAACCAAAATCGCTATGCTTGTCAGTCTTATTGATATCCCTACTATCGCTGCTCTTAACATTTATATGTCTGGTACATACACGAATGAAAAATACTTACTTACTTACTCCAATGGCTCATCGACCCAAAATTTGCCTTGGCCTCCAATGAAAATACACGAATAGAAATTATCAGTGGCCAAGCAGAGACCTACTAAGGTATGTTTTGAAATGATTATACAATTGACCCAAGAATGCAGGCAACCATGCAGGCAAAGATTATTATGAAAACAAGCACTATAGCCTTTATTATAAAAACATCAGGACTACGTTATACGTACGACTAAGTTGGGACCAATGTGTAAGTATTTGTGTTTAATATAAGCGTCTACGAGTTGCTGGATTTTAGACCATTCTATGCAATTGAAGACACACCACATGGCCAGCTTTAGGAAAATGAAATGATAAGTTTAATCTGATACTTTTACGAGATTCGCAAATTAATTATTTTTAATGTCGCACAGCAATATCACATATAAATACTGATATAATATGAGATATATAAATTATTTAACACTTTATATGGTGGGAAAATATCCCAATATAACTGATCGTTCAATTAATTTCGTAAACTAAAAGCAATTAGTAATGTGATTTCACAGCCATGTTCTGTTCATGAATATGAAAAAGTCGTATGTAAGGCAAATATTTTTTGCGTGAAAGAAAACATTTTGTTTTACTGGCATTGTGTCAACCCAAGGTGGAGTCTAAGGCTGGTTTCAGAGTCACGCGTTTGACCGGCGCCGGCCACACGCGCGCGCTTACACTAGATTAGTAGTAGCGTTTCATAGTCACGCAGTTCAAACGCGCCGCGTGTGAGACGCGCGCCGTCGGCCGGCGCTGCCGAAGCTCCATACATTGCAAAGAGAAACGCGAACCGTTTCACAGTGGTCCGCGCGCCAAACGCGCTGTTTGAGCCGCGCTGGCCGACGGCGCGTGCCGCGCGCGTCACTCTGAAACCAGCCTAATGGCGGTCACAATATTGATCTAAATCAGTCCCCGTATACATGGCTACGTTCCCCAATACCACTAGGTTTGGTTAGTTCGTTTTACGAGGTGAAAATTTGACCTCGCGTGACGCTCACACACCGATTTATTACGCAGGGTCACACCATATATACACAGGGCCGAATCCGGAGTGAAACTATTTTGGAAAAGGATTGGATACTTACCTTTCGAACGATAGACCAGTTATGGAAATACTTCCATACCTAGTCTATCTATCTACAAAGAAGTTTATTAAGCGGGTTTTACGCGCGATAAATAATGTGTAGATAATTATGCCTGTATTCTCCGACGTTTTAACCAGCTTACAAAGTTCGTGGTTGTCTGGTCCGTTATTGTTAGTTGTAGAAGGTATTGTAGTTAAAATTTCAACGTATTGTCACAGTAACAGTCGCCTCCTACGTACCGTTTGGAAATATTAGAAAACAAGTATCAAATAATGTTTCGACTAGGCTATCGATTTTATCAAAGATTGTTTCTTTAAATAGACCACCTTGTTGTTATATTACCAAGATTTTAAAAACTATCGCATAAGTTACTTAGCGCTACTAGACTTTTTAAATTTAACCGTTTTCGCTTTTTCCGTTAACGCAAATTAGGTTTCTTAAATTTAACCGTTTCTTCGAAATTCAGAAGAAATTTCGGTAAAACCCTTCGATACACTCGGAAGTACTTTCAACAGTGGCTTTTCTGAATGTCGGTCAGTAACGCAAGAATTTTTATATACATTTTTATATACATGATGAATAGTTCAGACTTAAAGCTGGTCTTATCTTGTCAGAAAACTTGATCATGATTACCAGCAACTGAATGTATTAAAAATATATAAGAAGAAAAGAAAAGAGGTAGAAAAATAGTCAATTTATTTGTCAAAGACACAGAAAAAAGTATAACATATTATATAAAAACGCAAGGCCATAGCATAATTAGTCTGTGACATATAGGTACACACTCAGCTATATTGTTGCATTGTGTTTATTATAATTATAAGCTTGTGTATAATACCATATGCAACTACACGAAACACAAAAGTTTAACTAAACCGGAGCGTGTAATAAGATATGTAGTTTAGAATTTAAATTAGACTTGCCAACCAAATTGCTTTGAAATGCTATGAATACCGTATGTTATTTAAAACTAGTTCTACGTATTACAATTGACTTAGTATATTTTATGCATATAAAAAGCGTATGTTTCTATTACATAACCTGCAGTAGTTGCTTTTAAGCTTTCGTCGAAAATAGATAAGTAATAGTCTCTAAATTACAGCGAAAGTTTATGTTAAAAATTTGTATATTATGTAAAATCTGAAATACTTGTGAATTGAAGAACTTTTACTTAGATCAAGGAAAATCTGAATTAGGTATTTTTATTGTGACCTATCTTTAGAAATATTTATGCCATGGCAAAAATGTGTGTCCAATTTTTTTTTTTTTTTATTTGTGTTATGACTTTGCAAAGTTTACGAAGAGTATGGCAATAACGTTTAAAACAAGAATGACAGATATCTGACCAACCTACAAACAAACATACCAATCGAGTAAAGAACCTCTTTGTTTTTGACGTCGGTTAAAATGTTTTATTTTTATTTTATTGTAGTAGGTACATTTAGTTTTTGAGAATGGTCACTCAGATATTACATTCTTAGGTAGTCCCCGTGACCCTTCCACAATGGGTCGTAACTGTTGTAAGAGTAATACCACGGAGATTTTAATGAGTACGCCCGGTCGCCTCTAGGGGATGAAGATCCACGACAGGTTATACAACACGGCACAAAAAATGTTTATATTAGAGGGATTATTTTCAGAAGAATGTGTTCCAGCAGGTAGTTATAGTCACTTGCTGAATATACGCACATACCAAAAAAACAGGACCGATAACCTGTAATTGTGATCTTTTGAGCACAGAAAGCGTACCATAAGACAAATAAAAAGCACTTTTATCTTCCAAAATCCAGCATCGTAAGAAATAATTTACTTTTATTTATGATTTTCAATTGTTCGCAGTTTTGTAAAATGAAAAAAATATTATAATTATTGGGTGGTCGCCTTCCGACTATGTGGTCAAATGACCTGAAAACGGTGGCTGGGGGAGTTGAATGCGGAAGGCAGGTGACCAGTCGTTACTACGCAAGTTAGTAGAGGCTTATGTCCAACAGTGGACTGCAATAGCCTGATTGATATTAATCATTATCGTCATCATCGTCCTAGCGTTATCCCAGTTGCATCCAAGACTTTTCGCCTTGGAGCCCGGGGTCCGCTTACTAGTCTAACCAGATTTGACAGAATATCAGCTTTTCTACAGAGCAACTGTCGTCTGACCTCCGCAACTCAAAGGGATAGCGATATTCCATATTTGAGGGTGCTGACTCCCCGTAATGACTGTCAAAGATCTTCATGACAGCCGCGACCGACGGTTTAACGTTCACTCCGGGGCACGGGGCAAGCGATAATTTACAATTTAATACGCACTTAACTTCGAATAGTCATTGGTGCTTGCCGTGGATACGAACCCGATACCCTCTGCATAGCAGTCTGTTGGTATATCCACTCGGCTATTGCTGCCTGATTGACATTAATATGTTTCATTTATAAATCAGTGGAAAGGATATTATTTTCAGTTGAATGCAGGTAAGTTAAAATATTAAACCAAATAGCTTGTAATTTGTCTTCTAATAATAAAGTGACTTATTAAACTTATTCTGCCTCATTTTACGTAAAAACACTTCACTAAGAATATAAATTGAAGCATTTATAGAGCATTTTCTTTGTGAACAGCTTTTGCAGGCAAAGCTTTCAAAACAAACTTAACATCAATAATTAGTAAGTACTGTTATTATACAACTCTATGAACTTATCTGCTAGCGATTGTTTTGAATGAATTTCCTGGATAAATTATAAAATGTAAAATTATTCCAGTTAAAATTTAATTAAATGCTGTTCATAAGAATCCGGTTTATTTAAATATTTACATTACAACCAGTAGTGACGTTAACTGTATAGCAAATGTTGAGAGATTGCATAAAAATCATTAAAAGCAATTAAGTATACTTAATTGCTTAATGTCCGTGGCATCACAATTTCAAAGATCTGTATCGGGGGACACAGATCTTTAAAAATTGTGATGCCACGGACGGACATACATATCCACAGACACTTCAAACTTTCACCTCAACCCTTTGCGTCGAGGGTTTAAAATAAAACCCATAATTCAGTTAAGCCTTTTAACCACTTTGCAGTGAACTCTTAGAAAATCATTCTAAAAGACGTATGACTCGAATGGTGATAATGACACTAAGTGAGATTAATGTCGCATCAAACATCTTGGTGAAACATAGACCATGCTTAAAACAACACATTTTTAATTCTAAACACAAGATTTTTTTAGTAAAGCTTTAGAATATTTCATAACCCAGACGCATTTTCAAGAACTTATTACTATGTAGAGCACGAACTCTTAAAAAAAAAGTTAAAGCCCTATTTTTCTCAACGCATTAATAAGTAATATCGTATTCTCCACTACATTGACCTCCAAAAGTTATAATATTTTTTTAGAAACTCAACCCCACAATGTATCAAATATCTACAAAAAACAATTTGGTTCGAATCAATATGTATCTATTATTTTACGTTCCAAAATATTATTCTATGAAAATCGAAAGCATTTCTTTATAATGATAATTATAAAACATTGGCAAAATCCTCACGAATATTAAGTAAATCTTATATTTTTATGTTAGTTTTGTGAACAAAAATAGTGTTTTGTAAAGTGCATACGCTGTGGTTATATTAAACAACGGGTGAGACCTATTAATACACACATCAAAAAAGTCTAAGCAACACATACTATATCAAATTAGTAATCAATTATTATATCATTTCTTACCAAATATCAATTAACATACCTATGTAAATTATTATTAATTATTGTACTTATGTAAACTTTTTTGATCTAGAGGACACACTGGCTGGTTGTAAAAAAATTCGTGTATTATAATTATTTTTCTACACTAATATTATAAAGAGGAAAATTTTGTATTTTTATTTGTCTGTTTGTTTGTAATGAATAAACTCAAAAACTACTGAACCGATTTAAAAAATTCTCTCACCATTAGAAACCTACATTATCTGCGAGTAACATAGGCTATATTTTATTTTAGAAAAAATAAGGTTCCGTAAGATATTTGGGTTTTTCGGGTACGCGAAGTATTTCTCTCAGGACGCGGGTGAAACCGCGGGAAACGGCTAGTTTATTCAAAAATTCAAAAGCGAATGCATTTGTTCGAATTTTATAGCGTTTTCTTTGCTTATCAAAATGTAGTATTCTGTATCAATTTAATGATTTAAACAATAATTCGAAAGAGTTTTAAACAAATTTGGATTTTGAGTAATTTTTTACGTCATGGAGCGACGTCATTTGAACGCAGATGAAATGCAAAGAGCTATAGGGATGTTGCAAGCGGGAATAAGTCAATCTCAGGTATGTCGGTATTTTGGTATCAACAAGCGTTATTTGCCGTCTTCATCAGCGTTACACTAATACGGGAGATCCTGCCGAGCAGCACCCAGGTCAAGGTAGGTGTACAACCACACGGCAAGATCGATACATACAACTGAATGCAAGACGCCAGCCGATGTTAACCGCCCGAGAGATAGGTTTTTTTAAGGCTACAAAATTCAAGTGGGGTTGTTGTTAGCTGCCAAACTGTGCGAAATCGACTGCATGAGTATGGCCTATGAGCGCGACGGCCAATTAGGTGCCCACCGATACGTCACGGGAATCGCGCTCGTCGAAATGAATGGTGTAGGGAACATGGACCCGGGAACAATGGGATAAAATTTTATTTTGCGATGAGTCTCGATTTGGGTTCAAGCCTGATACAAGGGTAAGAGTGTACCGTCGTCCTGGAAATACTGAAAGACTGAGGTGTGTCCAGGAAGTGCATCTATACAACGGCACAACAGTTATGGTATGGGCGGGTATTATGAAGAACAGATGAACTGAGCTCGTTTTTGTAAATGGTAACAATGACGCTGTAAATTACGTTGAGAATGTTCCAAGGCCTTATGTCCGTCCATTCGCACAAACGCCTGGCTCCGATTGCATGTTGATGCATGACAATGCGCGTTCGCATACAGCTTTGGACACACGGGAGTACTTGGCAAACACCCTGGTATTGCCTTGGCCTGCACAATCGCCAGACCTCAACCCCATCAAGCATGCATGGAACATGCTCCAGAGACGTGTTTTAAAGGACTTGGATGGAGTGACAACAACCCAACAACTGATGGACTTACTAAAATTTCTTTGGGAGCGATTGCCGCAAGATAACATTAACAATCTCATCGATTCTATGAATAATCGGTGCCAGCAAGTTCTCAATTACAGAGGAGGCCACACTTTGTATTAAATTATGCAATTTTTGTACAGCCATTTAATTTTAGTTTAAGTTTAGTTGATTAGGCACCTTACTTTGTACTACGTACATATAGTACTTACTCGTAATTATTGTTAATTAAGATTATTAATAAAAAAAACTAATTGTTGATTAATATCAAAAAAGCATTAAAATTAATATAAATAAGAAAATACTAAGGATTTAATGCGAAAACACATTGTAAAATTGACATTCGTATGTGTTGCTTAGACTTTTTTGATGTGTGTATCTGATCTACAAACATTAGATGCTCAGTTAGTTGAAACCTAATTCTAAACTAGTAATGTTGGAAAAGGCAAGGCGATGTTTCAGATATTTCATACAAAATTTTGCATCTCTTCGGCTGCCAAAGAAGCCCTTCTCGAAGTAACACCTAAAACAACAAAGAAAACTACTATTAAACTTGATAGATCTTATGTGTTTCTAACCCTTTCACCAACAAAGAGAAAAGAAAGTATATTAAATATATTAGAAACAAATATATTAAATTTACTTAACACAACAGCGTCGCCGGATAATCTTAATAGAAAGAAATAAAAAGAAGACAGAAAAATACACTCATACCAAAATAGAATAGGCTAAACTAGCGACTGGAATTCAACAAAAATAAATGTGTATTTCTAAAGTAAATGTAACATTAATATCAGATGATGTCTTTGGCCGCAATTATACACACTAGGCACGCCTAATATTCAAAATTAAGTACGTCATAAAATCTTCGCACAGGGTCGTATTATTGTCAAAGATGTCCTTGAACTGGACCATTACTGGTAACTGAAGGTTACCTCAAAGGAAAATTTGATCTATCAGAGAAATCTGGATATATAAAATTCTTGCGTTACTGACTAGCTAATAGACAATGCACATTGCACAGCTTAAACTACTGGGTGCAAGAAGGTGAATTTTGGCACGTATGTTCCTAGGGACCATAGGAGTGCACGAAGAAGGATTTTCCCGATATTCCCAAGGGATCGGGTATGAACGAATTAATTTAAATAAATGTGCCACCGTAGCTATAGGCATCCTCGAGTAGATTCTATTACGCAGCACAAATCTCAAAACTTTGGGGTCCATGAACCTCTAACAACCAAAAAGAAAGAAAACCGAAATGTGGGCGGTCTAGAATTGAAAACCCACTCATCAAGATTTAAAGACACACGTCTGCATCCTTCAAATGAAATGAAAATGGAGTTACATTTCTGCTAATATAGTCTGTGACATTTTTGAAGTGCGTAAATATAACGTTTGGAAAAAAATACTGTTGTGTAACTGCCAATCTCGTTTTAAAATGATGATCAATATTTTGTCGACTGTGTATTGTTTTTCTTTTTGTATTATACATTAGTTGACAGGCATACATAGGTATACATCCATACAAGACATTCATACATACATCACTTTAGACGTAGACAGTAGTAACAAGATTGTGACCTAAAAAGGCGACTAAAGTGGCGAATGGAATGGCAGAAACAACAACAGATACTTCGCTCGGTTTTAAGACAGACCGATCTTGAGCCACCGCATCCAACTGCTTCTCATGATCCCAACAAGATTGTTGATCCACCTTGAGCCCTACTTTCGCTGCTACGTTCGGTGTGTAGGACCACTCAAGGACCTTACTTAAGGGCCACGGATTCCTCGAGTCATGTGCCTGTTATCTGCTACTTCGGCTTAACACTATGTACTAATTATAGCATCCTTGTCGACAACAGCAGCGATAGCTGGGTGTCAGTTGGTTCGCTGAAAAATAAGTGGTTCAGCTACTGCGTAATCACTGCTTTAGCCAAAAAACGTGGCCTTATAATCATTCGTGTATATTAACAACTATTGACGGACAACAAAATCTTCTAATTACATATTCGCTCATTAAAACTCTCATTACAACCAAAGCCTCTCCACCTTAAAAACAGAGGTCAATGACTCGCGCCAACCGAAATAACATCGCAAAAATCTGTGTACGTAAACATATTGTCATTACTTTTAGTGCACATACTCCGGCCCTGTGCAACCACGTAAATTTTGCACATACCGACCCAAGTTTGCCATTTGTCGTGATGTGTTTGTGGCAACATGAATTTAGATTGGATTTACAAATGTAAAAAGTTTAAGCATGCTTAGTTTATGAGAGGTTAGTGGATGTTATAAAAGAGAGTTTTGGTCGTAAACGAAAAATGACGCTTATGACTTTGATGCATATGTAGTGGGTAGAGAAATGAACTACATTTGATCAACCTGTTTTAAGTTTGCTATTTATTTGTATATTGCGTTCATATTAATTAGAACAATCGCGTTAGTATTCATTTATTCATAAGAGCATTAGTCATCGTGTGACCACGGCTGGTGTAACCCATGCCGAAACGTTGTCGGCAAATACAAGGCAAATACAAGGTTTCTTCGGTCAATCGCGAAATAATTCGAAATTAAAGTCGCAATATACCGCGATTGAGACCCGTTACGCTACTCTAAAAAAATTTAGAAGGTTTGTATTTAATTACAACCACGTTTTCTACTCCCAAAACGTTACAGATAGTTAAATATATTTTTAAACAGTGCGTAGTTGGATTTAAAGAAAAATATTTTCCTCGCAGTTAAATAAAATCAACTAGCTTTTTAAGCTTGTCAATCTGTCGAGTGAATATAACCGGCGTTTTAAAACTTTTCGCGAAAATATCGATACCTTTGGGTAGAAAGGTCGTATAAATCAAAACCCGACTTTTCAGGAGAGCAGAAAATCGATTACTTTTTAACTACAAATTCATAACTTTTTTGTTTTTGAAGTTATAAAAAAATGATTAATGAGAAAGGTTCTTACAATTTGCGAATGAAAAAGGTTAAATCATCATTTTTATGTAAAAAAGTAGATTTTCTGCTCTCCTGAAAAGTCGGGTTTTGGTTTATACGACCTTTCTACCCAAAGGTATCGATATATAAGTTTTTACGGCAGTAAATGTAACCATAAGCTTACCAAAAGTGGGTATACGACCTATACAGTATTTTTAAAGTACATTTTCATGGGGTGTATTAAGAAAAATCAATTCTTGGTTAATACACTGTGGTGTATTAACCAAGAATTGATTTTTCTTAGACGTAAATCCAAGCTAACTTTAAAACAAAAGAAGATAGATAGGTTTTGATGATTTGTCTTTTTTCATTTGCAAATTGTAAGAACCCTTCTCATAAATCATTTTTTATAACTTCAAAAACAACAAAGTTATGAATTTTTATTGTTAAAAAATCGCTCTCCTGAAAAGTCGGGTTTTGGTTTATACGACCTTTCTACCCAAAGGTATCGATATATGGGTTTTTACGACAGTGAATGTAACCATAAGCTTACCAAAAGTGGATATACGACCTATACAGTATCTTTAAACTACATTTTCATGGGGTGTATTAACCACGAATTGATTTTTTCTTAGACGTAAATCCAAGTTAACTTTAAAACTAAAGAAGATAGATAGGTTTAGATGATTTAACCTTTTTTATTCGCAAATTGTAAGAACCATTCTCATAGATCGTTTTTTTATAACTTCAAAAACAAAAAAGTTATGAATTTTATGTAAAAAAATCGTTTTTCTGCTCTCCTGAAAAGTCGGGTTTTGGTTTATACGACCTTTCTACCCAAAGGTATCGATATATAGGTTTTTACGACAGTAAATGTAACCATAAGCTTACCAAAAGTGGATATACGACCTATACAGTATTTTTAAAGTACATTTTCATGGGGTGTATTAACCAAGAATTGATTTTTTCTTAGACGTAAATCCAAGCTAACTTTAAAACTAAAGAAGATAGAGTTTTGATGATTTAACCTTTTTCATTCGCTAATTGTAAGAATCTTCCTAAAAATATTTTTTTATAACTTCAAGAACAAAAATGTTATAAATTTTTATGTTAATAAAACGATATAATCCCCCCACGTGATTACAGCACGCACGGTCGTGCTCTAATTCAAGTGGTCCCATATGTTTGCGACACGCATGGTCGTGCTCTAAAAAGTCTTCCTATTGGTCGCGGATTTTTTACGTTTTGTTTTACTTAAACCAAGAAACAAAAGTAGTAACTATTAGAATAGTTCATATTCTATGCATTTAAATCATTTTAGAAGGGTGAGGGAAACGAAACGCGCCAAAAATATTTTATCTGTGTCTCAGTTGCGAAAGCGTCCGCCATTGTTGTGTTTTGTTCTGCGATCTTTATAATAAAAGTTGTCCTGTGGAAGGAACCGGTGAATATTTTATAAAGATACTTATATAGATTTACTCAGAAATAAATAAATATTAATTGTGAAGTGACATTATTCGTGACAGAGACAAGAAATACAGTGATAAAAGGCAAAAACTTTTTAGAAGGGCTATATCTACTCTTGAAACTTGCTATTTTCGTAATAGTTTTATGATAAATACTCTTTTAATAGTTATGAAAGACATAAAAGTACCCAGATTATTTATCTGAAAACATATTTTAGCAATTAAATACTAGCATTGTTGTACATTTTCACTGTTATCGTGTTTCAAATGGTAAATAATTCACAGCCACAGTGTTCGTTACAGTAACATGGCGGCCTGGCACGGCGAACTTTTTGTTACTCGTTCGGATTATAATTTTTTTAGTGGCGTTTTATTCGTTTGTTACAAATAAATAATGTATTGTGTGAAAACCTAAAGGTATATGTGATAATGTTTTTGTGTTTATGAACCAAATAAGTAATGCAATTCATTAATATGTGAAGAAATGTTTGTGTGAACGAGGGGAAAAAAACAAACCTCTAAGTTTGTAAGCTTGTTTTGCCGAAAAGGTGAGTATTTAGTATTTAATCATCTTATTTATATGATTGGTAATTTTATAAGCAATACAATGATATGCAAGTTATGTGATATAATTATATTAAGGTGTCATAATTATTTTTTTCCGGTAACCTATGCCAATGAAAATTTGCAGCCACTTGACCTTTCGACACATGTAGCACTTTGCCTTTAGTTTGATCGCATCTCAAGGGTTAAAAAGAAGTCGTTCTTCTGATCTCCTGAAAAGTCGGGTTTTGGTTTATACGACCTTTCTATCCAAAGGTATCGATATGCAATAAGGATTTACGTCGCGGCGACGTCGAATTTCAACTATGCTTAGGTAATGCATTTAACACGTTAGGGCGTATAAACCATTTACAATAAACGACTATTTTTACGCCCTGAGTTAATAAAAATTTTGGTCATTACATCATAACAAAACTACAAAAAGAAAACATTCGGCTTTTACACTGAAAATGTACGTTTTTTAAGAGGCCATGACTGAACATTTCTGGGTCGTATTAACCATTTTTGTGCGAATTTCTGCATTTCATATATACAGTTCGATAGAGAAAAAAAAACTGAGAAAAATGGTATAAATATAACTCAATTTGGCCAAAATGGTTTATACGACCTTTCTACCCAAAGGTATCGATATATTATAATTATATCATGTGTAAAACTCCTTATGATTATAAATAATAATCATAAAGAATGCACACATGACATAATTTTAAAGTATTCAGTGCTAAGCCCATTTAAGTAGTAAATTGCGTGCTTGAAAAATTATACTATTCATAAAACGCGTATGGGAAATTTTATTTATGGTGACAAATTTATTACTGTTTAAAGTCTAGAAAATTTTAAAATATGTTTCATTTCATTTTATGTACTTAGTCAACAGAAGCTTGCGGCTTATCTGATTACCAAATGAACAAAATTTATTACTTGAGTATGATATCAATCATTACTTTTATTAGTAGACTAGAGGACGTCCGCAGCTACGCCCGCATATTACTTTATTTTACCCGCTTTGCCCGACTCCGTGGGAATTTCAGGAAATCCCTTCTTAGTGCACCCCAACGGCCCCCAAGGAACATATATGTCAAATTTCAGCTTCCTGCATCTAATAGTTTAGGCTGTAGATAGTCTGTCAGTTAGTCAGTAACGCAAGGATTTTATATAATTAACTAGCTGACCCAGCGAACTCCGTATCGCCTTTTTAAGAGTTTTTGTTCAATTCCCTTTTTTCCATGCCCCTTTTCCAAAGTTACCATTGACTTAGCGCTTAAAATCTCTTATCATTTCAGAGTCTATTAATCATGAACAAACAAACATAGATTTTTATATAATATTGAATTCCCCATTCCTTAAAATATCGGAGATGAGACCCATACCTATTGACTTTAAAAGAAATCCCGTCCACCATCTTTGATTTCCTATCCGCCATCTTTGATCACGAAATAGATGTTGTATTTGGATTCACCATCCCTTAAATCATAAGAGACGATACCCATATTGATTTTTAAAATTTTTCCCATCCGCCATCTTTGATTTCCTATCCGCCATCTTTGATCACGAAATAGGTGTTTTATTTGGATTCTCCATCCCTTAAATCATCAGAGACGATACACATATTGATTTTAAATAATTTTCCTATCGGCTATCTTTGATTTCCCATCCACCATCTTGAATCACGAAACAGATGTTGTATTTGGATCCCCCATCCCTTTAAACATCGGAGACGATAACCATATTAATTTAAAAAAAAAATCCCATTCGCCATCTTTGATCACGAAATATATGGTATTTTTGAATTCCCCATTCTTTATAATATCGGAGATGATACCCATATCAATTTAAAAAAAAATCCCGTCCGCCATCTTTGATTTCCTAACCGCCATCTTTGATCACGAAATAGATATTTTATTTGGATTCTTCATCTCTTAAATCATCAGAGACTATACACATATTGATTTTAAATTTTTGTCCTATCCGCCATCTTTGATTTCCCATCCACCATCTTGAATCACGAAACAGATGTTGTATTTGGATTCCCCATCCCATTTAACATTGCAGACGATACCAATATTGATTTTTTTAGATTTGCCCATCCGCCATCTTTGATTTCCCATCCGCCATCTTTGATCACGAAATAGATGTTGTATTTCGATTCCCCACCCCTTAAAATATAGCAGGCGATACCCATATTGATTTTTAAAATTTTTTCATCCGCCATCTTTGATTTTCCGTCCGCCATCTTGGATGACTAAATAAATTTCATATTATTAACCGCGTCCCGAAAATCTTGAAAACGATACCCATACAGATTGTAACCTATTCGTTTAGCCTTTTTTTTTGCCTTTGACCCAACCCTTCCCCTTCTAGTTTGACCATTTTATTATTTTTGTCTGGCCCCTAAAAGTTGTGGCGTAATTTTATATAGCCTATAGCCTTTCGGAATAATTGGGCTATCATAGGCAATAACAATTTTTAAAATCCAACTGCTAGTTCCCGAGATTAGCCGACATTATCTTTTAGCCTTTTGCCCGGCCCCAAGCAGTCGAAGCGTTATGTTATATAGCCTATAGCCTTTCGAAATAACTGGGCTATCGTATACAAAAATATTTTTTCAGATCCTGAGGTAGTTCCTGAGATTAGCGCTTTCAAACAAACAAACAAATAAACAAACAAACTCTTCTACTTTATTATATTAGTATAGATGTCGTTTTAACTGTTTAAAAAATATAACTCCAAAAAGTATTTACACATACAAACTACTTAGTACTAAGACTTAGTAGTAGGTACTCAAAATGTTATCCGGTATCTGTGGCGTTTCCCGAGAGTGGCCAATATGGCGACTGTGATTTGTTTGTCAGAACCATTAGAATTTAACAAAATACTCGACAATCAGAATTTGGCGGATATATGTTGTCGACTCCAAATTTTTATTTTTTTATGTTTTATTATTCAGATAAGGTTTCGATATACTCCTTGACGAAATTATTAATATAATATTTGACACTGCGATAGCAGCGCAGTCCGTCGGTTCCAATGTGAAACATTCCGAAATCCTCAACTACTTACAAATTAAAAATTAAGTGAAAAAACATTTTCCAGTGGACTAAATTGTGGATCTAAACCATTCTCAGGTTCCCTTGGAACACACACAAAAAATTTCATCATGATCGGTCTAGTCGTTTAGGAGGAGTTCAGTGACATACACACGCACACAAGAAATATATATATATTAAGATAATACAGATTCTAGGTAGTTAGAGCCTTGCTGATTTCAGCATGAATGGGCCGGCTCGACCGGGGAAGTACTACCCTCTCACAGAAAATCGACGTAAAGTGACAGAACCTAAACTGTTGCGTTTCGTTCGGTGAGTGAGAGTGCCGGAGGCCCTATCGCCTATTTCTTCTCCCTCATCCCACTCCTTATCCTATTTCTTTTCCCAACCCCAAGGGGCGGCAACGCACTTGTGACTCCTATGGTGTTGCTTATGTCCATGGGCGGCGGTAATTGCTTACCATCAGGCAATCCGTCTGCTCGTTTGCCGCCTTATACTATAAAAAAAAGATAATTTACAATGTAAAACAGTTGCAGCTTCTTACAAAGATAACATGTAAAACTATTATACTGGCGATTAAAAAGAGTGGCCGTGAGTTTTATTACTCATTCTTTCTCGTGGTTCTACCTATTGCATTGCGAACGTGGCAGTAAATGTAGAATCATCTATTAATTACTTTCATTTGTGACGGTCATGAGCGTCACTTTGTAACCTAAATGAATAAATGATTTTGACTTGACTGTGATTGTAAGTCGGTGTTTAAATATACGGGTATTAAAAAAATATATATATAAAGTAAATCATATTATGGACAATCTATATTTGACTGCACCGGTGGCGAAGTGGCTTAGGGAATTTCCTGGTCGTTTACATTAGGGTACCTATAGTGTCATGATTCCCACACCAAGAAAACACTTTAAGTAACTGGCATGAAGTGAAATCAAATCTAGAAATAGTTCTTTCGAGTCTGCCTATTTTTGTCTTCGTTGATTTAATTTTTGTTAAGTCCCCTGGGACACACGATTTATTCCAAGTGTGGGAGTAGTGTTCTTTTTGCACAGTTAATTTATTATTAGCAAAATTAGAAATTCTGAAGATAAATTCAGTCAGTAAAAAACTCGGCGTTTACAACCTCGGAATATATTATATTTATCTATTACTCTCTCATATTATTTGTTTCTTTATGCCATTGATTTAAATACTAAAGATAAGTGCGACCGAACATTTGACAGACGCAGTCACCTTACAAAAAAAATAACGCCATCTATTAAAACTCGTATGAACTACGATGTAAATTGGCATGGTCTGCTCCTAGACATAACCTTGTAAGAGCGGGGTGAGGTATTTTTCGAGGTACAAAAAAATATATATTTTCCATTTTGGATTCGTACCTAATGTTTTTTGACGTTGGTATATCTTTAAATTTTAAGAATCATCATCTCATCATCAGCCTTTGATAGTCCACTGCTGGACTAGGCCTCTCCTTTGAAAGGAGGAATTGGCCTACTATACCACGCTGGCCAAGCGGGTTGGTATAGGGTTTGTATCAAGTTTTCCTTGTCTTGCAGTGCTGTTCTCTGCATACTATGCTCCCTCTGTCGGTTCTTACGACACCCATGGGATGATATGGGGTGGTGACAATTTGTTTTCTTAATCCGTCACCACACGGACAGAAAGAAATTTTAAGAATCAATTAAAAATAATTTTGTTAGAACATTATTTAATCATATAGTAAAAATAATAAATCTTTTCATTTCATCGAGTACAACGCCCGCCGCTTCAAAGTTATGTCGCACTTTTACGCGGCTTCACGCCGTTTTTACCAATATGAAAGAAAATTGCTTTAAATAATTTTAGAAGTTGATTTAATGACATATTTTTAAGTTACCGGTGACATGAAATTTTATCATATTTTTTATTATGTTTTTTGTCGTAGGTCACGCAACCTTTCACGGCACAATTGGCAGTTTTGTTCGCAAAATTTACGACCGCTCCCGATGACAGCTGATCGCGTTCTAGTTCACTTCGTTAAAGAGAAGACCACTTTAGGACCAACTTCGAGGCGTCATTGTAACATGCGGTCCGCCCAGTCCTTACGCAGTAATATATATTATATGTCAATGCTTTATGCACAAACACATCGGTGGACAGAATGCCATAATACGGAATTCTCTACCTGTCATTCTTAAGTTGGTGGAAAGATAAAAGTGGTAGGTGCACCATATCTCTAAATTAAAAAGTTAACAATAACAAAAATTAAAATTTAAACCAGGTAACACTAAACCAGTTCAGTTCACTTCTATTAAAAAGCGCAGTACGAGCACGTATTTTTTTATGTGTAGCTGATGATCAAAAAAGCTACTGCCTTATTATGGCGGGCTTAAGACATTCTTTGGCATGGCTAAGAGTCTTTCTTTTTATCACGCTTGTGTTGGACCTCCCAATCAGCAGACACATACGCTATCCACGGAGGCAGGCAGTTAAGAGTATTTGTCTAGCAAATACCTAAATATAGACGAGCTCTTTTATATTCCGATCATGTTAAAGATTCTTTTTTACATACAAATACGTGCTCAGCTTATGGAATGTAGCAAAAGTTGTCTATCTAAAAGAGCAGAACATTATAATAGACAAACGTCTATTACGTTTTGTTGACTAATCCATTTCAGTTATTTTAACACAGATAAATGGAATGAAGCAGCGATAACTGAGTGGAGAGACCGACAGACTGCTACGCAGAGGGTCCGGGTTCGAATCCACGGCTCGCACCAATGACTTTTTGGAGTTTTAAATTGTTATTTAACGCTTGCTAAACAGTTAAGGAAAACATCGTGAGGAAACCTGCATGTCTGAGAGTTCTCCATAATGTTCTCGAAAGACATGTGAAGTCTGCCAACCCACACTTGGCCAGCGTGGTGGACTATGGTCTTACTATGGACTATGAGAAGGGTCTCATAGTGAGAAGAGGCCCGTGCCCAGCAGTGGGACAGTATAAAGGGCTAATAATGATGATGATGATTGGATTGAACTCACTATGTATCTAATAACATTAATAATGCTGAATTTCATCTTTACCTGTATTTTAATCATTGTGAAAAAGGTAAAAAATTTAAATGTAGATTAGATGACCATAAAAAATACGGTACCCGTACCACTAACTGGTCTAATGATGGAGGACAAATTTAGGAGAAGAACCTCTTGTACACCTTCTAATAAATTAATCGACTTTAAAGATATTACATTTATCTTTACTAGCATACTTTGTTATAGAGCCTTTACAAAATAAATATTGAACCAAAGAAAACAAAGAAAATCCATGTTCATCATCATCATCCTCAGCTGCCGTCCACTACTGGATATTATAGGCCTCACCAATGCACAATGGCACGATTTCGCTTCGGCTTTTTGTGTTCAGCCGCTGCCAGCCACATTGGGTATATCGCACTCCACCTAGCTGAAGGGAGTCCTACCACAGATTACTAAATAGTGTCTTACACAACATTTGCCACGGCGCGGTTTCCCCTCTAAAACCCATGCTATTACAATTTGATTTATTTTCTTATTGGACGGCCAAGTGACGGCAACTCAAGTCTTATTATTTTCATAGCAAACCGTAATTGTTTTATAAAAAACACAATTTTTGGATGGATAGTAATAAAATGAACTTTAATTTATTGTGTGTAAAGTTGGAAATCCTTTAACGTTATTTATGATTTTCGTCTGCCTTTAGGTACTCAGGCATAGGACACAACAGTAACATACAAGGTGTTTAAAATATGAATTTGCAAAATATTTTAATAATATAACTTATTACGGAATTCAATATTCGATCTATAGATTTTAGATTCGTTTTTGTAAAATATATCAAACACGAATCTCGAATCTCAAAATCCATGTATGGATCAAATATAAAAAATGATCGTTAGACAGTAGGTACACTTATAAACCTAAAATTATTATAAACAATGTGCGATGATATAAAGCCATATTTTCATTTAATGTTAAGTACTTAAATAGTAAATCAAAATATACTGTTAAATCGTACATTATAAGACTGAATCGCGCAGTTAGTGTAGGTAGGTATCAATTGTGTGTATTAGGAACCTGCAATGGCTGATCAGCTGTGCGGCGGCGGCGGTCAATACACCGAGTTAATATTCAAAGTGTATGACGACGAAAATTTTTTTTAACTTTTAGTGACTCAGTTTTCATGTTTTTTAATTCAGTTATAGTATATTCACTCCTTAAACTATTTTGCAAATCAACAACAACCTGTATAAATAAATCTAGAATGAATCAAAAGTAGAAGAATCAAAAAAGGCGTTCTTACACGTAAAAGTACAAGTAAACAGACATTAGTGCGACACCTTTAGGCGTGGAGTGTTAAAAAAACCTTAATTGCTGCCTATAAGTATTAAAATGCCTGCCGCCCTCACTGTCATAATTTTAGTAGGTATAAAGAACTAACTGTCAAAACTTTTAGCACGCTACATACTGTTCTTATTTTTTGGCTCTTCATATTATTATTTCAAGAGAATATATTCAAGTTGAACTACAGATATTAATATGCAGCAGCACGTAGTCTGAAACTTTGCGCAACAAAGCCAGACACACAACTGCCCTCGCGAGGTGTATAATATGTACTACTGTGCTAGTCAACAAAATTCTGAACTGTTTGAAGTCTACAGCCATACGTAACCACTAGAAATATGTTAGATACCTAATTGGGAAGTGAGAAACATCCAGGAATCCATCTCAGATTGTTTTTCTGCCACACTACGAATAATTTTCGTATCTATAGTAAAGCAGAGTTTACAAACATATAACCAGCGGATACAACAAACACAAGCACACGAAATAACAGTAATTCGATAACACATTCCTACTTCTAGACCTACTAACCTTGCCAACAAAAGAAAATAATATTTTTAACAACACCAATTTCTTAGGTCGGTGCCTAATGATATTAAGTAAATACGTTACCTACGTAGTAATCGATCCGTAGAAATGGTACACTAACGCAGATATCGATAACTCCATATTTTATTTTAATTTCGGTTGACAAAATTGGTCAGTTTCACTTTGACGCCGGCTCGCGACGTCACACACATAATGTCCGACTCGCCAACTGGCTTATATTTAGCGTCCTGCTTTTGGTACACCTATAACGTATCTACTTCTTTTACTTGTTACATCGTTGTCGGTGCCAATTATTTTGATTTCTTTCTATCTCATCAGACATGCTTCAGCTGGCAATTTTATAGGTTGATACAGTAAATTTTCATCATCACTACATAGTATAAAACAAAGTCCGTTTTCTGTATGTCTGTCCCTATGTATGCTTAAATCTTTAAAACTACGCAACGGATTTCAATTCGTTTTTTTTAAGGATAGGATGATTCAGGAGGTAAGTTTATATGTATAACCATGCATAACATTACACCCGTGCGAAACCGGGGCGGGTAGCTAGTAGTAGTAAATTTGTATTAGTAACGTGTTGACATTTTAAGCTACTGCCCTCCTGACTTTCAATATGCGTCACAATCACCAAAAACAGCCCAATGAATTCAAAACATGCTCAGGAACCACCGTGAAAATATTCGCAAAATATTTTTTTATTACCTTTTATAATTCCGGTTATTGCAAAATGAAATTAAACCCGCCGACCAGCCCCTTAAATGGGACCACTTTTAAATATTAAACAGTCTCTTCTTGGTTACGCTTGCAAATATAATAGACTAAGCGTTTGGTGAAATATCCGTGTTCGAATAATAAACAAAGTTTGTCTAATTAGTATTAAATTCTATGTGATCTTGTGAAGGATTCTGGCAAAGGCTTTATCACCCCACCTAGGTACGTAAAACAACCAACGGATATGGTAGGTGTAGTAATTTAATGTAATTGCTTAAAAAGCAGCAATGGTTTATGAAAAACGTAAAAAAGAACAACTATGGCCAGTTTTACTGTATTCTGAAATGTGTGCCAGTTAAAGTATCTGGAAATAAATTTATATTTTTATGCATCTGGAAGATAAAACTTCTCCGAAGTTGGTCAAAATACTGCACCGTATACGATTATTTTGTTATCAGGCTGTCTATCGAGACATTAGTCTTTCGTAAGATATTTATTTTATTCTTACGAACATTGACATATCAACTTAAAATTCATGAGATTCTTAGGTCCACCGACGGGTACTTGGTCTGTAAATGTCACTTTAAACAGGCAATAAAAGTCATGTTAGCTCATCCTTCCGCATTTAACAGATCAAAACCTAAGTAGGAACAAACGACATCGTGCGACCATCGCACAAATGACGGGACCGTGTAACGAAAACGTATATGCGAAATTATTTTTTGTATAAATATATTTTTACCTACTAACGCTCTACGAATAAATTTTGTAGCAAGTGGGACTTCGCATATATTCAATCAACACACATAAAGAGCACTTCAACCACTAATAATAATTTGTTTAACACACAAAGTGAAGCCGAGTATGGAACGAATACACAACATTCAGCGCAGTTTTAAATGGCACCACAACTCCATCCATGCAAAGCAAAGTCAAAATCCTTTATTCATTTAGATCACAAAGTGACACTTATGAACGTCAAATTTAAAACATGATTACTTTATGCTTTCTACATTTACATTTACTGCCACGTTCGCAAAGCAAGGGCGTAGAACCATAAGAAAGAACGGGCAATAAAACTCTCAGTACAGTTAAAGGGGTATTAACAAAATATGTGTGGTGTGTAAATACTTATATATAAGACATTACAAGAAATATAGGATCAAACATACAATACTAGTGCCAACACGTACACTGTAGTTTAAAAGGTAAATAAGACGTGTCAGAGCTAAAAACGTGTAGCTGCATACCGCAATACTCTCGGCGCATCTTATTCCACGTACGTGCCCGTGCACCGTTCTAAGTCAGGAAGATTGTGTAGAATATCCTGTTGAAAGTCAAATTGACTTGCTTGAGAAAAGTTATTTATTTATTGTGAATAGGTTTAAGGGTTGACTGCCTCGTTGGTCTCGCGGCATAAATGTGCGCGTGGGATTGGGAGATCTCGGGTTCGATTCCCGGGTCGGGCAAAGTGTTATTGAGTTTTCCGTAAGGAAATTCTCAGTAGCAGCAAGGAGTCTGGTGATGTGCCCGGTAACGGCAATAGGCTCGCCCCCTATTACGTGGGACCTAAAAATTCACGGCGAAATAGGGGTGTAATATTACACCTCTGCCTACCCCTTGCGGTACACTGGTGTGCAGCCTTTAAAACAATATTTTTTCGTTTAACAGGTATTACGCTATATAAAACAATAAAATCATTCAACGATTTATTTTTGTACAATAACGTAACATAGTTATGTTTTTGTAAAGTAAATATTTTTTTACGAAACAATATGTTACCATTATAGGAAAACTGCACAGCAACGGAACGACAGGAATATACAAAATATAAAGACCAAAACATATAAATATTTAAAAACAGTAATTAAGAATTGGAGATATAGTTTAAGATATTTATAAGAGTTAAAATAATTTAATAAAACTAATTAATATATACAAAAATTTGAAATGAATAGTTGAATACCATTAACGAATATTGCTTCATTTATTCAACTAGTACGGAAACCATTTCAGCTAAAAAGTGTGATGTATCAATAGAGGTATCATTGACTTCGCGGAATTTTCACACACACATACTCCTCTATACTCCGAAAAATATATTCGAAATTTTTGCTTTGGCATAACGATGGACGATTCTATGAAATATTTTTCCTCAATGGCAGGCGATAAGCCATTGATACGTGGAATATTGTATAGCGTGACTTGATAGTTTGTCGTGCGTAGGAGCTAACTGCTAAAGTATAGCTATATAGCTACGCTTGCGCAGGTCACTATCTACTACTGAATTCCATATTCGAACTATAGATAGATCTGTAGATTTTAGATTCGTTTTTGACATAAGCTTCATACAAAATATGTCAAACACGAATTTAAAATCTACAGATCTATCTATAGTTCGAATATTGAAAATGGCCGTTAGATGGTACTGCTTGCTATGGTAGTGATTATATTTACATCAAAGCGCTACCGTGCTTCGGAGGGCACGTAAATCTGTTTATTTACTTATTTATTTTTAAAAAGATAACTTCGATTAGGACTAAATCCTATGTCGCGGAGGACATTACAAGCATACATTTAACGGTCACAAAGAACATCCAGACTCGAAACAACTATTTATGAATCACACAAAGTGTTGTCTCGTGTGGGAATCGAACCCACAACACTCGCACAGTGTCAAGCGATGAGGCGGCCGCTTAAACCACTGCGCCAACCGTGCAGTCGAAATCTGTCGGTCCTGTTCACGTTTCGGGCAAGAATCGTTAGGCTATGACGAAGACCTTAGTGCGGTCAAACTTCGACACCAGAGTTGTATAACTAGGTATATTACACAATGACATTGCGTACAGAAATTCACGCGACCTTTTTGACATGAGGTGACTTCTTGGCTAATTTATTATTAAGCCGATTATTCAGGCTAAACGCTTATCATAATCAATGCCAGGACAAAGAAGGTTAAATAATAGTCATAAGGTTAATTATAATTTGAACTACTATGCAAATATATTTAAAGAATATTCATTTGAAAACGTAGTACCTACCTTCTTAAATGAGTTTAGTCTTGTATTCGATGTGAAATATTATTGTAAACTTGAGTTACATAATCCCAATAGCACTGATAAATTATTCCCTGGAGAAATTTTCACTGCACTGGACGTAATGTCAGATTTTCGTGTCATTTGTGAACCAAAAAAAGTTTTGTGAATTCTTATTTCACAGAGTAAGTATATTATCAGTACGAGAGAGGTATCATAGCGTACACTATGATAACTATATTGCCTATATACGAGTCGTGTTTATTTTAGATCTGATATACCTAAGAAAATAAAAGTAAACAAAAGATATACGTATGTAAGTACACTTTCTGGTAAAAAATAAAAATTAGAATTATGCGTTTCTGAAGCAAGTCTTGAACTTACACCCACGAATACATTTTCTATTTTGTAATGAAAACAACTGAATATGTTTATAGACTTGAATCAATAAATTTTGGATCTCATGACTTGTTGTCACGTATGAGAATCTTACCCATAACACTCAAGCGCAGTACTAAACGATAGGGTGACCGCTTAAACCACTACTCCACCGTCTACTGTTCGCAATGGATATTCTCCGCGCCGATGCAACCAAATCGCTACATTGTGTTTTTGTTTACTACATGGAATGACACTTTGTGAGACTCCGGTGAACGGTATAAGCCTAACTGGCAATAGTTGCTATGCGTAGATACTAGTCGACTAACAACTATGAATGCCGAAGACGGTGTAAAGTGGAGACGTTGCAGTAGGTAGCGAAAATCTTGAGTCGCAACCGGGACAACGCTAACGGCCTGATCACGAGATCGGTCTAAGCGGTGAGCGGCGCGGCGGCAGGGGCGATGTACATGGAGCGTTTACTCTGAGGCTGCCGCGCGCCGCGTCACAGTAAACGCGCCATGGCCGTAAGATGAGCAAGCTATGAAAACATTATGTGCAACATAACTTATTGTAATGTTAGTCTGTGTTTTTTTTTTATTCGTTGCTTAGATGTACTCTTCCCTTTTGTAGGCATTTTATTTTGTTAATTTGTTATTCATATTTATTATCTATGTACTATCTTATTTATCGGTCAGATCAGAAACTGACTGCCTCCGTGATTCAGTGACCGCCTCCGTGGCTCAGTGGATAGCGTATGCGACTACTGATCGGAGGTGCCGGGTTCGATTCCTGGTTCGGGCAAAAGTGTTACTGGGTTTTTTCGAATTCTCAGTAGCAGCGCGGAGTCTGGTGATGTGCCCGATCTATTACGTGGGACATAAAAATTCATGGTGAAATGTGGGTGTAATATTACACCTCTGCCTTTACTGCTCTGCGGATACAGCCGTGAGTATATAGAGTATATATCAGAAAGTTAACAAGTAACATTAACAGTTACAGAGTTAACTTAACCTAGTAAAAATATAGTAATTCCAAGAACAGGTCCTTTTCATTCTAGAGAACCGCTTTTCTAATTTGACTGCCATTTGTGAGACAAAATACGGATTTCATGATCAAATCTTAATTCAAGCATTTAATTAGCTGTCGACTCCTTCATGTGAGAGCCGATATGGTTCAAGTTCAATGTCTCCAACATAAAGGCTTTAAAGTTTGTGTACTTTTGTCTTACATTACAAACGTTCATGACAAAAGGATGTCACCGTTGATGAGTTGTTCTTTTGGTTGTTATGAATTATTGTAGCGATTATAGCTATACTTGACTCGCTGTGCCTAATATATCGGCCAAGTAAAGCAACGTTTACAGAGATCAACCCCCAGATGGCGACACGCATTTATTCAAAATAAGAAGCTTTGTAAATTTAGCTTTTTCCCGAGCCCTGCGTAGAACAGATAAAAGTAGTGGGATTAAGTGAAGGTGGTTGTTAGTAACATTAACCTGCGTTTCTAATAAATTATGTTTTTTAATTTACTTTAGATTGATTATACGATACTGATGTAACTACAATTCGTCATCTATTCGACGATTCTAATATACACACAAACCACAAAAAATGGCTTGTCACGCATTGGTTACTGCTTAAGTTGATCAAAGGGTTTGTTTGCAAGATAGCAAAAGAACTCCTATATATTAAGATAAAAAGGGATGGCAAGCGTCCAAACAAAGGACATTACACTTTGAATAAATAATATCATAATGTACTTTGATAAAGGGTACAAAAGCGATTCCTCGCGAAGATGCTATCCTCAAATAATTTGATTACTTGACGCTTTAGTTAAACTATGTACTATTATTGTTAGGGCTTTTGTTATAACAGCTTTGAACTTAGTATGAAGGACGTTCTCTTAAGTGTTAATAAGTGAAATTGGATATACGGAATACTAATTCACAACTCACATATGGAACTAAAAAAAATAACCAAAAAACGCGCTTAGTATTCGGTTTTATTATAGGTAACGCTAGATGACTAGACTTTTCCAAGATCTAAACCTTCCTGAGGAACCACACTATCCACTGGTGAAAAACGTACAAAAATTCGTTCAGAAGTTTATGAGTTTAACGCGTTGACCGTAATTTTATAAAATGTATAATTAATGATGATTATGACTGTCGATATCGCAGACTCTCTTTTCTTACTGATATTATTTGAAAGGGTTTTATAGAAAGTAATTTTACTAGTAAAAAAAAGCAAAGCTACGTCCATCTAGCCTCAAATACTTTACCTTAAAAGTCAAGAGTTCAGACAGTGAGCCCTGCATAAATCCAACTTCATTAAGTATTCAAAAGATTTTAGCTTTGCGCGTTGAAACGTGCATATCAGCTTACTAGGTTTAGGTGATACATAGGTAAGCTGCTTACGTGTATAAACCTTAGAACTATAAACATTATGTACACAGTTGAAAATATAAATGCATTGCAAATGAGCTCCGAGAAGTAAATTTAATTTAATAGCGAAGATTTGAGTTCGGTGACGCGAAGTACGAATATAAGAAACTGACGGCCAACCTTCACGATTGAAGAGGTACAGGAAGAAGAAGAAGATGCGAAGTGTTGGACCATCGTTGGCACCGTCTATTTCCTAGGTGCTGATGGTACAGTAAACTCAATGGATTCTATTACTGGGTATCTGAACGAGAGTATCAAAAGTTTGGACACGCAGAATCCTAAATATTGTCAAATCAACAAATAGTAAATAGAAACCTTTTGTGAAGATGCAAGCAGAACAATCAATCATGGACTATAGACTGAGCATTATAAGTCTGTGACTGCCCGAAAAGTATGTTCTCAGCCCATGATATAGAATCTACCTATTTCGTCTATTTTACAAAACATAGTAACCAATATGTTACCTTACGACGAAGCATTATAACCTGATGTGTACGATAGTAAAGCATATATACAGTGTTTATTGTTCACATTTGAGTATAGATGTTCGGTGTAAGAGTTCTCAGTAGGTACTAGAATTGCTAATTTTCAGGACAGTGCCCACGTTGACAACGGAATAGGAAGTGATGTCACGTGCGCATTTGGAGAATAATTACGGCCTGGAATACCGACGCGGCCTCTCAGACCTCACGACGTGGCATCGGTACTTACGTAAGATCTTTGTTTTATTTTTGTCACAGTAAACTGTTGTTTATGGAGCTTGTAAATAGGGACTTCAGATAGTAGAAAAAGTTGTGCGGCAGATTTACGACATTCAAAGAAATGTGGGTAAGGTATAATCCTTCATTAACGATAGAGAGACCGATTAATAATAGTGAGAAAACAGACAAGAACTTAAGAAAGACAGAAATGATAAAATACTTATTCTAGGAATAAAGCGGAAATTTAAATTTATGTTCTCTGACCAGATTGGAGACATCCTGAAAAAAGGACAAGTCAGAAGTACCCTTAACAGAAGAGCATGCATGAGAAACTTGATGGGAGTGAGTGAAGCAAGTGAGGTATGTCAGGATCGTTGCAAATGGCGTTCCGTAGTCTCTGCCTACTCCTCCGGGAAACAGGCGTGAGTCTATGTATGTATGTATGTATTAAAATTTATGTAACATACTCTTTAGATACTAGCAAATGAATGCATCGATAGCCTAGTGAAAATACCTACAGACTTGACAGCCATTGCTGGACTTAGGCCTCCGTCCAAGCTCTCCACATGAACCGATTGAGCCACTTGCATCCATCAGCTGCCCGTGATCCTAACAAGATCGTCAGATAATCTTGCGGGACGATTACCTCAGCTACGACGTCCGTTGGTGGCCTCCACTCCAGAACCTTACTGCTCCAACTTTCATCGATTCTTTGGGCTATGTGCTTTGCACGCTGCCACTTCAGATTGACTATTCAGAGAACAATGTCGGTGACTTTGGTTCGCCTGCGGGTAGCCTCTTTCTGATTCGATATCCCAGAGCAACTCCTAGCATAGCTTTCTCTATCACTGACTGAGTGAGTTTGACTTGGTAATGAGGCTGTAGCGACCGGCAAGTCGCCGTTCCGTATGAGAACACTGGCGACACGCTCTACAAAGAGAGAAAATAACTAATAGAATTATGAGTCGATGATTCTGCGACTATGTCCAGTTTTGTGAAATATTTTTACCGTGTCAAGGCAAAATCCATATCGAGTGTGAAAAAGGTGACTCGATCGCCTAAATACCTACCGATTTGTACGTGTCGGAATTTTAAGCATTAGCAAAAGGGAGGGTCCCGCAGGTTTTCAAAAAGGTCCGAAATTCCGATGCAGCAGTAGACTATGAATTACTGTAGGTGATGATGATTCATCTTGGATCTACCCTTTAGGTGTAATACTTCACGCACATTTCGCCATGAATTCTTTTTTAGGTCCCACGTAATAGGGCGCGAGCCTATTGCCGCTAACGGGTACATCACCAGACTCCGTGCCGCTACTAAGAATTCGGAAAAATCCCGTAACACTTTTGCCCAATCCGGGAATCGAACCCGGGACCTCCGATCAGCAGTCGCATACGCTATCCAATGGACCACGGAGGCATTCATAGTAGAGCTGTGATATTACTACATCAAGCTGTCGCCATCCAGGAGCTGACCTCTGCAAACCTTGCTTTACCTGGCCAATCTATTAGACACATTACTCAAGTATAGCTATAATCACTACAATAATTCATAACAACCAAAGGAAGGTAGAAGAGCCTTGCTGATTTTAGCATGAATGGGCCGGCTCGTCCGGGGAAGTACTACCCTCTCACAGAAAATCGACGTAAAGTAACAGTACCTAAACTGTTGCGTTTCTTTCGGTGAGTGAGAGCTCCGGAGGCCCTATGCGCTATTCCTTCTCCCTCATCCCACTCCTCATCCTTTCCCTTTTCCCAACCCCAAGGGGCGGCAACGCACTTGTGACTCCTGTGGTGTTACTTATGTCCATGGGCGGCGGTAATTGCTTACCATCAGGCGATCCGTCTGCTCGTTTGCCGCCTATTACTATAAAAAAAAAGAACAAAAAACATTCAATATCGTCAACGATGACATCCCTTTGTCTTGAACGTTTGCAATGTAAGACAACAGTACTCGAACTTTTTAGCCTATAAGTTGGAGGCATTTAACTTGAACCATATCGGCTGTCCCATGAAGGAGCCGACAGCTTATTAAACACTTGAATTACCGTTTGATCATAAAACCAGTATTTTGTTTCACAATTGGCAGTCAAATTAGAAAAGCGGTTCCCTAAAATTAAAAGGATTTTTACTAGGTTAAGTTAACTTTGTAACTGTTAATGTTACTTGTTAACTTTTTGATTTATACTCTATATACTCACGTAATATTACACCCACATAATCGCCATGAATTTTTAGGTCCCACATAATAAGTGGCGAGCCTATTGCCGTACCAGGCACATTATCAGACTCCGTGCTGCTACTAAGACTTTGGAAAAAGCCAGTAACACTTTTGCCCGACCCAGGCATCGAACCCGGGACCTCCGATCAGTAGTCGTATACGCTATCCACTGGACCACGGAGGCATTCACTTTCTGATCAGACCGATAAATAAAATAATATATAGATAATAAATATGAATAACAAATTCATCATCCTCTTAGCGTTATCCCAGTTTCAATCTGGGGTCCGATTTCTAGTCTAACCGGATTTAGCTGAATATTAGCTTTTCCACAGAGCGACTGTCTGTCAGACCTCCGCAACCCAAAGGGATAGTGAAAATATCCAAAGGGATTCCATGGTTTAGACTAGTGTCAGTTTATTCAGAAGGTACTGACGCCCTATAACTACTGTCAAAGATAATCGTGACATCCGGGACTGACGGCTTAACGTGCTCTCCGAGGCACGGGACTCTCCGAAGCGATAATTGACCATTCAATACGCACATAACTCCGAAAAGTCATTGGTGCGTGCCGTGGATTCGAACCCGATACCCTCTGCATGGCAGTCTGTTGGTATATCCACTCGGCTATTGTCGCTTGAATAACAAATTAATAAAATTTAAAATTGCGAGAACATTAATTTAACAGTAATTTAAATTTGACCGACCGGAGTTTTGGCGATAGTTAAGAATTCTAAGAAATTTACTCTGAATACGCTCAATGTCTCCTATATGAACTTTGTAATTTGGCGCCCATACGGGACTACCATAGTCTTATAAAGTCCTCACCAGGGCAAAGTATAAGTATAAAGTACTGCGGGGCTTTCTAAAATCATTAGTAGTTCTCAAAACAAACCCTTGCAGTTGATTAGCTTTGCATATTATGTGACCATAGTGAGCACGAAATAAAAGTTTGTCGTCGAATAGGATGCCTAAGTCTTTTACTATTTGTGTACGATTAAGTGCTTGACCAGTAATATTATAGTTCCAGATAATTTTATTACGTTTTTGAGTAAACGATATAACAGAACACTTACTAACGTTCATGTACATGCGATTAGACTTACACCACTCAGATATGTTATTTATGTCCTTTTGAAGGGCTAAGCAATCGTCTGCTTTAGATATTAGGGTAAATACCTTTAAATCATCAGCATACAATAGGCAGTTGCAAGATAGCTGTTGAATTAAATCATTCATACAAATAACAAAAAAAAGGGGTCCTAGATGGTAACCTTGGGGTACTCAGATGTTACTGCAGTAGATGAGGAGACAAAACCTTTTAATGCAACTAACTGAGTCCTGTTATCAAGGTATGAACAAATCCATCTGTATTAGTTTCCATGGATACCATATGATGCTATTTTACGACAAAGCAGGTTATGGCTGACCTTGTCGAAGGCCTTAGAGAAATCTGTATATACAGAATCCACTTGACCACCGACGGAAAATGCCGGGTAAAGAAAAGTTTTGTACTCTAACAAATTAGTGACTGTTGAACTACTCTTAACAAAACCGTGTTGCTTATCTGAGAGAAGTGGCTTCATGTGACTATAAAGATGACTATAAACCAGCGATTTGAATATTTTAGCGAGACTTGATAGAATGCTTATAGGTCGATAATTTTCACAGTATGTCTTGTCACCACTTTTATATATGGGGATGATATGTGCGGTTTTCCAACGATTGGGAAAGATGCCGCTTGTCAATGATTTATAATAAATAATGTATAGAGGAATGTATAATTCCTCTCCGAAACGCTTTATAAAAGTAATTAGGTAAAAACGTCAAGAAATGTCAAGTAAAAAACTAAGTAAAAAATTAATAAATAATAATAAATAATTTGATAACTGGGCTTCTAATGGTGCTTAAAATTTACTTAATAATATTAATAACATAATGAACACAGTTTGCCTAACCAGCGGAAGACATATACCATCATAAATCTGTAAAACCCAAGAAGCCCCCCCCAACTAAGAAGCTCCCGCTGTCAACGTTCGATAAAATATAATAAATTTTGCCTACAATATAAGAACTGTTCCTGCAAATAAAAGCAATAAACCACCCACAAATGGATACTTCGTCAGGCCCACTGCCGCAGCATGGCTGGCACACGCATGGCTGAGTGTGAGTTGTACAGAAGTGAGAACATAGCAGACAATGGGTTAAAAGCTATCATTGAGTCTGAAAACAAATTATTATTGTTTATAGCACTTTTAAAAAAAATTCCAGTGACATTGACAGTTTGTACATATTATTTATGATACAATGTTTGTTTATATTATTATCTTAAAGTAAGGATTTTTATTGTGTTATTTCTGTAAATATTGTGTGTATGGAAGATTACTATGACGCTGGCGATACGGGAGTTAGTGTCAGTCAACCTACCACATCGCTGACTGGTCTGGTGCGCTGTCCGGACTGTTCTCAGGACCGTTTTTTCAAAGGTAAGCGGGGCTTGAAAGTACATTTTGGCAAAGTACATAAATCCCAAAATGTGCTTTCAGGCCCTTCAATATCTTCACCACCTATATCAGGAGACAACAACCAAATTCCTTTTTGGCAAACTCTATCTAAATTAAAACATTCGGTTCCTATAGTCAAAAGAGTTCCTCGTGGGGCAAGACCATCAGTGTCAAAAAAATTGGCTGAATGCATTGGTCTTGTCTTAAGGGAGAACTCAAAAGCGGCCTGGGAGCAATTATTGACTTTCCCTTATAGGATTCTACATGTTGATAAAAATCAGGCTGGCAAAAATTCATTAACATCTCAAATTAAATATAATTGTCAAATTTCGGCCAACACTTTAGACCCTAAATTCACTTCAAATAAACATAAATCTCTGTATCAATATGTGGAATCCAAATTGAGGGAAGGCGACATACGGGGCGCGTCTAGACTCTTATTCAGCAGTGATGTGGTGGCGCCTTGCTCTCCAGATACGCTTGCGGGTCTGAAGAGCAAGCATCCAGCGCCCATTAATGACCTTTCCTTTCCTGAAGCTCCCGACAGTGAATCAGAACATCTGATCACCACGGCCAAGGACGTCTTAGCAGCGGTTTGCTCCTTCCGAAGTGGCTCGGCAGGTGGCCTCGATGCCTTGACACCACAGCATCTTAAAGATCTTGTGTGTGCAAGTGCTGGGGTGGCTGGCGATACACTTCTGAAGGAGTTGACTGCGCTAGTAAATATGATGCTCTCCGGTAATGTGGACGATGCTATCATTGATATCTTGTATGGGGCCAACCTGTGCGCCCTTAACAAGAGAGATGGTGGCATCCGTCCCATTGCCGTGGGTTGCACTTATCGGCGTATAGCAGCTAAGGTATGCTGTAAATTTTACAGCAGGGAGCTATCTGATAAATTCCAACCTCTCCAACTAGGTTTTGGTTCAAAGGGAGGTTGTGAGGCTGCTATACATGCCCTTTCGACGTATCTTGGAAGTCGTGATGGGGAGGTCATTCTGAAGGTTGACTTGAAGAACGCCTTCAATTCAGTGAATAGGGACACTTTGTTGGCACAGGCAAAATTAGAAACCCCTAAAATTTATAAATATCTTTGGCAATGTTACAGGTATCCCACAAAATTACTATATCAGGACAATCTTTTGGAATCTGCAGTTGGATGCCAACAAGGTGACCCTCTTGGACCAGTCATTTTTAGCTTAGCTATACAACCCATTATTCGGCAAATAAATTCTAAATTTAATGTATGGTATTTAGACGACGGAACCCTAGGAGGAGATCTAGACATTGTATTACAAGATTTAGCTTTTATTAAAAATAAATTCGCTTCTATTGGCTTGGAACTAAATTCTAGTAAGTGTGAGTTGTTTATAAATACAACAGACTCTACAAAAAAACTTTCGATAGTATCTAAATTTAATCATTTGGCACCAAACATCAAAATTATTGAAAAGAGTTCATTTCGCCTCCTAGGTTCGCCCGTATTTGAAGAAGCTTTTGATTCTTTCTTGGAAGTAAAAATACAAAATTTTTGTGAAATTTCAGATCGTTTATTCAAAATTAATATACATTCGGCTTATACTATTATTCGATATTGCCTTTTCGTCCCAAAATTTACTCATGCCTTAAGATCATCGCAACTTTGGAAAAAAATAACACTATTAGGACAAATCGACCAAATTATACAAGTTACTTTAAAAAAAATATTAAATGTGGACTTGGACGACCGAGCCTGGCTACAAGCATCTTTACCCATACGTTTGGGTGGGCTCGGCGTTCGCAAAATTTCCAGTGTCAGTTTACCGGCGTTCCTGTCTTCGGTTCACAGCACGGAAGAGTTAACTAGGAAAATATTATCACCTACACTAGTTAGCTCAGAAGTGCTGTGCAAAACCGAAGCTATAAACGCCTGGAAAATGGCTTGTCCAAACACTGATTTGCCCACCAACCTATTCTCCCAAAGACAGTGGGACGCGCCGCTTTGTAACATTATGAGGAAAACTCTTTTGGATACATCTTTTAATGTTACAGAGCGTGCTCGTTTGCTGGCTGTGGGGGAATGGGAATCCGGTCTATGGCTTCAGGCACTACCATCGTCTAACACAGGAACCATGTTGGACGATGAGACGTTCCGTATCGCCACTTGTCTCCGTTTAGGTGCTCCGTGTGTTTCTCCGCATCGATGTCATTGTGGAGAAGACGTCGATAGCCTCGGACACCATGGGCTATCCTGCAGCAGAAGCGCTGGTAGGATTCCTCGTCATGCTCACCTAAATGACATAATCCGTCGTGCTCTTGTCGCGTCTGGTGTACCAGCTGTACTTGAACCAAATGGTTTGGTACGGGACGACGGGAAGAGACCTGACGGTATGTCACTGTTGCCATGGAAAATGGGTAGGCCTTTGGTGTGGGACGCAACCTGCGTAGACACCCTCGCGCCATCCCATGTTCCAAGCTCGGGAGGTCATGCTGGCGCTGCTGCTGCATCTGCGGAAACCCTGAAACGGCGCAAATAAAGTAATCTAGTAGCTAATTACGTATTTGAGCCGTTTGGGGTGGAAACGCTAGGCTCATGGGGTCCGAGCGCTCGTTCTCTATACCCAGAAATATCTAAACGGTTAGTCGACGTCTCACGTGACCAGAAGGCTGGTTTATTCTTTGCTCAGAGAATCAGCATTGCCATCCAGCGTGGCAATGCTGCCAGCCTTCTGGGCACGTTACCCGATGATATTGATGCGGAGGCATTCTACGACGCCTAAACACACCTGTACATATGTATCTATTTTTACTCTTTATTTTTAGTTTTATGTACATATATATTCTTAGACAGTATGATTATTTAAGATAGTCATGTATATAGTTATAAATAATCATCTGCAATGTACCTTATAAATAAAATACTTTATAAAAGAAGGAGGTAACAGATCATGGCCTGCTCCCTTATTTACATCTGATTTATTTATTTTCATTATTATACTCTTTGTTCGATTGATATATGAGACAACGTATTCAGAAAGCATTCGTATACATAATCTGATTGACTACGACTACTGCTGTACTTCGTAACCCAGAATCACTTTCAAAAACTGAAGCAAAATAGCGCGAAAAGAGTCACAGACCCCTTGACCTCTAGATGATGACGTACCTTAAAAATTCATAGTATTAGGCACTGAAACTTGACCTTTTCGACATAAAATGATTTTGGCGAAAAACGCCAAAATCATTTTATGTCCTTCTCTAAAGAATCTTCAGTGGCTGAGATATATTTATCGTAGCATACTTTAGTGAGAACTTTACATCTATGTCGAAGTAATGAAAAAGCATCATAGTCGCGAGGATTGCCGTATTTTTTAAACAGTTTATGAAATTTATTTTTCTCCTGGTTACATTTAATTAAAGTTTTACTATACCAAATAGGAAACGACGAAGGTTTGTGCGACATAGTTGGTGTGTGTCTTTTAATTATTTTAAATATAGTATCATAGAAAGCGTCAGTGCACATATCGATGTCAATTGAAGATAAAATGTCCTGCCAATTCGTAGAGTTTAAATCAGACCTAACATTTTCAAAATTATTTTTTTTTTATTAAAACGTTTAGAATTACACCGCTGAAGCCCTTTAGGAACATTAGGTGAGGACAAAGTAATTAAAATTGCAGGATGGTGTTTGTCTATTAAGCTTAACGCGAGTGTTTCATTAACAGTTAAATTTTCCATGTTTGAGAGAACCAAATCAAGTAAACGACCATTGATATTTGTGACATTGTTATATTGCTTCAGATTGCATAGCGATAACAGCTCATTTAAAAAATAAAGCTTTCTGCTCTGCATAAGCGGTATTGTGGAAGCCAATGTGTTGTTAAAACAAGCCGGGTAATAGTCAGGGGTATTAAAATCACCCACTAGCAAGAAACTGTCAGCAGGTAAGCAATTGAGTATCAAATTTTGACAGTGGCTGTAGAAGCGTTCCACGTTGGTATAGCTAATGTCAGGCGGCAAATAGCAAACACATATATTAAGGCGCGGGCTATCACGCGAATAAGGTATAATAGTTACCCAGACATCCTCCATATTACTATCCCATGATGCCTGACCGATGACGTGATATTTCTTATGTACAGCCAACAAACAACAAACTCCTCCGCCTTCAACTTTGGTAGACATTGAATCTACACGATCCCTTCTGAAAATATTGTAACGAGTATCTACAATTTCCCTGTTAAATACACTTTTATTAAGTTCGTTTCTGTCAAGTATATGATGCCATAATTACAATTCAATACATTTAAGCTGAATTGTGATAATTTACTACGTATTCGGTTAACATTTTGATAATAAATATAAATCATTGAAAAGGAACATAGAACTTATATATATGAAAACAGTACAAATTACAGTGCGGATGACAATATTTAACGTAACTTATTTAGCGTTTCGGCATTTTTAACTAAGATGGCCGGGTTTGTTTCGTTCTTACGAATATAGATATTGCCGAAACGCACCCATACAAATTTGTAGTCCTTATCTTTACAGAACTTACGCGCCAAACTATGTAATTCTTAGCCTCAGGTGATAAATGTTCGCTGTTCGCTCACGTCGCCGTGGTCGAGTGGCGTAAACAGCGACCGCACAACTAACAGCGCTCACGAACCACAGCGCCGGGTTCGAGCCTCACCAGTATCCCGACTTTGTGTAATTTCCTATAATTGTTTGTTTGTGCCAAAATTTGTTACACTCACGTTTAGAAGTCCACACATGAGAGGTCCGACACTTTACGAGATGGCCACTGGGTCTTACGGCAATTGCCCTTAGAAGAAACGAGAAGGTCCGATATTGCAAAAGTTCACAGCACAAAATAAACAACACACAAATTAAAATCACAATACAACGCAACTTATCTAGAGTAACGAGAACACGTCCGTACGAAAGGCGTCGGGCGAAAAAAAAAGAGTCTATGTATGTATGTATGTAAACGAAAACACATGTTGCGATTTGGTTGGATTTGCGTGGAGATGCGTTGCGGACAGTAGTGGCGGTGGCGTAGTGGTTTAAACGGTCACCCCATCGTTAACACTGTGCTTCAGTGTTGTGGGTTTGATTCCCAGGCGAGACAACAAGTTGCGTTATCCACACTTAGTTGTTTCAAGTTTGGATGTATTTTAAGTTCGTTGATGGAATTTTGTAAAGCTTCTTTTGACACATAATGTACTCCATGAAATATTACAGTCTATGTAAAAAATAACAAATCACGAATAATATATATAATATGCATTTAAAATAGACCATATCATGTCAAATCCCATAATAGATTAAAAACCAATTTCGCGGGATGATTCCCCAAACGTGATTTGTGTGTCGAGTATGATAGTGTAAACACAGTTTTAGTTTTTTTTCAATTCCGGATGCCGGTCATTTTTAGGGTTCCGTACCTAAAAGGTAAAAAACGGAACCCTATTACTAAGCCTCCGCTGTCTGTCTGTCTGTCTGTCTGTCTGTCCGTCTGTCTGTCACCAGGCTGTATCTCATAAACCATGATAGCTAGAAAGCTGAAATTTTTACAAATTATGTATTTCGGTTGCCGCTATAACAACAAATACTAAAAATAAAAAAAATTAAATATTAAGGGGGGGTCCCGTACAAAAAACGTGTTTTTTTCCAATTTTTTGCTCAAAATTACTAACTGTAACAGGTAGACGCTTTAAATTTTCTCAGAATATAAAGTTGTATATTACCTTTCAAAATAAATAATTAAACAAAAAAAGTAAATAATAAAGGGGGGCTCCCATACAAAAAACGTAATTTTAAAACAATTTGTTACTCGATCTTAATAAATTTATTAATGTGTACCTATACATACAACGATCGTGATTTTCTTTTACAGATGATGGTACGGAACCCTTTGTGCGCGAGTCCGACTCGTACTTGCCCATTTTTCTATTATTCAGGTGCATTTTATATTAGGTACATTGCTTTTGTCTTGTTTTACTTTCATTTTTATTTTTAACAAATCTTGTCATGTGGTTTTACCGCCACATAAGGTACGGCTGGTCTAGCAGACGCCACTAAGTGGCGGGTGAAACCAAACGAACAGGGTCCAGAAATATCAGCTAAAGCCAAATTTTTGACCAAAGCAGCACCGTTGAACTTTCTATAAATTCTGTTTTTTTTCAGTCTAGTAAATAGGTGTATTGGGATAAAAAAATATTACACTACAAAATAAACAAGCAGATATTATTCAATAACAAAACAAAAACAGACATGACCACACCTTTCCGTTCTAAGATTAATACCATAACATGATACGCCTGTAAAACCGTCATAGTAATAACCCGGTTCCCCTACGGTATGGGTTTCGAATCAATGGCTTCCAATGTCTATATCTAGCTTGACATACACGCGACGGACGTACCACCCATCAAATCGCATCAAATAGATTCTTATCACTCTTTACAAACTGTTAGGTTATATTCATATTGGCAATACGAACGCGCGATTCTAAATTTTATAGCTAGTTAGTAAAAACGAGATATATAGTCTACTATTTTGGCATAATTTATATAATAGTAATAATACTATAAGCAGCGATAGCCTAGTGGAGAGACCGACAGACTGCTACGCATAGGGTCCGGGTTCGAATCAAAGACACGCACCAATGACTTTTCGGAGTTATGTGCGTAATAAATTGTTAATTATCGCTTGCTAAACGGTGAAGGATAACATCGTGAGGAAACCGGCATGTCTGAGAGTTCTCCCTAATGTCCTCGAAAGACATGTGAAGTCTGCCAACCCGCACTAGGCCAGCGTGGTGGACTATGGCCTTACCCTTCTCATAGTGAGAAGAGGCCCGTGTCCAGCAGTGGGACAATTTATATATAGGGCTGATGATGATGATGATGATAATGAATAATATATACTACGCCAATGGGTGGTCATAATTATATTTGATGGGATACTACAACTCCTATGACTCAGTGGTTCAAAACGAGTCTTGGCTTCTAAAACAATTTTTTTCTGGCCAAATTTGATAGTGAAGGGACACATAATATCTGAATTACGTATAACAAAAACACAATTACCTATTTATTTAGCGCAACGGGCTTTTACTTTCGACTTCAGGTTAACGTAATAGACGAAAGCGGTTGACCCCACTTCGATTTTTATTTGACAACGCACGTTGTCAACTATACTGCCTTGCAACCAACGTATACACCACTATTTTATGATTAGTACAAAAACTTTAAGGCCATATTAGCGAAGACATTATTATCATATATGTGACATAAGAATTTCAAAATATCTATAAATAGCCAAGTTATAATCATTTAGGAAATTGACAAAATTAAATAAATTAATAAAGCGACTTGAGTTAGGCTATAAGAGGTAAAAGCAAATTGTAGATTTAACATAAATTAACCATGATTTAGTTAAAGAGAGTGAGTTATTAGTTTCTAAGCTTAAGGATAGTAGTGAGCAATTAGCCTGTAGCCGATTACAATATGAACAACACACATGTGAGCTGCAAACACAAATCACATCATTAAATGCACAGCTCAACAAATTGATAATAGATCATCAAAGTGAAACACAGGAATATATATTGAAATATGATGAAATTAGTAGAGTTGGTAGAGAAAATCTAAAACAAGTGCTCTCTATGACCAACAACAATAACTGTTTAAATTGTTCAAATCATAAGTTAGAGGCTTCACCTAATTGTACAACCAAGTTATATAGTGACTTTCAAGATAAATATCCTTCAAACACATGACATGATTCAGGTTCTGACACATTCTTACATACTGTAAATAATAAGGTTTTAGATAACAATGTTTTATTTTTTTCTGACTAATTATCGATCGGTCAATACAAAATATTTGTTCACCAGGACAAGGAATGTCTATGTTAATTAATAAATTAAAGTATGCTAGACTAAATAAACATTCTACAGTTATAATTTTCAAGAAAGAAATATTAGCTATATCAGATATTATGATATAACAAAGTTCTAAAGTGGGGTGCAATTTTATTGTCAGTGCATTACCATATTCCAATAACTTATAAAGAAAATAACCAGATAGGTAAATTGAATCTATTATTATATAATAGCACTTGTTGTCATTGTGACCATATTTTATGTTTCGACTCTAATATTTTTATTAGTAATTTCTTTTTAACAAAAGATACTATGTATCTCTCTTTTATATATAGGCGACAACTTGCTAAATTATTAGCATTTAATTTACATAGTGAACGCAGTACTACTAGAGTACTTAGGAATTTGGTAGATAATAGTTATACCAATAGTAGTATTGACAAATCTATTAGTTTAAACTACTAGATGAGACAACAGATAGGCATTCATGTGTTTTAAACTTAGCTCATCAAAACATACAAGGCCTATCTGGCAAAGAATTAGAGATAGATTTATTTTTAAAGAAACATAAGTTGCATGTATTATGCATTACGGAACATTGGTTAAGAGGTGACCAATTAATATTCAATAATTAATTTTATACAGTGATTAGTGCATTCGTAAGAAAGAACGCTATTCGTGGTGGCTCTCTCATATATGTTTGTAATAGTATTAAATGTAAAGAACGAAAGGACATAGCCGAATTTTCTATCGAGCGCACCGCTGAGATATCTTGTGTTGAACTTGAGCAACATGTCATAGTCTGTGTATACCGACCACCGCAAAGTGACTTTAGCCAATTTGAAAGCATCATGGAGGACGTCTTAAAACACTTAAGTTCCAGCAGGAAGTCAATAATCGTATGTGGTGATTTTAATGTTAACTTGTTAGAACAATCACCAACCGGTACTAGGTTAGTTAGTTTATTTATGTCATTTAATTTGAATGTTTTATTTTCTGAACCAACCAGAACTACCTCACATTCTTCTACATACTTAGATAATATTTTTTGCAATTGTTTGTACTTAAGTAAAGTTGTTTTGAGTGACTTGACATCGGATCACTGTGGACAAAAGGTTGTAATTCCAACTAATACAACCCCTACAGTACAAAAAATCACATGTAGGCCTATGACCTCTGCTCGCCTTAATCGCTTTAGTGATGATGTTGCTGCTAAGATTGCCAGCATTGACTTAACTCACGATGATCCAGATGACTTATATAAGTGGTTATTTGATGTTATTAAAAAGAAGTACAATAAAATTTTTAAGCAGAAGACATTTGCCAAGAGCTCTAAAGTTAAATTTTGTGATTGGGCAACAGTAGGAATATACAAAAGTAGATCTAGGTTGTATGATCTGTATGGTATGAAGCAATACAATTTTAATCCTTCATTTATTGAATATGTAAGAAATTACTCAAAAGTTTTTAAGAGAGCATGTGCTTCAGCTAAGTCTATATTTATAGTCTATATTTATAAGTAATAAAATTAAAGAATTCAAGAACAAAATAAAAACAACTTGGAACATTATTAACAGTGAGACTGGTCGAGCTAAGTTAGTAGATAATAGCTATGAATTAAAATGTAATGGAGAAATAGTTACAAAGAATATTGATGATGTTGCTCAGACTTTTAACAACTTCTTCATAAACATACCAGTGAAAACAACCAAGTGTTTAGACTCATGCCCAAGCAAAGCAGAGATGTTAGTTAGGGGCAATGTGAATGAGTGTGATGTGCTGTTTAATTTTAAATACATTGACACCAATGACATCCTCAAGACATTCAAGACCATCAATATTAAGAAATCTATTGACTTATGGGGTATTTCAGTTAGTCTTGTTCGCCAAATCATTTTTAGCATAGCTCCATATTTAGCTGCAATATTTAATAGATGCGTGGATAAAGGGGTATTTCCTGATTTAATGAAACATAGCAAGGTGATACCACTTTTCAAAAAAGGATCCAAGAGCGACCCTAGTAACTTTCGGCCAATTTCTATCTTGCCTGCAATCAGTAAAATTTTTGAAAAGGTTATTTTGCATCAGTTAGAGAGCCACTTTCTCACAAATAATTTATTGCACAGTGAGCAGTATGGCTTCACTACGGGTCGCTCCACCGTTGATGCCGGTGTAACTCTATTAAAACATATCTTTAACGATTGGGAAAATTCGAAGGATGCCATTGGTGTTTTTTGCGACTTGTCAAAGGCTTTTGATTGTGTTGAACATGATACACTTTTACGTAAACTCACCCATTATGGTATTCGAGATAGCGCACTCAATCTTGTTGCCAGTTACCTTAGAGATAGAGTTCAGTATGTAGATGTTAGTGGAAGTAGGTCTCAAGGTTTGCCAGTGGGAATGGGCGTTCCACAGGGCTCTATTCTTGGTCCGTTTCTTTTTTTAATATATATTAATGACTTGCCATTCTTTGTTAGAAATCTATGTGATATTGTTCTTTTTGCTGACGATACTTCATTTATTTTTAAAGTTGATGAAATGAAATGAAATGAAATACTTATTTATTTCGTATAAACTTTGCAAGTACTTACGAAACGTCATTAAAAAATATATATTTCATACAATTATTATTGTGCGTCGAATTAGAACAGCTCAGTCCCAAGCGTTTTGGTCGTCTTTATATTCCGATATTTTATAATATGCTTTTGAACACAATTTCGCTTTTACAATAATTTTGAACTTATTTATAGATAGGTGTCTTATATTATAAGGGAGCTTGTTATAAAAGCGTATACATGGCCCATAAAACAGCTACTTATTTTGTGAAGACGAGTGCTATGAACTACGAGATTATTCCTGTGTCTTGTATTTACAGAATGTATATCACATTTTTTACTAAATTTGTCAATATTTTTATGTACATATAACAGATTTTCATAAATATATTGTGATACAACAGTTAGAATGTTTATTTCTTTGAATTTTTCTCTTAGAGTAACTCTTGGACCGAGGTTATAAATGCCCCTTACAGCTCTTTTCTGCAGAACGAATATTGTATTTAGGTCTGCAGCATTCCCCCAGAGAAGGATCCCATACGACATTAAGCTATGAAAGTAACTGAAATAAACCATTCTAGCTGTTTCTTAATCTGTGAAGCGTCTAATTGCCTTGACTGCATAAGCTGCAGAACTGAGTTTGCCCGATAGCCTTTCAATATGTGGACCCCATTGTAGTTTGGTGTCGAGCATAATACCTAAAAACATGGTTGTCTCGACGGGCTCAATCCTAAATTCATTAAGTTGCACATTGGTTTCCATTTGTTTAACATTAGGCAAAGAAAACTTTAAAAGTTTAGTTTTCTTATTATTAAGTAATAGATTATTTACATTAAACCAATTAACAACTTTAGAGAGTGCATTGTTTACTTCGTCAAAATTAATCTGTTGTCTTTTAATGTTAAAAATCAAAGATGTATCATCCGCGAACAACACAATCTCATGATTGTTCTTTGCATAATTAGGTAAATCGTTAATATATATCAAGAATAGAAATGGACCGAGTATTGAGAGAGTGGCTAGATGTGGAGCAATTAAAGTAATAATAGATGAAACAGTCTTAACTGACAATCCCCACAAATCCATAGTCTTTTTCATATTAATAGTTTTAAATTGTTTAAGAACATCTTCAGTAGTCACAGCAGTAAATTCAAATGCTGTGTCACATTCTGGCACGCAGTCCTTAAGTAGCATTTCAGCAGACATGGAAGATGACTTGAGTGACGCTGTAGTTATAATGGGTATATTAGCAAAAAAAATTTCAAATTCTGTCGCTACTTCCAAGTCCTCTGCAATACTCACATTATTGATATTTAGTAGATAGTCGCGACTGCGTGCTTTGGCTCTACCAGTTTCGTTATTAATGACATTCCAAGTAGCTTTTATGGTATTTTCAGCGCATTTTATTTTATTTTTCAAATAAATCGATGTTGCAGCATAACAAGCTTGTCTGAATGTTTTTGAATATTTTTTTACATAATTAATAAAGGCTGGACTATTATTAAAAGTTTTTTAATTGTAAAGTTCATATAACCTAATCCGACTTTTATGATTCTTTTCTGATTATGATTTTAATACAAGTAACATTGACAGCGTAAATAATTAATTCTCTTGCGCAAGTACTACATTGGTTCACGACAAATAATTTGCTACTCAACTCTGGCAAAACAAAATGTGTGAAATTCACTTTGCCGAATGTCAAAAATGTTCTTACTAATATAATTTTAAATAACGAAACAATTAACCTAGTTGATTCAACTGTATTTTTAGGTTTAACTTTAGATTGTAAGCTGGTAACAGTGGGGCGCCCAAATATCCTGTCTGGCAGTCAAACTTAGTTCTGCAGCATTTGCAGTTAGGAAAGTTCTCCAATTCACAGACGTAGATACTGCTAGACTAGTTTACTTTAGTTACTTTCACAGTGTAATGTCTTACGGGATACTATTATGGGGTATGGCGGCCGATATTCAGACAATTTTTGTTATTCAAAAGAGGGCCATACGTGCAATATATAAGTTAGGTGCTAGAGATTCTTTACGAGATAAATTTAAAGAAGTAGAAATATTTACAGTTGCATCGCAGTATATATTTGCTAATTTAATGTACGTTAAGAAAAACTTTACTCTTTACCGTAAAAATAGTGACTTGCACAAAGTGAACACAAGGAATAAGCATAAACTAGTGGGCACTAACTACCGTCTACATAAAGTTCATAACTCATTTGCGGGACTCGGTATACAATTCTTCAACAAATTACCTCTGGAAATAATGAATTTACCTTTGCACAAATTTAAAACCACTACTAGGAATTTTCTTTTAAAAAGGGGTTATTACACTATTAAAGAATTTCTAGATGACAAGACATCATGGGTTTAGTTGCGTTTTTTTTAAATTCACCATTATTGTTATTTTTATGACTGTGTAAAATACTCTCTTCTTAATTAGTAACATGTTAAGTGGAGGTGCCTCGTGAACACATGATTTTTGCAGGATTTGGATATTATTATGATTTGTTGAATGTAGTTTAACATTATTTATCCCTGATCATATCGTTGTTCACTTGTTACCTTCACAAAATTCTTTCTACATTTGCATTCCTTCACGCGGTCCACTAATTTATGTTAATAATAACGATCTGGAAAATGGAGGTAATTGGCGGTCATGGTCAGTATACCAATAGATTGTTTCTTACTGCCGGTTCGTATACCGTTATCGTCATGCTCACTAAAATGTCATTTCTTGTGGTGGCGTCGTGTGTCGGGTCATCCCAGTCCCTCTAATATGGCGAGAGGGATGATGGCTGGCACATGCGTCATACTCGTGAACGGGTGCTACTTGCGATGACTGGTCGATGACGGTCTTGCGGGCTGGTATTAGTTTTTAATATTTAACTGCATCATTTCCATCATGGGTCTGATCACTTTCGCGGATTGCCTGCATTATTAGGTATATATAATGTAAGTGGATGCTCCTGTTTCACCATGTCTATTCTGAGGAGACTAACCAAATGAACATCAAAAGTATTACGCTTGAGTATTATTATGTACAGTAAATATATACAAGTGATATAGAAGGTGTAACAGTTACAGCACCTTACAAAATGTAAATTATGTGTATTATGCAAAACCTGGCGATGAAAAAGAGTGACCGTGAGTTTTATTGCCCGTTCTTTCTCATGGTTCTACCTGTTGCTTTGCGAACGTGGCAGTAAATGTAAATGTAGAGTCTTTAAGTAATTATTGTATAAATTTATTATTTTGACGTTCATAAGCGTCACATTGTGACCCAAATGAATAAACGATTTTGAATTTGAATTTGTTTTTTGTAGAAAATCTTACCTAAATTATAGACATATGTTACAATCCATTCACTACTTCATTGATAGAACTTACTTTTCGTCCTACTCTTACGCATTCTTTCCGCACTTATAATGGCCGGCAAAATTAACCGTTTTGCAAGTAATTAAATATGAAGGTACCTATGTAATTAGAAAGCAAACACATATCAAAATAAAAGAAGGTATTCTGTTATAAAAGAAAATAGTAATTTTGGCGTATTTATGAAGTTAGAATCATCTGCTATTTACTAATTAGTTTATCATCATCATCTCAGACACTGCTAGACATAGGCCTCTCTCAAGGTTCTCCATACAGACCGATTTTGAGCCGCCCACCTCAAATTATTATTTACTTAAGTAGGTATTATTTACTTAACTTACAAGTATTTCCATTGCCATTCGAAATGTCCACTACCATTGTCAATACACAGATCACAGTCTTTTCACCTCGTCAAAAGCATCCAATATGCGCTGTTTTAATTGTTCAACACTAACCGGCTTACTTTTGTACAATCACAAAATGATGTCCATGAGTACACAGCTGCACTCGCGATTGCTTCACTCAAAAAGTACGCACGAAGCATAGCTACACACTCCCGAGATATTATGAACAGATAAGCCATCGCGCCGGGAAAACGTAGACAAACAATTAACTGTTGCAGCGAATCAATACGTTCACGTCCGCTAGCAATTTAGCACTGTTTGTAGCGTCAGAGCGCGGCGCGCGCGCAGTGGGACAGGGGGGAATTTATCAATGGAATAGTTTACTACTATTAGAACGCGGGTCGGTCATAGTCTTAGTTATGCATTAACCAACTATTACGTATTTTTGTGGACAGTTTTGGGACTTAGTGTTTTTATTTTTTAACTACATAAATATGATCAGTTAAAGATACTTAGTGCCCCGTTAATTTTTTGTACTAATTAAAAAATAGTGGTGTATATTACTAGAATATACGCTCATAGCATGATATTATATAGCCTTCCTCGATAAATGGGCTATCTAACACTGAAAGATTCTTTTAAATTGGACCAGTAGTTCCTGAGATTAGCGCGTTGAACCAAACAAACAATCAGCTTTATATATAGCAACTCTTCAGCTTTATATATTAAGTATAAGATACTGCGGCTGGTCGGTAATGCGTTCACGCTCTTAGTTATTGAATATATAAAGGAATACAAATCAATGCAACCAGTCACAAAGGCATTACTGCTACTGGTGAACCATTCATTACCGGCCGATGGCGGACGCTAAAGGATTTTACATTGACTGCCAGTTAAATCAACTCTTGTGTGAAAAGGGGCTTAGGATTCATTCACCTATTTGCAAGAGGCTCCTATCTATCACGAGCGTTACATTCTGCTATGTGTTCACGCGACATTTCTGTGTGGAAACCACGTATTTCTACGCTTTGGTGATATTTTATGAATCATTTTGCCTTCCGCACATTAATGCTTGCAGCCACTGCGTGTTTTGAACAGTGAGCTGCACCATGTTGACCAAGGGGCTGATAATAATAATAATCATCATCATCAGCCCTTTATACTGTCCCACTGCTGGACATGGGCCTCTTCCCAATATGAGAAGGGTAAAACCATAGTCCACCACGCTGGCCAAGTGCGGGTTGGCAGATTTCACATGTCTTTCGAGAACATTATGGAGAACTCTCAGAAGTCTCAGACATGCAGGTTTCCTCACGATGTTTTCCTTCTCCGTTTAGCAAGCGATATATATAATTATAATAGCTATTGCCCGCAAATTCGCTCCCAGTGTCGTAATTCGGTGTTCTCTAGTTATAGTTTGACGTCTATGTTCGGAGTGACACAAATCTCCTTTATTGGGCGGATTTTTCTATAATTGTCATTTTTATGCAAAAAGTATTTACACAAACTAATTATACTTAGTACTAAGAATTAGTAGTACCTCTTTGGTAGTACTCAAAATGTTATCCGGTATCAGTGACGTTTGTCAGTATGGAGGCTGTGATTTGTCTGTCAACAAAATCAAAATCTGTTTGTCTGTCAACAAAAAAAATAAACATTCCAAGATCCACAACTACTTACAAATTAAAAATTAAGTAAAAAACATTTTCCAGTGGTCTAAATTGTGAATCTAAACCATTCTCAAGTCCCCTTTAACACACACAAAAAATTTCATCAAGATCGGTCCAGTCGTTTAGGAGGAGTTCAGTGACATACACACGCACACAAGAAATATAAATATTAAGATATATAATAATATTCTGCCACATACACACATTACCATCTAGTCCCAAACTAAGCACAACTTGTACTAGATAATGGATTAACATAAATATATACTGTTTTTGTAAATACATACATATTATACATAGAATCATCCAGACTAATAACGGCCATTTTCAATATTCGATCCATACATGAATTTTGAGATACGAGATTCGTGTTTGACATATTTTGTATGGAGCTTATGTCAAAAACGAATCTAAAATCTACAATCTACTAATTTCGCAGTAAGACAAACATCCATGTTCATGCACACAAATGTTTGACATGAGCGGGAATCGAACCCGCGACCTTCAGCGTGGCAGTCGCTTACCCTCCCGCTGCACCAACCGGTCGTCAAATAATAATGAAGATGACTCTTTGTCATACATTATTATTTTTCGGTAGCAGCTCAGCGCGGTACGGTAGCCCAATGATAAGGGACAATTGAGTTTACGATGAAAATACCGTGGTTTCATTCATATATTGGTGACGGACACCGTCCCAGCAGGAAGCAATCATTTCAATTTACACATCGTATAGTTCAATTCCACCGGCGCTCGTTTTATGAGAAGCGGGGAAGAAGCTTATACCTCTCTTTTCGTCACATTTTTCAAAATATATTTTCAAGGTGGCGCTGTAACTAACTGATTAAGTAATAAAATCTCGGGAGTCGAATTTCTCGCACTTCCACTTATTTGACTTGGCAATTATATGTAGATAACAGGCATTTCAGAGTTTGTGATTATGATATATTTTGACTCAATGTGACCCACTCGTTTACGTGTAATCCGTAATTATCTGGCACGGTTCTTGTTATTAAGTAGCGGCGATAGCCCAGTGGTGTACGTAATGGACTGCCGAGACGATGGTCTCGGGTATTGATCCCCAGTTACCCCAGGCACACACTCTGACTTTTCGAAGTTACGTGTGTATTAAACATGTTAATTACCATTCGCTTAACAATGTGCTCGGTGAAGTTATGTGTTATATGGTTCTTGTTAATAAGTTAATAAGATATCACAGAAGATCACTAAATGCTGCCAATAAATTACGCCGACGCTTAACTCAATTATGTAAAGTACGTGAAATTAATGAACATGGATCACTCTAAAGTCCCAAGGGGAATACAGAGAGTACTGTCTTATTCATATTTAGGTTTCCTGTGCATTAGGTACTCTTTATGTATGATTTTTCTTAGTTTCATTAGATTACTAAATGCTACCCGGGAGGGTACAAAATCCTATTGCTAAGTACCTTTTGTGTTATATAGGTTACTATAAAAATTTCATCCAAATCCAATCAGTCATACCTGCTTGTTTGTTTTTACTGTGTGGATTTGATCAAACTAAGTAATAAAATGGTTATATATTAGAATAGCTCATGTTTTACCGTATGTCCCGGCCTCCACGCAAACAAAGTCAAAGGCAGAAGCGAGTAAAATAATCGTGCTAGCAAGCGCGTATTATATTTATATATTTGATCGCGCGCGTCTATATTTGATCAAAATTTGACAACCGGTTGGCGCAGCGGGAATGTAAGCGACTGCTACGTCGAAGGTAGCGGGTTCGATTCCCGCTCAAGTCAAACATTTGTGTGCATGAACATGGATGTTTGTCTTGGTCTGGATGTTTCTATGTATAATAATATGTATGTATGTATTTACAAAAAAAAGTATATAATGTATGTTTATCCATTATCTAGTACCCATAACACAAGTTCTGCTTAGCTTTGGACTAGATGGTGATATGTGTATGTGGTAGAATTGGTGTCCGATCATTTCACAAAAAACAAATGAAAAATTTTCATTTGACAAATAACATTTGACAAAATTATACTTGATAAATTTATTATTTTACAAACTATTCTTTAATAAACTACTGATTAAACAATATATTTACTTAAAAAATGTATTATGCTAAAACATTAATTTACAAATTGATTATTTTTTTAAACATGTTATTTGGCAAAACAACGTAAAGCATAATAACATTTGACAAAATGCCTTGCTTGGTAAATATTTTATTAACCAAAATCTACGATAATACAACAATCTTTGTGTAGGGTCAACTGAAACAATGGCTGGTTAGGTTAGGTTAGAACTGTGACCACAACGTACGAGCCGAGCGAGCGAAGCGAGCGTGCCGCGGCAGCGGCCAACGAGTGCCAGAACCGAATTCTACTTATTTCGCTTAATTCAGGCAGTGTGTATTTTTTTTTAAAAGACTTAAGAGTCTATGGAATTAGTATTAATACAAAATTATTACTTGCCTATAAATAATCTGTCCAAGATGAAAATTGCAACCAAGCAATTAAATATTTTCAAAATTTCGCGTAAGTATTGGTTAGAAATTAGTTATTTTTAAAAACTAATAATTTATCTTCTAAATTTTTGTACAATCACCAATTTGGCAAACGAATTATTTAGTCAAATGATTATTTTTAAAATAATTATTTAACACATTTAAATTATTTTCTAAGTAACACATTTGCGAAACCTGTATTATGTCAAAGGATTGTTTTTAAAGTAATATGTTTGCGAAATGAAAGTTTGTCAAATGATTCGTTTTTCAAACGTTGTTTGTAAAATGATCTTTTGTCATACGTTTTTCGTCAAACAATAGTAAACCGGTAGAATTGAATATTATATGTAAAAGGGGTGGTAAAATCAGGCTCGACAAGTATTTAAACTAAAAATATACACAGTACATCCATAGAGAATCGACCGCGCCTATATCAAACAGTGTGTAATTAGTAATTAGCCCTAAAAAGCCTAATTAAGATCGGCAACAAAGGATTTAGTTCGTTAACGATTAATTAGGCTGTTGTCTGATATAGGCGTGGATTGTTCGCTTTTAAATAGTAACTTGATACATTTTAGCCTGTGTATAGCAGGTATAGGCCTCTCCAATGGCACGCCACTGTGCCCGATTTTCGGCTTTTCGTGTCCAGCCGTTGCCAGCCACTTTGCGTATATCGTCACTCCACCTAGCCGAAAGCGTCCTATATACGTCTTTTTTCTTTAAAAAAGACAACTCCCGCATTAGGACTATATCCTGTGTCGCGAGGAACTTTACAAACATACTACTAACGGACACAATGAACACCCAGACACGAAACAACAATTTGTGAATTACACAGAGTATTGCCTCGTGTGGGGATCGAACCTACAACACTAGATGCAGTGTCAAGCGGTGAGGCGGCCGCTTAAACCATTACGCCAACCGTGCAGTAAAAAACGTTTGCCAAGGCGCTGTCTCCACTCTAGAACACGACTGCTCCATCGCCATTGGAGAGGCCTATATCCAGCAGTGGACTCTTGCAGGCTGATGATGATGATAGCATGTATATTTACAGGTAAGGTAAATGGGCGCTCATAGCTTGACATGACTCGCCAAAGTACCGTTGGTAAGGCCACGTGGATGGGTAACCGCCTATTGTGGCATGTATTTCAGTGTGAAGATGCCCATGCCCAGCAGTGGGCCAGACGAGACAGATCTGATATTATTAAACATAGCATACAGACTGGAGACCAAATTGGAGACGTCCTAAGAAACGGAAATGTCCGAAGTACCCGAAACACGCGAGCATGTATGAAAAGAGTAATGAGTGTAGAGGAAGCGCGTAAGGTTTGTAAGGATAGAAGCAAGTTAGTGGTGTTCTGTTGTCTTTGCCTCCCCCGACGGGAAAATGCATGAGTATATTTATGTATGTATGCATACAGACATAAAACCAATAAAGATTGTCAACTTATCAATATATTGGGTGCGAAACGAATCGACGAGTAAATAACCGGATAGGATAAAGTATCCGGATATTTTTAATATAAAGGCAGCAAAGCACATTTAAACACGTCTTTCAAATTAAATAACTAAGGTCTGCCTACACAACATTTCCGAATAAAAAATTATGCAAAACACCATACTTTTTCGTTTAACCTCATTTCGGGAAAAAACACGTCAAGTTTTGGCATACTTATAATGTTATAAATTTTTTTCTGATAGAAGAATCCTTAAGTTTCACATTCAAAATACTTTGATAAGTGAGGAAGGCAACTTACCTATCCTTTGGCCCAATAAAAATTGTTTAGGCATAACTTTGAGACCCTACCCTGTTCGGATAATATCGGTGAATATGAAATTATACTACTTTCTAAAGAGGGTTACTAGAAATATTAATAATTAGATTTCGTCTACGCCCGTGTTCCTGTAACCACGTGGGCCTCGGTAAAAGCAATAAAAAGACGCCTATTTGTTATTCTGATGTAAAAGATATAAATAAAAGGCATTTAACATTTAAACTGAACTGACTGCCTCATTGGTCTCGCGGCATAAATGTGCGCGTGGGATTGGTAGGTCTCGGGTTCGATTCCCGGGTCGGGCAAAGTGTTATTGGGTTTTTCCGTTAGGAAATTCTCAGTAGCAGCACGGAGTCTGGTAATGTGCCCGGTACGGCAATAGCCTCGCCCCCTATTACGTGGGACCTAAAAATTCCTGGCGAAATGTGGGTGTAATATTACATCTCTGCCTTCCCCTTCGGGGATACAGGCGTGAGTCTATAAATAAATTTAAAAAAATGTAAACTGATCAGCGGTTTATGTGAAATTCTGACAACCATCCGTCCTCACAAACATTGCATTGTATATCATACAAATTATATAGCGGGTCTTCAATAAACTAATCAAAGGCCTCTGTTTTGCCTACATTTTGTCTGGCATGCAATGAAGGTGTACATAGAGGGACTGATTATTCCGTATAAAAATAGTCATGGCATGTTATAAGTAACAATAATCATCATCATCGACCTATCGTTATCCCAGTTGCATCCTCGACTTTTCGCCTTGGAGCCCGGGGTCCGCTTAATAGCTCTTTTATATAGCGTGCATGAGAAATTTGATGAGAGCGAATACCTAAAGCAAGAGAGATATGTCAGTATCCTTGCAAATGGTGTTCCACAGTCTCTAGTTGCCTCCTTGTTGAGAAACAGGCGTGAGTTTATGTGTGTATTTGCGTATAAAATGATTATTTGTCGCTTGTACTGTGCCTTGTAGAGCACGTTAAGCCGTCGATCCCGCCTGTCATGAAGACCCTACAGCCAATTTTTGACCAATTAATTAGGCGCTCTAGATATCTTCGTAACGAGCTTAAAATTGTAACGTGACATTACCACTACAAAAATCAAATTTTGTATATAATAATCTAAGCCCGATTTCTTTTAAATAATCGGCTTAGTGCGTGTCAAATCACGTAAAACAAGAGACTTGTCGGCACGTCGCTAATTTGTTTGTTTCTTGAAAATTGTAAAATAAACAAGGAACAAAGTTTTTATGTTCTCTTTTGGTTGGCTGATTACTGATAAATTTGGTCAGCTGTAATGCTCATGGCGTGTTTTGACTTGCTATTCGTAGCAGAGAGGTAAGGTAAAGCAACGTAGGCAGATGTCACACTCGAATGGGTTAATCTATTCTACATCATACAACTACCCGTGCTTCGTAGGCCACACTTCTCTAGCATTTGTATTCATGTTATCAAAAGTACCTAGTGGCTATTTCTTTATTTTAAACCACCCGTAGTGGCAATTTAATCGTGAGTTGTTGATCTCGGTTGACGGTAGACATTTTATCTTCTACGTGCGTGAGAGATAAAAATATTAAACAAGTGCGGCTCCAAGGACATTTGGCTTGATATTTTATGCGTTTACTTGCGTCCGGACACAAATAAACGCATAAAATACTAACCCTAATATATGTTTAGGTACTGTGCACAGTAAAATAAATATTCAATGTTTTATCTATTCTATCATTTTTGCGTATATTTTGTTGTTATGCTGTAGAACTTATACTTTCTGAAAAGTTTCAATATCCAAGAGAATCATCCCTGACTGACGGACAGACCTAACGATAACGATGGCTCAGTAATCGGATCGTATTGGCCTCCTCCGGGTACGGAATCCTAATAAATGCACGTAAAATTTACGAAGTAAGAACAATCTACACTGACCGCAAGACGCGAGCAAAAGCGTTAGTGTAGGATCACGGATATGATACTAGCTTAGTTCCCGTAAAACTATTCGATAAAACCCGCGATACCGCGGTGTTTATTTAAATAGAACCGAACACTTCTAGGGATATATAATATCAAAGTCTCCATTTAAAAAGCCTCAAATTAGGGAATCAAGCTATGGCAGTAAGGTTCACTTGATGGTAAACGGCAACCATGGCATATAGACTTTGGCCATATCAGAGACACAGACAACTTGCTGCCTACCTTGAGATGTAAGGTGTCTTCCAATGCTCAGTAAAAAATTACTAGCTATAGTAGTTACCATGAATTTTTAGGTCCTACGTAATAGGGTGCGAGCCTATTGCCGTTACCGGGCACATCATCAGAGTCCGGGCTGCTACTGAGTATTCGGAAAAACCCAGTAGCACTTTTGCCCGACCCGGGAATCGAACCCGGGACCTCCAGTCAGCAGTCGCATACGCTAACCACTGGACCACGGAGGCAGTCATGGCGAAATATGGGTGTACTATTTACCTCTGCCTACCCCTTAGGAAATACAGGCGTGAGACTAAACATAAAAAATAAATAAATAGTACTTACCATTCAAAGCGGAACATAATACGCACATTTGTACGTTACTACTTGGCGGCAGAATAACTGATACTGGTACCTACCCATACGGCTCTCGAAACAAGAGGCCTATACCTTTCCAATTCAAATCAGAAAATTCTAAAGTCTACTTTGGTCCTTAAGTTCAATATCTATACAAAAGTTGGGTATGAACGGATTGGGTTCTTGATAAGCGCAATAAAATTAAGTAGTAAACAAAATGTACCGCAATATATCTTATAAAAGTTTTGACTAATCTCACTCGACACCTAATTTAATAGGGTAATGAAAAGAAAAATAATATACTTATATTAAAAAGGAACTGTTGCTTTGCAAAACAATTGGTATAAGGCCAACAACCTACTAGCGACTAGCTATGATAAGATATAATATCTATATAGTATGCTGTTCTTTCCACCTTCCGCCTAAGTTGGTGTTTACACTGAAGGCATTTGATCTTTGGGTCAAGAAAACCCTTGAGAACGTTTACAAAGGAATATCAATAACGAGAGCAAAAGCTATAGGTCCTCGTCTACGACGTGGACAACAAGATGTGGCCCGTGTGAATTTATCCATTAAACTTCATGCAAATTAGCGTCCAACCACATGTTGTAGTTATGAATTGATTCTAAGAGCTTCCCACTTACACGCAATCTCATGCACAATATATAAGATTCATAACACGAATGAAAAACTTATATCAAACTCTTCACATATTATTAATACTAATCCCAAAGGCGTAGAAAATAAAATATTGTAAATATAATCGACGTGCGTACGATGTAACATATTGAGAGATAAGTAACTCCGACAAAACGGAATTTAATATTAATATCGTACTTACCTACTGCTTCAATTATTCACGAACATCTGAAAACAAGAAAAAGTTTTTTTCAATAACATTTTTCTCGTTGGTAGCTAATAAAAATAAAAATGTATTTATACTGGCTGATAAAATTGCTTATGAACATTCAATTTGATGGAGACAGAATCTTATTTTAAGGGTGGATGGATGAATGGAAGTAAAATGGTGGGAAAGTATGCTAACCGCAACTAGCTCCGCACTATACACTACTGGACATTTACGGACACCGTGGTGGTAATGGATCTGCTGGAATACACTCATGCCGATAATTTAGCTTTCCATCGTAGAGACCAAAAACAACCACGCCTTTAGGAGCGACGACATCGAAGTGGCTCGCTTATGAAGACGTCATCTCGGCAGGATCGCGCATACTATACCACAGTTACAGTGTGATCAATTAACGTGACCCACTACTAAAGACAATCGAAGACATGGCGGTGTTTCAGTACGAAAGTCCAATCTTTTGAATGTCTAAGTTCAATTCATCCGTCAGTCTCTAAGCTCAATTTATAATTTGGAGCCTGGTAGACAAAATACTTGCAAATAAGATACTTTCACCGTGACACCAAAAAAGGCCGTGTAAGCAGACACAATCTAATCTCACATATTCTGTTCCGATTTGGCTCGATGATATCCTACTTTGGCCTTTTGATAACCAAATATGACCTAAAATGCCGTTAGCTACAATTTGTCTGAGCTAATGTAAGAGGGCCCGGAGACTAATTAGGATTCACCCGTATATTATGTTTCTTCTGAAATGCAATTATGCTTGATAACAAATAGGCTGCACATATGGCGAAGTTGCTATTTGTCGTGTGTTCGTTCTTCACAGAGGCAATACTTTGTGTGATCTACAATTTTTCGTTTTGACTATGGATGTAATTCGTGACCGTTGATTGAATGTTTATTAAGTCCTCCGCTAAACAAGATTTATACAAAGCGTGGCAGTTTTCATAAGAAAAAATTAAACATACAGGCAATAAACCAATGGTAAAAATCTGTAACATATTAGGAAGAGCATGCAGAGTTTTTTTGATACTGACTTAAAAATAAGTATGCGAGAAATATGCCTGACACTCCTTAAAAGTTAAAGGAAATTGAAAAATACCAGCTGTAAGGATCAAGTCTTAGTCTAGCAAAAATATAGAGAAATGCTTTAATAAATTTTGCTTAAGGAAGCTTCCTTCATTCATTCCTTGGTATGCCGCAATGTAATGCGCTTGCAATTTTCACTGAAAATCTTTATTGAAAGCAAAGTTTTAGCCTTTGTGCTGCAACAGAAGTATGGCCTGTTCATCTTTTAATATGATTATCAAACACTTACAAACACTATACAAATATAATTATAACACCGTATTATAACATTCGTATCCTTACTTTTGTTATAAAATCCTGAGTACTTCCTCAAAAAGTACTAAAATTACGTTTTGGGTCCAATAAACATGAGTTTTTAGTACATTTTATTCATTTAAAATAAAACTGCAACCCAAATTTTCTTACTTCTAAATTGTCAGCGCAGAGTATAAACCTACTGAAACTTGTTTAGGTTTCATTTAAAGACGTAGGCAATAAAGAAGGACCTTTTCATATTCCACCAGTAGGAGCGTAAAATAGGTGTCAAAAGTTTTAATCAATATCCACTGGATTTGTATCAGGCTCTATAAAAATTCGGCTTTGTACTAAATACGTTGAAATACGGCATTGGCCTTATCACAACCTTTTTAGCCATGAATAGCTAAAAATATAGTAATTATGTGAAAAAATACGTTGCTACTTAATTCTAGATGCGCTAAGGCTTTCAGATTCTATATAATATAAAAATACAAACGTACTCAAAATAACTTATATAAATAATTTATTGAGCAACATTTTCTTAGATTAAACACGGAGTTTTAAATAGGATAAGATTCATAAAAAGTTACTGCGTCTGCAGCATCAATTTAGATAAAGAACATAAAGATCTTTGTGACGATATCTACCACAAAAAAGATACTTTTGTATCGCATCCACTTGCTTCCCCTAAATTATTATTATTTTATGGATAAACTAACTTCTGACCGCGGTGCCAGTCGCGTAGGGGTTGGTTATTGGGACAAAAGGTATAAATATACACCACTATTTTTTAATTAGTACAAAAAAATTTACGGGGCTCTAAGTATCTTTAAATAATCATTTTTGTGTATGTAAAAAATAAAAACACTAAGTCTCAAAACTGTCCACAAAAATACGTAATAATTGGTAAATGCATAACTAAATACTATGTAGTAGTAACTTTCTATTTGCTTGCGCGGCACTGCTCGAAGCTCGCCACCCCCTGTCCCTCTGCGCCCGCGCCGCAGTGCTAAATTGTTAGCGGAAGCAAGCACATCCTTTTTTCGCTGCAACAGTTAATTGTTTGTTTACGTTTGCCCGACATGATGGCTTATCAGTTCACATGTTCACGCGAGTGCAGCTGTGCATTTGTATAGGCAAGAGTTTGGAAGCCCGTGGATCGGTCGGGGCGGGCTTGTAGCTTGGCCTCCATGCTCACCTGACCTCACGCCCATAGACTCCTTTTCGTGGGTGTACAAAAGTGAGCGGGCTAGTGTCGAACAATTAAAACAGTGCATATTGGACGTTTTGACGCAGTAAAAAGACAGAAGCGTACTTCTCTCGTTAAATTTAATAAAAGGTGCCCGCCTGTGTATTGACAATGGTGGTGGACATTTCGAAGGACAATTGAAATACTTGTAAGTGAAAATTACCTACCTACGTAAATAATAATTTGATGCAGGCGGCTCAAAATCGGTCTGTGTTGAGATCCTTGGGGGAGGCCTATGTCCAGCAGTGGACGTCTCTAGGCTGACACGATGATGAGGATATAAAATTTGTAAATAGCAGATGATTCTAATTTCATAAATACGCCAAAATTACTCTTTTCTTTTAGTACAGAATACCTTCTTTTATTTTGATATTTGTTTGCTTTCAAATTAAACACGTATTTAATTTCTTGTAAAAAGGTAAATTTTGCCGGTCCTTAGCCCGTATGAAGTATGAAGGAGCGGTTAGAATTTAGAAAATTAATTAAGTTACTACATCACTTATTCTTTTGTTTCATTTTTTGTCTAAGTTTACCTACACCATAAGTGCGAGAGAGAGAATGGAATACTATCAATGAATTAGTGAATGGATTGTAAAATATGACTATGATTTAAGTGAGATTTTCTACAATAAACAAATGATAATAACTTTGCTCTTTATAGATATTATGAAATTCTTACGTCACATATATGATAATGTCTTCGCTAATCTGTCTTTAAAGTTATTGTACTAATTAAAAAATCCGTTCGCATGTTTGGAGAGGCCTATGTAACAGTGGACTACAATTTGCTGATTGGTGATTATGAAAATACTGCAACCGGTCATCTTCGTAACAAGAAATATAAAATTTTCAACCCTCGCTTTCAGTGCAACTGCGCCCTAAGTCTAAAAGGATCGCATTTACATTTGACGAGGGATTAATAAAATATGATCGTCCGCGAAACGGGTTTTCGCGAGATAGACCGTTCCTCATTGAAACATAATTACAGCAAAGCGTGAATGTTGGATTATGAACTATAAACATTCTTGTTATTGCAATTATTTACGGGGTCTAAGCAAATTGACTTTGTTATTTATGTGACAATATGCGCGTGAGGTTTGAAGGGATACAAGCAAGTGGCGTTCTGCTATTGTTTCTACCTACCCTAACGGGGAAGGCGTGTGTGTATGCAGGTCTGTGACTGTTTTCCTTCTTAATTCTTCTTAAGTAAGACGACAGCGATAGATGCTTGGAGACTAACAGACTTCTAAGCAAAAGATCTCGAGTTCAAAGGCAAACCGCGCACCACTGTTTTTTGCTAATGGCTGGTCCCAATATTTGATGTACCCACGGTTGGCTTAGAGATACGTTTCTGACATATTTTCTATGGAGATTATGTCAAATATGTATCTTTAGTAGCCGAACCCGTGGATAGATCCAATATTGGGTTGAAAGTGGGATATGGCTGAAGAGACTCGAAAGTAGAATAAACGCTGTAGAAATGAGAGCACTGAGAAGTATGTGTGGCGTGTCTTTGAATGACAGAGTTAAGAATCGTGTGATAAGAGAGTGTTGTGGTGTAAAAGAAGATGTAGTGACAAGCATCGAGAAAGGTATTCTAAGGTGGTTTGGGCACATGGAGAGGAAGGATGACAAAAGACTGACCAAGCAGATATATAAGGCAAGTGTGAATGGGACAGGACGAAGAGCAAGACCTAGACAGACGTTCTCTGAACAGATTGGAGACATCCTTTAAACAGGAAAGGTTAGAAGTACCCTTAACAGAAGAACATGCATGAAGTATTTGATGGGAGTGAATGAAGCAAGAGAGCAATGTCAGGATTGTTGCAAATGGCGTTCCGTAGTCTCTGCCCTACCCTTCGGGAAACAGGCGTGAGTCTATCTTTTATTCCGTAGTCTCTGCCCTACCCTTCGGGAAACAGGCGTGAGTCTATCTTTAGTCTCTCTTTTTTTTTGTGAAATGTATATTTAGCTTTTCTCGGTTAAGTCCTCGTTCGTCCTTTTTAACGTATCTCAGTAACAGGTAAAAGTTGGGAACTAGTTCTAGAAATTTCCACGTAGCTATTTTGAGCGCTTTATATTATGTATGAGCTGTCCCGAGTGCTTGCAATTTCAGTTCACTCTTTCATGTCATTTAGCTAAAACTTTTTTACGATCCACTACACAGTTTTCTTACCTTTGGCTATGTTTGGTATACTGTTTAAATGTTAGTAAAGATAAATGGATGTCTTGGTCAAGTTGGGTCTTTTGAAATGAAATTCTGATCTAGTTTGAAATCTATGTCTCCGCGTATGCTTAAAACTATGATTAGTGATGTCTGTGTCATCATAACTCTTTATCGAATTTACCTTATGATGTGATATTTTTTGTTTGAATACTAGCACAATACGTGGGAAGCGACATGTGAGTGAGAGCCAACGGATTGACTTTGGAGGATGTAAAAGACCGGGGGAAATGGAGAGAATTGAGCAGAAAGGCGGAACCTTGAATGGACCGGGATTAATAATAATCACCAAGCAGAAGGCAGAAGGACTGGCATCTAGACTTCATTTTTGTTTAGGTAGTCATTGTGTGCTTGTATGTAAGCGACCACGATATGTTTGTCATATTGCGTTTAGCATTTGTATAACTAGGTTCATTACCTATGTATATAAAATCCTTGCGTTACTGACTTGAGTTACTTACTACTGACTTAATATTGTTCTGTTCTCAGTTTTAATAAATTTAGCAGCCAGTTCACTTGCTCCGAGTCTATTATCTACTCAGATTAAATCTTACAAATGATAAAACCTTCACAAACATATTCATTAGCAATAATAATATATGTAAATGTACTGCGTACGTCGTACATATATCCAAGGCTGATTCAAATGTAATCTCTCGCAAGATTTCCGACATCATTTTATTTTGTAAAATTATGTTGAGACGCTTGTCCTGACATGTAATTTCGTTTCACGTTCCTTTTGAAATTTAATAAAAAATGTGCAGTGTTTAACATGTTCAAAATGAATTTATATACGGCTCTGTTTCTTTGAATTAGGATGACATGATACATGGCCTTTTGGTATGACAAGACGACAGTCATGGTAATGTAAAATGTTGGTGCAACATTGTTTTGTATTCTGCTAACAACACATTATTGTATTGCGCTCGCACCGATCATCCATCGTAGCTTAGTCATCCCTCAACTTTCTTACGGTTAGGTAGTGTTAGTGTAAGTACCAGTTGCGGACTTTGTGCTGACCGAACTAACAGTTTAATTTATTCACCCAATAATATAACCCTGCACTCGTAACTCAGTGAACACATGAATGCCGTATAGACAAACAGTACAAATAACAAAGAAGAATATATTAACCTTTACTGAAAACTAGGGTTACCTGGATACACCAGAGTTTTGAGTAAAGTTGACTACCCCATTTCATAGCGTGGGTGTCGTACAAGTGGACCAAGGAAAATCATCATCATCATCAGCCTTTAACAGTCCACTGCTGGACTAGGCCTCTCCTTTGAAAGGAGGAATTGGACTACTAAACCACGCTGGCCAAACGGGTTGGTATAGGGTTTGTATCAAGTTTTCCTTCTCTTACAATGCTGTCCTATGCACAACATGCTCCCTCTATCGGCTCTTACGACACCCATGGGATGATATGGGGTGCTGAAAATCCGTATTCTTAATCCGTAACCACACGGACGAAAATAGACGAGGCAAATATTTTTTTTTATAGACGCCCGCCTGTATCCCCGAAGAGGTAGGCAGAGGTGTAATATTACACCCACATTTCATGCATGTTCATTCACACAAATGTTTGACTTGAGCGGGAATCGAACCCGCGACTTTCGGCGTAGCAGTGCTGGCCGTCTGGCCAGCGTGGTCCTACAACAACCCTAAGCTAACCCGTCTGGGTTAGCTTAGGGTTTGGTGTCGATTTGGTGTGGTACATTTGTAATTTTATCTGGCGCTACATGTTCTTTATTTTATGCACGTACATAAACTTGTACAAGTATACTATAAAGAATACAACATAGTAAAAGAAAATTAGTTATTACTCTAATAACACAATAAAAATTGAACTGTACAATTTTACTATTCATCATTTCAAACTGTTCAGTAGGTAAATACCTCCACTTAAAATTAATTTACTTTAATAACACAATTAAAATTGAACTGTAAAATTTTACTATTCATCATTTCAAACTGTTCAGTAAGTAAATACATCGACTTAAAATTAATTACTTTTTTATGAAAGCCTTTTGTTACGTACAATTACGAGAAAGAATTTAATGAAGGTATGTACAGTCAACTTCAAAGGCCGCTACATACATCAGAATGCTTGCCGAGTCTATTATGAATTAAAAATCTTTCATAAAATGAAGAATTTACAAATTATGATTTCGCAAAATTTTCTGTGACCCAAAAACCCTACAAGATTTTGAGAAAAATTATGAATAGGGACGATATATCCATCCTGAATTACAAAAATGTTTATGCACTTCTGTACCTGACTGTCCCATAAAAATTATATACAAAGAAAATACTAAGAGGATATTGATTCCATTGCCGTGTTTATATAAACCTTTGGTAAGTCTTTCAATTATTATCTTAATATATAAAATCCTTGCGTTACTGACTGACTGACAGACACGCTACAGCCGAAACTACGCGGCGTAAAATGAGCTCAAATTTAACATGTATGTTCCTTGGGGACCGTAGAGGTGCACTAAGACGGGATTTCCCGAAATTCCCACGGGATCGGGCAAAACGGGAAATTCGAAAATATGTGCGTGCGAAGCCGCTGGCGTCGACTAGTATATTATATTCTTCTACTCGTTGAGAGAAAAAAAATAGCGGATTTGTCATTTTTATTTGGCATCGTGCGAGAAGCAATTGACTTATCAGAACTAGTTAGCAAAATGAATTTAAATGTACAGTCAGCACATCTTCGACGATTTAATTTGTTACATTTACCTGCCGTAGATTCTAACTACAGACAAAATTCATACCTTATCAGAGCGAGTCGTATGTATAATGCAGTGTGCCGGAGTGTTGATATTGACATTTTCTTCACTAAGCAGCTAGTGTCACTAAACTAATAAGTTTAAAAACTATAACCCGACTTAGTCAAAACGGGGGTCTACAAAGAACGAGGAAGAAAGAAAGAAAATAGGTAACGCAAAGCGTCTGAACCGCGGGAATTGTAAGTACGACTGCATTTTAAACTTATATTTTGACTGAAGCAGTATAAGATATGTACATATTTGTAATGTGTACCAAAGGCTTATATAAACACGGCAATGGAATCAATATCCTCTTAGTATTTTCTTTGTATACCATATATTACCCAATACCTTTCTAACCGATACCTTTCTTTTGATACCAAACACGTTATCATTATCTCAGTTTAAGTATTTTGAGGTTAGAATCTGAGTTATTAATTGCGTAATAGAAAATTTGGATTAAATTTATATATAGCCTATGTCACCCGGGCCATTATTACAAATGTATTGACACCCCATTTATAAAAATCAGTTCAGTTTAGGCGCTACGGTGGAACATATAAATATACATACATACATAGACTGGCAAAACACAACTGTCCAATGTTTTCTTCAACCAAGTTCCCACAGACTAGCTTTACTTAAAATTATATCTACATATATAAATGTCTACTTTGATTTCATCTGACCATGTTCAGTGTTATCTTAATATATAAAATCCTTGCGTTACTGACTGACTGACAGAAATTTGGCATGTATGTTACTTGGGGACCGTAGGGGTGCACTAAGAAGGGATTTCCCGAAATTTCCACGGGATCGGCCAAAAAGGGTAAATTTAAAAAAAATGCACGCGTAGCTGCTGGCATCCTCTAGTGTACTCTAAATACTATCAGTGAAAACTTAATTGGCCTTCATTTTCTATTTTAATATAAATTGATTTTCTAGGTGTAAGTTTTCCTTAAATGTGAAAAACTCTAACTTTACGAAAGAAGAAAGCGTGCAAAACCGCGGCGACAGCTAGTAATAAAAGACAAAATGCAATTTATAAACTGACAGTCACGATTCTCGAGACTGAGGTACTGACAGCAAATAAGAAATATTAACTCCCAGCTTTATAAACGAGATGAAGGGTCGCTTGAAGGTAGTATTAGATGTTAAAGCGTCCACTTCGAATCCAATTTCACGTTATAGAGACGAGAATAGTTTACTATACTGCTTTCGTCAAAAGGGTGTTCTAGCTAAGTACTAATTCTTGAAGTCAGACATTGTTCGAACTTAGGAACACACAAAGGACCGGGCTTAAACATGTATTTATCTGCACGCTAAATACTGTTGCTTTGTGACATCAATGGTTTACTAAGTTGGTTTGGGCATATGAAGAGGATGGATGACGAAAGACTTGAGCAAAAATACATAAAGCCAAATGTTAATGGGACAGGAGGAAGGTCAAGACTCAGGCGGACGATTTCTGACCAGATTGAAGACATCCTAAAATAAGGATACTCCCAACCTGTCCGTTCTGTCGTTTTGCATATTCCTAGAATGAAAAGCATGCATGAAAAAAATTATGAGATCCCTCTCATAATTTTTTTCATGCCTGCTTTTCGAAGCAAGAGAGATAATTATGTCAGGGTCAAATGGCGGCTGCAAATGGCAGTTCGTAGGCTCTGCCTACCCCTTCGGAAAGCAAGCGTCAGTCAATTTGTATAATTATGCATGTTAACTAAGCAAGATAATTTAGATGATGGAATATAAACTATCCACCGCATTTCATTTTTGTGGGTGTAAACTCGACATCAAAGCCTTATACTTAGTAATTAAGAATCATATTTTCAGGTAGTCAGTATACGTAGTAGTTACAACAGCTCTATCATTGATCTTGCATTTATCAATAAGAAAATTTAAGTTTTGTCATTAATTTTTTTTGAATACTTTACGAAACTGAAGATAAATCCTGTGTTGTAGAGAATTTTGCAAATAATTTAGTCATAAGTTCAAAGAACACCTAGGTTCGAAACAATTTGGGTCACACAAAGCCTCTTAGAGAAATCTAACTCATGACACTTGGCGCAATGTCAAACGGCAAAGCGACGGCTTAAACCACTACACCATCCGTGCATGGTTTCAATAATTGACGAATGTTCTAGCTTTGAAAAAAATGCTCCTACCCCAACACCGTACGTAAAGTAGGCATAACACACAATACCGCCGTCTTCATAACGTAAAATTTACCCAACACTAATTAATAACTCATTAGCCGAACAATTCAGAAAGTTGCCAAAATGACTGGCAAACACAATCTAACTGCGACTAAGTGTTTGTTGTTTAGCGATATAGTTGAAACTTGCGGTGTGCCGAGTTGAGCTTTGCCATACCTGTGTACTGTGTACTTGTTGTACACAGTAAATCCACATTGCTGTGTACCGCTAGCTAAAATTAAGTCACCATGTAGGTATGTTGCTAATTAGTTTCTTGCCGTGAGGTCGATAATTTTGTGTCTCTTGTGTCAAATCGTAAAACATCCATGGTTTTAGTATATAATTTAGTAAATATTTACATACATACAAAGACTCACGCCTGTGTTCCGGAGGGATAGACAGAGACTACGGAACGCTTCTCTCTTGCTTCGTTCACTCCCATCAGATTCCTCATGCATGCTGTTTTGTTTAGGGTAACCTAAGCCTAACCTGTCCTGTTTGTAGAATGTGTCCAATCTGGTCAGAGAACGTCTGACGTCTAACGTCTCCCCTTCACATTCACATGGGACAGGACGACGACACTTGCCTTATAAATCTGCTTAGTCAGTCTTTCGTCATCCATCCTCTCCACGTGCCCAAACCACCTTAGCATACCTTTCTCGATGCTTGTCACTACATCTTCTTTTACCCCATAATACTCTCTTATCACTGTGTAAATATCTGCGACTTCAACTGTGCTGCCTTAGGCTTACGCAATAACAGCTAGCCTAAGCTATGTTGCAAGACCTCGTTAAATTCGTGCAGTAGGTTTGCGTGCAAGATTAAGAACCCGGAAGGAATAAGGTGTGGTGTTTCTCCAACAAGACAAAGGACCTTCTGACTACGATAGGTAACCATGCCTGATGGATGCAATGATGGAGATGCAATGACGATATTTATAGTAAACGCATGTAATAACACTGCTTGCGCGATTCAGGACTTAAGTTCTGTTGTGTTCCTTAGATGCGCCGTGTTGACTGCCTTCGCCATCATTCGCTAGATGGCCTCAGTGTTATGTAGTACAACATGACTGCCCCCACCCAAAACCAGAGGTCGATCTTGAAAGTCATGAGTCAGCTTATTTCGCACAAAATGTACAAATTCATCGATCAACATATCAAAACCAGGCCAGACTCTCAGTCTGTTAAATGCGTGCTTCTGAACTCCGAAATATTCATCGCGGATCAGAGAGTCAATTTATGACTGCTTTTATTGGTATACGACTTGAATTAAAAACGTTTGAACGCATTCAACATACAACGCGCACATCAACATTTTATTCTCCCCACGACTAAGGCCAAAAAGCAACATTGACCGGAACACTAACCAATGAAAGAGTATCAAAGGAGATGTACCATTTGGCCATACATTATGGGCCTGGCACGGCCAAACACAACACCATGTGTGTTTTGAAGATAAATGACTACTCTATTAACCTGTATAATTTCTTTTTAAATAACTTTTGGTGGAAATAAGATACGAGATATTTGAAATGGAAATTATTCCGCAACTAAATATACCTCAAAATTGAATTTTAACATAAATATAATACCTAGATGTAAATAAAAGTATGTCTTTGCGTCTTAAAGAACAAAAACTACATAAAGAGTGGCCAATAATAATGAATAATCACCTGTGTACTAGGGAACCTCGTACTATGTATACTCGTCCAAAAAAGCTAACCACAATCACAAACACCGCTGCATATTCTTAGCATGGGTAGAAGGTACTGATCATTATTATTGAATTTATATTCAATTACATTACATAAAAACCGTACGAAAACACCAATATATCAGAGCAAAATATTTACGATACACAGTAGCAACACGAATGACATAACAGATAAAAAAAGTGTTGCAAATGGTTTGAAAAAATATTTCTACTATCGATTAAAAAACGAAACGATTTTTACCGATTAATAATTATGGAATGTATAATAAATTATATATTTCTTGATTCTTTTTACAAATATACTTATAAAGTTAATAAAATATATTGTTTTCTAATATAGTAATAAAAATATTATTTCCTTAAAACAATTTCTGCCTACCATACTTCATTTTATTTTTAATGCTGGCAACATAAGACATTCATCCGCTATTACCATAGCTTATTCAAAATAATTAATCTTTAAAAACTAAATTCTTTCACCGATACTTTATCAAGAAACGAAAACGATGTAAAATTTTTAAAAATTATATGTTTAATTTCAACGATTCACAACTTTCTGGCCGCTACAGGCCGTATTTGGTCTTTCTCCTTTTATGATCTCACATTGATATCCGCCATTCGTCGCTTTTCCGCGAGCCGAATTGAAAAATAATGAAGGGGCTCGTAAAAGCCATTTTGAAGGGGCATGAGCCATTAAGCATCTCGAATAAAGCATTCAGTTTTCATAATATAGCCTTCTAATCAGCACTATCGTATTATGCAGATGGCTGTTTTGAACGTTGAATTGTCGTAAAATTGGCACAATGAATTGGGTCCAGAAAAAAGTCTATAAAAGTTTTTATGGACTGGTTTATTAAGCGTATGGTAAAGATTTTTTATCATGTGTTACTGAGGGGTCTTTGCATAAAACATTTCAGTTGAAAATATTATAGATGCATTCGCCAAGCAAATTGAAGTTCAAAGTTGTAACGATAAGGTTATACATTTAAACCAAAGAGCTCTTCTAGAGTGCAATATCGCTTAACTAAAAGACTGGTTAATGCCTCACGTAACCTAACATGTGTCTGGCTCAAGAAATGAAATGAAATGAAATATGAAATGAAATAATTAAATGAAAAATGATTTATTGCTGCCACAACTAGACAAATTACATAATAAAAGAAAGGTACACACAAAATAAAAAAAACTAAAAAATAGCGATAAGTATATCAAGGATACATGGCAATGCTGCAAGTCTTTTGAGAACACTCCAAGTTTACAGGAACATGGAGAAATTATATGATGCCGTCTAATACAAGGTGTATTACTCTCTGAAGAGTAACACATACCACTCTTAAAACAATATTACGAAAAAATGCGTTCTAAAAAACTTATTTTATAACAATAACTGATTCACGTACCAAAAATGGTTGGACCATAAAAGAAAATTAACTTTCAAACAATACCTGTGTACCTTCAAAAAATAAATACCTTTAGAGGTATTTATTTTTTTATGAGAATGTTTCGAAAGCCTGAATAAATGCTAAGCAAGAAAGACAGTCAATTTATATTGTATACTTTATTATAAGGAGGATTTTGAATAAACCAACGGTATTTTCCTGACTGAAATCCCAGAAAGTTGGGCCTTTAAATGTCCTTTAATAAAAGTCGCTGCTCCCATGATGGTATAAGGGATACGCGCTTGGACGATGGTTTGCATACATAATTTAATAATGCTGATTGCCAGATTATGGCTTGATGCTCTCCGATTATCGTGCTCTTATAACATCAATATAATTTGGGCAATACCAACCATGTAAAAGGTTTGAATGCGAGTTAATATAGCAGTGCCATGGGAGACACATTTTATTTTTATCTGTATCAAGATAAATCCTTATGCTGGTACCGCAAGTCTCAAAAAAAGTATTGAAAGACTACAAATCGCACGAAAATTAAACGAGCAACTTAGGATTAAAGATTAATCAGCATCACAAGAAATCTACACTCGGTTTTACCAGAAATCTTAAAAAGCTCTTCTTACTAAGTAACTAGGACATTATATTACATTGTTAAAATTGTCGTCATTTAATTTAGGAAAGAAAATAGGAAGAACAATATTATCCTTACCTCTTAAGTTTCTAACTTACGGCCATGATAATAGGACTGCCACTTCATTCACGCTGTATTGGGAATTGAGATAGGAGTCAACGATTTTATCGACTTATAAAAAGGTTCGACGTTTGTCTGTATATTATGTGTACTTGTAAGGGTATGGTTATAATCTGTAAACCAACTGCAATTACTGCAATTTAATAAAAACGTATCGAGAACATCCATAGAGGACCAACTAGAGAAAAATCTTCACCGGACAAAATGCAAAGATGACCTGGCTATCTGTTATGGGACAAGAAATACTACATACAAGTAGACGGTGTAGCAATGGGTTCTCCAGTATCGCCTGTTGTCGCTGACATCTTCATGGAGGACTTCGAGGCGCGAGCCCTGCAGACTGCCACCATCACACCGAGGTTCTACAAGCGGTATGTAGATGACACTTTCACAATTTTACCAACAGATAGTGTTGATCCTTTCCTAAACCATCTTAATTCTATTAATAACCAAATACAATTCACAATGGAATTAGAAGCAAACTTTCTTAGATGTACTTGTCATCAGAAATAAAAACAACTCCTTAAGCCATACTGTGTATAGGAAAAAGACCCATACAAATAGGTACTTAAACGGTGAATCTCACCACCATCCTAAACAGTTAGCTACTATAGGAATGTCTCTGTTTCAGAGAGCCCGCTGGATCTGTGAATAGAAACACCTGGACGCTGAGCATCAACATGTCAGGCAAGTTCTACTAGACAACAAGCTCCGACCTCCGCGCCACTGTCACAGATCCCAGAAGAAAGAAAAACCAGCCACAGTAGAAAGACAACCTGCTGTCCTCCCATACATCAAGGGCGTGACCGACAAAACTGGCTTCAAATCTTGAAGCGAGCTTCTATCAAAACTTACTACAAGCCGCCAACGAAGATCAGTCAATTATTACCAACTGTCAAGTGTCAGTTACCCTTGCAAGAGGCCGGTGTCTACAAAATTGACTGTGAATGTGGGCTCTCATACATTGGACAAACCAAGAGAAGCATAGGCATTCGACTCAAAGAACATATAGCTAACATAAAACATAAACGCTCAACAAAGTCTGCTGTGTGTGAACATGTGGAACAAGGACCCAACCACTACCTGCGATTTGATGAAACACAGATACTCGCAAAAGAACACCGTTTTCTTCCAAGGATGATACGAGAGGCTATTGAAATTAAGAAACACCCTAATTTCAATAGGGAAGATGGTTGGAATGTTCCTCCAGCCTGGGACCCTATAAGGCTAATAAAACCCAAGAAGGACAAAGTTACCAGAAGACCTGAGAACACTGTGAGCTCATTCTGCGTAAATAGTAACACCAGTAGTTGAAAAATGTTCGGGTACTTTGAGATAACTTATACATTCAAGAAAAAGACAAATATCACCTCAGTCTGCCGTGAACATGAATTCTGTAAAGGATTCAAAACGTCGGCTAGTAATAAATTAAAAATATAGTTTCTAGATCATTCGTTTCAAATGTAATAACTTAGTGAAACCAATACATCGCGATAAAATCCGTAAACTGTAGTTTAATTTCAATGTGTAACATTCGCGTAAACCCAAGAAGATACTATGAGATTCAAAGTCGTCATTTAATAAACAATTTATTAAATGACGACTTTAAATGACGAGTTTAAATGAATTGCTTGGACTTGATTTGTACGGTTTCTTGTGACCCTGAAGACAAAAATAAGAATATTGCAAAAAATAAGGGATCTGTCAACAACTACCACTTCGTTGGAAAAATATAAAATGAGAACAATGATTAGGTAGTTATGACGTAGGCGGCATAGAGTCAATTTGATAGGCAACAATAAATAAAAAGTATCGTGGGTATATAGTGTAGGTAGACCACTGTTTATTCGTGAAAGGAATTAATTGCTCTGTGGAGATAAACGGATCGTGCTTTTTTATTTATTTACTAGATGAGCCCGCGGTTACACCGCGTTATTTAAAGCTACTGCTCTGCTCCCGTCGCTCATAGCGTAATGTTATATAGCCTTCAAACAAACAAACTCACAAACTCTTCAGCTTTATAATAATATTAGTATAAGATATAAGATAAGATTATCATCACATAACAAACCATTAGGTATAACAGGCGAACCTACCTAATGCAAAATTTATATAAATAGGTGTAAATAGCTAAACTAAATACATAATATTACAAAACTACTTTAGTATTACCAGTAACAGTAAGAGAAGGAAAACTTGATACAAACCCTATACCAACCCGTTTGGCCAGCGTGGTATAATAGGCCAATTCCTCCTTTCAAAGGAGAGGCCTAGTCCAGCAGTGGACTGTTAAAGGCTGATGATGAAGCCATAAATAAAAGTTAGTAGTGAGCTTCTTAAATGTTTTCATATCCAGAGGGACTCTGAGCAACTTACCGTTCTGCAGTCTTGATGGACTTATTCCTGTCCTATAAATTGACTTCTGCCGACTTCTGATCATATTTTGTCGACTGTGGGAATCGTCATCATCGTCATCAGCCTGCCATAGTCCACTGCTGGATATAGCCCTCTCTAATAGTGCGAATTTCAGCTTTTCTGCCAGCCAATTTGTATATATCGACTAGGGAATAGGCTTATTAAATTTCATACTTTATGAGAGAGTTACAAACCATAGCCGTTACATAGCCGAATCAGTATGCATACAGTCAAATAAATTGTCTCGTAACCATTATTTTTACAGCGTATATCAAATAGATGCGGTCATTAATGAATGAAATGATGTGTCCAACGAAAAAACCTTTTCCTGGAAATCACATGAATTAATGGCTTTTATGTTTCAAAAGTTGTTTATTTTTATTAGAGGTATGGGTAATATGTATAATATTGCGTTTATAATCGAGTGGAGGAAAACGAGTAGAGCAGCATAACTAAGCTTGAGTAACAATCTTTTTGTAACTATAGCATATAGTTTAAACAATAGTCATCAATAACAGCTTAAAATAGTAATCCGATGACTATGGTTATCCCGGTTACATCCAAAATTTTCGCTTTTTTTGCTTTCTTGCTTTCTAGTCTAAACATTTCGCCGCATGACCACGTCCGCAATCGAAAAGGATAGCGATATTATGTGCTCTTAGCCATGGAGCTAGAAATGTTAGTATTTCAAGGTTATTGATTCCCCATAAACATCATGACAGTTGGGTATAATGACTTAATGTGCTCGAAGTACAAGGTATGCGATAGTTAAGAATTTAATATATACCTAAATAGTGGCACCTATCAAATTAAATACCAAAGATTGTCTAGATGTGACAACCGTTAATAGTATCTAAATGAATTTAAACGACACCAATAATGAATAATTACAAAATTCTACGGCTAAGATACCCTTTGGCATATTGCCAAACATTCAAAGCTGCTTCAAAGATCCGTAAATTTCAGCCCGTATGAATTATTAAAGGCTCTAAAACTTTGTTTAAAGGCTCTATTGAAATATTTTAAGGTGCTAGGATTATGAGAGCGCTGCATCTGTTTCGTCTAGAGAGTTTTATTAAGTAAGAAAGTGGAGTGAAGTTTTATTAAAAATTTAAGAATATTAAGACCACTTCGTTAGTCTTGGGGATTTAGTGCTTACCGTAGTGCTAATAGAGTAACTGTATTACATCTATCTATACATATTATAAAACGAAGTCCCCGCCGGGTTCTGTCTGTCTTTTTTTTATTTTTAATAGGGTGATTCCTTAGGAATGTTTAAGTAATTCACGCGGGTGGAGTCGCGGACGAAGTGTAATATAGAGCACAAGTGTGTGCACAAACAATGTTTTATCGCGTTATTCTCCGTATGTAGGCAAAATCGTGATCTTCCACGTTATTGTTCTTAGGGCTCCTACGCACTATGCGGTTAGCCGCAATGCGGTTAGCCGCAATGCGGCTAACCGTTCGGCTAACCCCAGTACGCGGTTGCGCTTGCGTTTAGCCAGACGGCTGACCGTATTCCGGCTAACCGCATAGTGCGTAGATGCTTAGTTTCAGTAAAATATTCACTATTTTTATTGCGGTCAGCCGTTGACCGCATTGCAGGTAGCTGCATAGTGCGTAGGAGCTCTTATTGTTATTCTGAACCATCCAAAGTACTCCTCAAATACGCACAAAATATTATTAAAATTAGTTCAACCTGTATGTATATACACCACTATTTATTAATTAGTACAAAAAACTTAACAGGGCTCTAAGTATTTTTAACTGATCATATTTGTGTAGGTAAAAAATAAAAACACTAAGACCCAAAACTGTCTCAAAACTGTCCACAAAAATACGTAATAATTGGTAACTGCATACTAAAATTATGAGTAGTAAATTAGTAGTAGTAGTAAAATATTCCATTGATAAATTCCCCCCTATCCCTCTGCGCCCGCGCCGCACCCCGCTGCGACAAACAGTACAGTGCTTAATTGTAACCGGTCGGTAGTGAGCGCATCTATGCTTCGTGCGTACTTTGTGAGTGGATAAAACGTGAGTGCAGCTGTGCGTTTGTACAGGGAAGAGTTTGGAAGCCAGTGAATCGGTCGAGGCGGCCCTATAGATTGGCCACCATGCTCACCTGACCACGGCCATGGACTTCTTTTTGTGGGTGTACAAAAGTGAGCCGGTTAGTGACCAATACAGCGCATATTGGACGCTTTTGACGAAGTGAAAAGACAGAAGCGTTCTTCTCTAGTTAAAAAACACTTTAATAAAACGTGCCTTTCTGTGTATTGACAATAGCGGTGGAAATTTCGAAGGACAATTGAAATACTTGTAAGTAAAAATTACCTACCTACGTAACTAATAATTTGATGCGGGCGGTTCAAAATCGGTCTGTGTGGAGAACCTTGGGGGAGCCCTATGTCCAGCAATGGACTTCTCTAGGCTCACATAATGATGATGAAATTTGTTAATAGCAGCTGATTCTGACTTCATAAATACGCCAAAATTACTATTTTCTTTTAGTCCAGAATACCTTCTTTTATTTTGATATTTGTTTGCTTTCTAATTACATGCCTCCGTATTTAATTATTTGTAAAACTGAAAATTTGCCGGTCCTAAGCCTGGATGAAGTATGAAAGAGAGGGTAGAATTAAGAAAAGTAACTACCTACACTTATTATTTTGCTTCATTTTATTGTCTAAGGCTACCTACATCATAAGTGCGACAGAGAGAATGCGAATGAGCCGGATGGAATATTATCAATGAATTAGTGAATGGATTGTAAAATATGACTATGATTTAAGTGAGATTTTCTACAATAAACAAATGATAATAACTTTGCTCTTTATAGATATTATGAAATTCTTACGTCACATATATGATAATAAAGTCTTCGCTAATTTTTTCTCAAAGTTTTTGTACTAATTAAAAAATAGTGGTGTATATATGTATTTACAAAAAATTGTGTTTCTATGTATAATATGTATGTATGTACAAAAAAATAGTATATATGTATTTTTATCCATTATGTTGTACCCATAGTACAAGCTCTGCTTAGTTTGGGACTAGATGATGTAGTGTGAATGTGGTAGAATATCATATTATATTATTATATTATATGTATACCACTTAAGCTTGAGTATTAAGCTGCATACATACAGAATATTTATGAAAATTAATCGACCACAATTAACATTTTGAAGTATAATTATTCATTTACTATATCCAGTAAAATTAAACGGTACATCGGTTTCAACCACAGAACAGATAAAAGAAGTTAGAAAGGAAATAGTTACTGATTTGTATTAGAACGCGTGTCGCCGATTGTCTCCCACTCTCTATCTCCACTACAAGCAATACACTAATACGTACGCGCATTACGCACACAAATCAATCGCACTTATATAGATCGCGAGTTTGCCATTGGTTGTCACACTAGCGCAAACACTGCGCTTAACATGGAACTATCGCGCTTGACTCACACACTCTCATTAATGTTACGGCGACCAAAAGGTCGATTATTTATATCGATAAAATACTGTAGTTTTGTTACTTTAAGTTTTGCAATTCTTTGCTTTTATTTCGGGATGACGGGATAGGGTACAAATAGTGTGGTCTTTCTAAATATATATAAATAGTTATATAAAATTAAAGAGAAATATACAATATGGCCTTTATCATATCCGAATACGAAGAGTTAAAAATTATGTCCACCTAGGATGTCAGTGTCCGTGATAAACTATTCATGTGTACAACCACATAAGCTAAAGTTTGTAAAGAAATAAATGACACAAGTATATAATACAATAATATTTTAATGTTGAACAATTATTTAAATTCAATTTCAATCCAGATTCTATTATTGTCCCTGAAATAAGACGTATTTATTAAGAAGCATACGCTTGCTATCTTTTAAATTCGAATTTTTCAAAATAAAATGCAATCTTACACTGATATATTTTTCTATGATAGCTTTAGATAGGTCTGTAACATGGCTCGCACTAGGATATAATCCAACCTGGTGATTGCTAATGTTGCTAAATAATTCAGTTCCGACAAAGCTGCGCAAGATCTTCGTTATCAACATAGTGTATTAATTTGCCAAAGATTGTCGGTGTAAATCTTGAGAACTGCTTCGGACGTTTTGCAGATTAGTATCAGTTCTTTTGAATGATACAGGAGACCCCCTTTATCTTTTGCTACGATAAATTTATGGTCTGAATTTATTTCATTTGACAGCAATGCTCCAACGCATATGTCACAATCAATTTTCTTAATTAAAATATGTGTTATGTAACACGCGATATGACTAATAACCTGTTTGCTAAAATCGGAAACATTTTGCAAAAACAAATCTATATCTTCATCATCATTACTTTCGGAATGATCACTGTCTTCGACTAAACCATTATTAGTCGACTTATTTATGCGTTCTATAGGCGATGATGCGCAATTGAGAATGGAAATATGTTCAAGAGCCATGCAATTCCCACTTTCGACAGCCTTTAACTCGATATGCACCAGTAGTTTTTTGTAAGCTGCTTTAAATTGGCGTGCCGTAGGGTTATTGTTGGCTCTGCCATGTGATCTTATATTCCCAAAGAGCATCTCGAGGTGGTCTTGGCTAATTTTGTACATCGGCATATATACAAGTACTTGAGTACGTATTATGTTATTATAAATATATCTTAGTAGTAATAAGTAGACTACTGCCGTGTCTAAGAATCCTAAAAGCGGAATTGCATTGGTTTCAGTAAGTGCTTTCTTAAATTTATATTGAAACGAGCTTCGGGAATTGAATATGTCAAACATATTATTAATTATCCTCAAAAATTTTGTCGTTGCTTTACTATTTTTAAATACAGGTAGTTTTAGTTCATCGCAGCAAAAGTCTATAGCATCCGCAACACTAAGGCTGAACAGTTATGTTGCGAGCTTTACTTTCATTTTTTGGTTTTTGGAATTGAATGTGACGGTAACGTAGTTTGTTTGCTAAGTGAAAATTTTCTCTTTCTTGAAGCTTATTTAGTTCCTCCAAAAAATCCACTGAATCAGATTTCCATCAGTATCTATAAAAGTTCTATACCATTGGAAAGCGTTCCGCAATAATTTTATCATGTGAGATGGATCCAACATTACCAAAATTGGATCTTATGTAATAGGATGGTTAAAAGTAATTTTTCTGTCTTCTATAGAGCAACCCAAACATTTTACCATCGCTATATTTGCTGTGCATCCATCGAAAGTCAATGATATAATTTTTATACCAGTTTCTTCAATTAATTCTAAACATTGCAAAATTAGATGAGCACGCTGACGTCCTGTTATACCATCCACAAGAAAATAACCAACGGGGACTTTAAAATTACAGTTCACGCTTGTCACCAAAAAAACTAGAGCCTCCTTAGCTTCTTCTATACGATTTCCTTCTATGCCAGTGGCGATGTCAATGTGTCCCACAAAAATTTCACCGTCGTATTCTATACGTCGGCGTATATCCATTTCGTCAATAACCGTTAACCCTGCAATGATGGTATAGTTTGTAGTTTTAGCTTTCTGCTTCAATACTTCCAAGGATTCTTTAGTAAAACCTGGATCTCCTCCAATTTTTCATACCACTTTCTAAGGGTACGCCTTTCTGGCAGACAAGTATCAAACGTTTTACGTGCGCATTTGTAGGCCTTTGGCGAATAATAATGTAGTGTCAGCGCAAAGGTACGGAGCGCTGGGGTATATTTTTGTTTTGATTTTCCTCCAGCCATTTTAATTACCATACGTTGTGTCAGTTCTTTAACTTGTCAATAACAAAAGAAATGGTAGTAACGCTTTCTAATGTTGAAAGAAAGCAAGACAAAATCGACAGCTGCACACAAAGCACGAAAACTGGTAGTGTAAGAGTTTGTTATACCTGTAAATTAATATTTTTTAGAATATTCGTATCTTCATCTTTCAGACAAAACTTTTCTTGAATATTCTTTAAAATATCTTCTATTTTATAAATTTTTTCTTTTTAATCTTGTATTCTGAGCTTGTATTATTTTTATTTGTAATCTACATACATACATACATACATACATGTCGTCACGCCTTTTATCCCCGAAGGGGTAGGCAGAGGTGTATTTCTACACCCACTCTTCGCCAGATATACTTTAGTAAAATATGCGCGTGGGATCGGGAGGTCCCGGGTTTGATTCCTGGGTCGGGCAGTGTTATTGGGTTTTTCTGTCACGAAATTCTCAGTAGCAGCACGGAGTCTGGAAATCTGCCCGGTACGGCAATAGGCTCGCCCCTTATTACGTGGGACTATTTGTAATCTGTGCCTCTTAATTATATTTTCTTTTGTATTAATTATATTTTGCAGTTTTCTCTTTCGAGGTGTTGATGCGTTTGAAGGTGACATTAACTGTTGCTGTAAACAAAAGTAGTATTGTTTAGTAATTGTAGCTTGCACAGTAGTATTGTGACTTCAACTAGTGAATTTATTAAATTATAATGTCAATAGTACATTATTATGTGTAATGTATGTTAAAAGAAATATTTATTTACCTGTATGTTTCGTTTCTTCATGGAGTTATCTCTTGGTGGTATAGTTGGAATTGATTTGTTTGCATTTTCAATCGCCTGTAATTTAGAATAGTAATTTCTGTTATAAATAAAAGTCATGTAATTATTTTACACTAACAATTGCTTGCAATGATAATTACATTTCAGAATCAACTTGAAGTTACGTGATAATTTAACCCATCCCTAGCAGATCAAACAAATGTATTGTAATTTAAGTAAATGGATATACGAGTATAAAAATAATCATTCTGAATTACAACTTACCGAACTCAGCACCTACTCGCATTTACTCACAAGAGTGTTCTAGCCTTAATAAATTGTAGCACGTAGCCACGGTAATATAATCTAACAGTATTGTAACTTGGCCGTCTCTGTGAGTTATATACCTACAGACGTGCCGTACGCAAACCAGCGGTATGTCACTGCGACACGGTGCGAGCTGTGGCTTGATCGCGGTTTTGTGTACTTTAGGCACAGTCTAACGTGAACTTTGCTCGAGGCGCGTAGGTATAACTCGAGTTTCGTGCGTTTGTATGGAGTTACAATACTGTTAGATATTATTAGCGTGACGTAGCTATTGCAATTTGTAGGTATTAATCGTAGTAGCCTCATACGACTGATTAGTGACGGTAAACTATTAAAATCATAAATGTCTACCCTTAACTGGAAAAATTCGACCGCCAAGGGCCTCAGTATCATGCGCTAAATCACTGGTATTGGTTTTCGGTTTGTTATTTATTTAAGTTTCATACTTACTAAGTTATATATTTAAATGTACTTAATTCAATAAATTATTGAATTAAATTTCGTATTTCAGGTAGTTTTATTTTATTTGAGTTCCTACTAATTCTGAGAGTAACAGGATTGTTTATTAGTCAGAATTCAGTTGATCAATGATTATAAATGGCTTTTAATACAAAAAACCTGCATATATGGGTTTTTACGACAGTAAATGTGACCATAAGCTTACCAAAAATGGATATACGACCTATACAGTTTTTTTAAACTACATTTTCATGGGATGTATTAACCAGGAATTGATTTTTTCTTGGACGTAAATCCAAGCTAACTTTAAAACTAAAGAAGATATAAAGGTTTTGATGGTTTAACCTTTTTCATTCGCAAATTGTAAGAACCTTTCTCATATATCATTTTTATAACTTCAAAAACAAAAAAGTTACGAATTTTTATGTAAAAAAAAAAGTTTTTCTGCTCTCCTGAAAAGTCGGGTTTTGGTTTATACGACTTTTCTATCCAAAGGTATCGATATATATTTTTCTTATTTTTTTTATTTATAGACTCACGCTTGTATCCGCGGAAGGGCAGGCAGAGGTGTAATTTTACACCCACATTTCGCCAAGAATTTTTAGGTCCCACGTAATAGAGGGCGAGCCTATTGCCGTTACCGGGCACATTACTAGACTCCGTCCTGCTACTGAGAGTTTGGAAAAACCCAGTAACACTTCTGCCCGACCCGGGAATCGAACCCGGGAGCTCCGATCAGCAGTTGCATACGCTATTCACTGGACCACGGAGGCAGTTATCATATATAAATCATATATAAACCATATTATTATGACTCCTAATTATCATCAACATTTGTACAGTAGATTTTACTATCCACCCACTCACAAACTATAGTAGCATAACATAACGGCTTACCAAATTTCACCAGGCTGTTTGCCAACCGGCAGTTGTCCGGTTACATACCGGCGGTATGTATAGTGAAGAGTGTGAAATGTGTTCACGTATCATCATTTTATAAATGGAATTTTAAGAATGTTGTACTTAAACAATGCTATAAATAAATATATTTATGAATAAATTATTAGGTGTGGTGCATGGCTAGTTGAATTGATTGGGTTACTAATATTAATTAACTACTACGTAGGTGATCACGTCTTGTAGGTGGCACTTATATCAAAGCGCTTCCTGGCTTCAGTCACGTATAGTTGTCGGTCCTGGTTCTTGTCTTATGACCTGATTGGTTAGTAGTAGGCTGTGTCAGAGGCTGTCTATAATCTCTGATACCAGATAAGACCACCGACACAAAGAAGAATAAGGAATGAATTATGTTCAACTATTATATTATAGAGTCATGCAACAAAGCGGGTTTTTATATTGAATTAAATAGCTCCTATATACTGAAATTTCCATAGCATTAAGTAAGATAACGTAATAGATTTTCTAAAGTAAATGAACATAAACCTACTCAGAATAATCGCACCGTTATTTTACAAATTTACAAGCCACTGCTCCGAGAAATGGGGCGAGCTTCAAAAGTGATCGGACATTACTAAAAAATTAATAGCTAAAGCACTAGGCGGAGCTTTGAACTGGCCTTTGAGTAAAAAAAGAGTATCGGCATTTTGTATTGAAACTATTTTATTCTGAGAGGAATGCTAGTTCAAGACAATTTTTAGTGTAAAATAGTCTTGAATAACTTGAGGATTTAACTTTTTTATTTGATACAACACTAGCTAAACATAAAATGCGTACGCAAATAAAAGTGAGTTTATGCTATGATAACCTGACATGGAATGAAAAGTAGTAAACGGGTTATCTAAGGCTCACGCAGAATAGAAATTAAAATATTTTTATATACACTTGTCACGCTACATTTAACATTTTTTGTGTAGTTTATACGTAATTTACTTTTATTTTTAATTAAATTTAAACTATAATAGCCATAAAATAAATTATTTGACATTAAGTCCGCCTTGTGTAATGTATTTATGTGTGCCTTTATCGGTCAAAATCTACTGATGTATTGTGTAGTACTGTTAGCACAAAGTGTGATTGAAATTAAGTAGCATTTATGATTATCGACTTTTAGAGTGATAATAAGAATAGTAATTAGAATAATCTCGAACGTCTGTTGATATCATATTTGACCAATTTTGTTGGGATGTCCACATGTGGACATCTATAGACTGATATGAGAGTATATACTGCAATAATTCATTAAATACGTTATTTTCGTATCATTGGTACATTCCTGATATGTGATCTTTTTATCAGTAAAGACATCTCAATACCAATAGAGCTTTACATTTTGTACTATTACAAAAACGTTTCTAAATTTATGTTCAGGATAGGGGTCTGCTTTATATTTTATTGCTAATTGCTAGTGTAGCTACTTGTATTGCTACATTATTGTTTTTATCTGTGTTTGTTGGCTTAAAAGGGTAAGCTCCAGTTATGTGATCTTTTGTTTCTTTGTAAGTGTTACGTATAGACATGTCTGAAAAATAACTTATATTTTCAGGGTGGACTTTCTACTTTATAGTTTTTATATTCTAGACTGCCTCGTTGGTCTCGCGGCATAAATGAACGCTTGGGATTGGGAGGTCTCGGGTTCGATTCCCGGGTCGGACAAAGTGTTATCGGGTTTTTCGGTTAGGAAATTCTCAGTAGCAGCACGGAGTCTGGTAATGTGCCCGGTACGGCAATAGACTCGCCCCATATTACGAAGGACCTAAAAATTCATGGCGAAATGTGGGCGTAATTTCACACCGCTGCCTACAGGGATACAAGCGTGAGTCTATAATGATAATAAATAATAATAACAACCTTCCTATTGAGTAATAGCGCTCATAGCGTTACATTGGGTCGCCATTCTTAATAGATCAGCAAAGTTGACCATCCCATGCACAGGCTACCACTTGGATGGGTGACCGCGTGTGGCATTTAAATCACAATGCTATAGCCGTTCTTTAGAGAGAACTTACACCTGTCACTTCCGGTTATTGCCTCAGGACATGAATCGCTGGGTCATGTAGGAGGCCCTCTTGCGCTCTGAAAACCCTGAAACCAGAGTTGCCCAATGTCATACTCTCAAGAAAGAGAGAAGTATGTAATAGAGGTCTAAAAGTACACAATCAGGAATAATGGACAATATAAATTGCATTCTGTTAGTCTAAATGAATAGAGATTTCAATGTGTTTGCTTTGATTATATCAGTTTCTACCGATAGTTTTTTTTGACGCGTGGTGGAAACCAACTATTTACGGTCTAAACTCTCCCAAACCAAGACCGAGATCTCACCCTGGGGAGAGTAGGGAGAGTCCCCGACGAGAAGTTCCAAGACTACCTATTAAAACCACCATGGTGTTCCTCTATCCGATCCCATTGAATGGCGGGGTCACGGAAACATTAGTTAGTAGGTTAGCATTACATCCGCGCATCCTGGGCAGGTCCCGTCCCTCGCATGCATCCATTATTGCTTGCTCTCATTCATCCTCTTTCATACTATGACATCAGATTCTATAGCCAGCTGTTCTGTATATTATATGGAATATTCAATTAAAGCTCTATTGTAACCATTCAATCCTTAGCAATAAAATAATTATTTGCTAAATGTATATTAATTTTATTCGAAATTGAGGATGTAAATAGCCTGTGCGTAGGCAAGCACGTAATAAACCGATATATTGCTGAATTTGTAGTATCTGGTTTTCTTTTGTTATATATTGGTATTTCTCTGTGAAAACAATCTAGCTATATTGTGTGGATATTGTTTAAGGCAATTAAAGGCTTAATATAAACGCTATAATATGTTCGTGTTTAAAATAAATTCTAGATATTAGAAAAACGACTACTCTGATTGTCATCAAATATTATTATCACAAAATCGTCTACCTATTTCAGCAGTACTTTCGTAAATTGGTTACAATGATCGACTGCTTAGAGCCTCGTGATTTTTTTAGTAATGTGATACAAATCTATAAAACAACAGGTCTTCCCATTTAATATCCATATTACAAAAATTGAGGCGTTCATAAACTAAATGATTTTAACCAAAACTAATACACGAATGAGAAAGAAATAATAGATGTTTCGATTTTCCAAACTACCAATGATAACAAACCAACATAATTGTTCACAAACAAATACTTCAGCTAAAACAAAATAATCCCCGAGCACACGTCGTGTTATTAATAAAACGCTTAAAGGTGTGTATACACTAGACTTATTTATAAGAGAAAACCACCAGCAGTGATAACTTTCTGGGTAGACTGATAGACTGGCATTCAGAGAGCCTCGGTTACAAAATTATCGCTTATAGCTCAGAGGAAGAGAACTCAAGTTCAAATTTAAATCATTTATTCACTTTATCACTCGTTAAGCCACTGGTCCTGACTGTCATAAATATATTTATGTAGTTCAAAGCTCTCAAATATCCTGGCACTGACCTAAGCCATAGGATAAAGATGTCCTTCTGACTTGAAGAATTTATATAACAGTCACTGGGTAGAAAAGCTTACATTATGTCAAATCTAGTGAAATTAGGAAACGTACCATCGGATTCTAAGAGAAAAGTCTTGGATGCATCTAGGATGATAATTACTTATACTAAACCCAGCAATATAAACTCGAGTTTTGTCACAATCTGTATTTGAAAATCGACGGCCGGAGTGCTGTAACTTACCACCAGTAAAAATGTCTACTTTTATTGATTTGATTGAGTTGATTTTCATACTCTTTATTGAATATGTCCACGAGTCATGCGTCTACATGACTCGTGGACATATTCAATAAAGAGTATGAAAATCAACAGCTATATAAAGAAATATTACAGGACGTGCACGAACATTAAATATATTCAGCTTCATTATGTACTAAAAAAAGCAAACATATGACTATTAGGACCACAATTCATATGTTTGCTTTCGACTTTAGTTTTCAATGAAGAGCATAAAACATTATTCATCCTAAGGTATGCTACAGAACATGCATTAAATTTATGTCTATATTATATTAAGTCATTCGTAAGAACATTACATTATCCGGTAACACCCTAGTTTGTACTCACCTTTACAAAGCATGTGATATTACTTTAATTCCTTTGTAATGGCTTGATTATAGTCATCATGTTACGTGACGTCGTTTGAATACCTACGTTTTATATGAACCAGGCTGCTAGGGGTTGAAATTATACGAATAACTATGTTGTAGTAGCGACAATGACTCATATTGTCTTAAGTTTAGTACATTTGAGTAATTGTGTGCGAATGTTGGATATTATTATTATACTTAACATCATTTTCAATGCTTTTTTACAGAGTAATAGCCTAGAGCAGTGAATTGTTGCGTAATTTCCCCATTATTTGGAGGAACACCACGCGTATGTAATTTAAGCGTGAGTCTCAGCGTTTAATAAGTGGGTTTGGTCCCCACGCAGGAAAACATATAACATGTGTGATACACCAATTGTTGTTACAAAAAGTGTTCTTTGTGTTCGACGCTGGAGTGTTTCTAAAGTGCCTCGACACACAAAATTTATTTCTAGTGCTGGTATACTCATATTGTTATACTAGCTATAATATTAGTTGGTATTTCTTCTTTGAACGTTCAACAACTACAAACGTTAATACAAACGTTTTTATCTCGACAATCGCGAAGTTGCGAGCACTTACTCGCAACAATCTTGGCAAATATCTTCGCGAACTAACAATGACTTAACATCTCAGAAATCTTGAAACTTTCTCGCGATATCTTTCGTAATATCAAAGTGTTTGTGAAACTATTATATATTGTACCGGATTTTATTAACACTGAAAATATACTGCAGTTTTTTCCGTCGATTTTTGACTTCTAGGAGCCTTTAAACTATTACTAGGGTTGTAAAACAAAAAAATCTATAAATTCAATTCGCGTTCGGACAAACAAACACACTTTTGAGCTTTGTTTCATCAAAATAGAGATTATAAGCGTATATCTGTCTACATGAATAATCTGTGTTTTTTTTTCTCGGCATTTTAATTATTTCATAATTGGTACAAAACATATATACATTGTTATTATAAAATATAAAAGCTAAACCTAAAACTAATCTATAATTAAGAAAAAAAAAGAACAAAAGAAAAAGAACGAAAACAATTTATGTAAAAAAATTATACAACATATTGAAATCCGTGTATCCTTTTAATATATAATATAACTTCACGCCTTCCGCGAAGGGGTAAGTAGAGGTGTATTAAACACCCAAACTTCGCCAGTTATGTTTCGGTCCCAATGTAATAGGGGACGAGCCTCTTGCCATCTACCGCGCACATTATTAAGCAAGCGATAATTTACATTTTTAATACACACATAGTCAGAGGTGTGTGACCGAGTTACCTGGTGATCGAACCCGAGACCATCGTCTCGGCAGTCCGTTACGTACTCCACTGGGCTATCGCCGCTATGTATTGTCAAAAGATTTGTTTTTTTAAAACGTGCAGTAACTTTTTCAATTGCACACATTTGAAAGAAACAGTTGAAACTTTTTCACTTTGCACGTATGTTAGAAGCTTTCTTGACACAAAGCCTTAGCTTCGCCATTCAACGTGATAATGCTGTTAGACTGCACATTTCTAGTTTGTGGAGATTGGGGTTAAGCCACACTAGGTACTTGTTGCATCTGCAATAGAAAATTTGAGGAATGCAATCTGCTTTGGCGATTTACTTGGATGATATACTTGCGTTTTTGACGAAGACTAACCTAACTTACGAAATCAAGTTGCGGTTTTGGATTATAACTGTGTTGGAATGTAAAACCAAAAAAATAAGAATGCTGAGATAGTTATTCCAAGTATATTAGGAAAAGCATTACGCGAATTTAAAAGAAGCGGTCCTTAACATACTTACTATTCAAATCAAGACAATTATTCTAGTCCTAATATAACAATGTGAGCAAACCAAACGAGTGTCATACTAAACTAAAAAGTTTTTGTAACCCTCGCTGTCGAGTATTGGACAGACGATTGGTACGTGTCAATACTACCATCCATTAGGCTTACTCCATCTATATTCGTAGGGTTAAACGATTAAGCAGTTTATCGGTCGCCGAACGCTATTTCGGTAAGTAATTTTATTTTTGGGAAAGCTAATATCAGGCTATCATTTCGAGCCATTTACTGTAAAAGCGATTACTATACCTACATCGTCATCATAAGTATAATTGCTGGTACTACAATCTATATTATTTGTATAGTAATGTATATTTTTACTATTATAAAGTATTTTTTATTTACAGGCGCTAGTCTATAAAAATATATAGTTTTGTGGTCGAGATTCGCATGGGATGGTAGACATACAACAGATCAGTGGATAGTTTAATACTTGTTGTCTTATAATATCTTATATATATCTAACTTTGACCAAGCATTCTTAATACATCTGTTTAAAAAAATTAAATCAATATTGAGAATTTGCTTTCACTCTAAAACGTGTCGTTTAGACGTTGTCGTCTTTCAAGACTTTGTTATCAATCGAATTCTTTGTCAATCGAGAATTTGTTGCCAATCAAGAACTAGTTGTCAATCAAAAATTGGTTTTTAATCATGAACATGTCGTCAATCAAGAACTTGACATTCATTTAGAACGTGTCGTCAAGCAATAAAGGGTTGTCAATCAATAATTTGTCCTCAATCAAGAATTGATCTTCAATAAAGAACTTGTCGTCAATCAAGCACTTATCGTGAATTATCAAGCCACAATCTGTTAGAAATGCTCAATCACCTTCCTATGAATATCATTCAGTAGTACGAATCAAAACTATTGCTCCGAACATACAGTGTTGGGAGCCATAGAAATAAATTGGGAGCTGTACATCATATATCCATTATAGCCCAGTTATATCTAACCAAACTAATATGAACTACACACAAAATAACTAGAGCGTCCCAAACTGCATGAAATTTTGAATTAGATTTGGTATAAGCTGTTATAATTAAATCGTTTAAACTATAAGTTCGAGAGCTATTTTTGTGTAATCGGAAAAGCTACAGAAACATTTTATTTCATGTATTTTAGGTACTGTTTATTAATGATTGTATAGCAGATTATATTTGTTATTTAGTAAACTAATCGTATAGTGAGCATTTGTATATTGTGTTACACCTTTCAATTGATTCATTTTAAATCTTTTGCAACAAAAACACAACAAACTAAAATTAGACGCGTACATACTTACTGAAATATTTGCGTAATCTTCGGTTGACAGTTGGAAAAGGGCATTGCCATTAAATCCACAGTTAATTAATATCCTACTAATACCAATAAATTTAATTAATACCAAAAGCCTGTAATAAAATTCAATGAAACTAATTTAGCTAAAGTACTAGAAAAAATGTATCAAGACCGTTCCGATAACTCAATTAATGGTAGCGAACTAATTTGGACGGCCAGCCATAATAAGCTGAGTTTCCTGAATCGAGTGTTCGAAGCAAAAAATACACATGCGTTGGCTCTGATTCCGTTGTTTACTGACTATAAATCGATCTGAATATTTTTGTGTGATGCAGAATAAAAAATAATATAATCATCCAAAACAGTATATTTGCATTTCATTTCGAATTTTCAGTCAGAGATTCTTTCAAACTATCACTACAATATTTCTGTTAGCGTTCTTTGAACATGTACTTCCATTTTTTATCCAAAAGAAATTTCAGATTGTGATCTCCTCTAGATACTTCAAAGGATATAAGCTTTCTAAAGAATTGCTCTCAGTTAGATCGTATGTCGCTCTAATGATGCGAAAAATCATATTTATTCAGCGCCCGTCATTGCTAAAGACGTCAGCTAGAGAGGAACGGATAGATCCACTGGAACATGGTAACGAGTGATCTAAAGGACCATGCCCATATTAGTATGGAGGCGAAACCCAGCAATGCCGTCAATGCTAGGCATTTCCCAAATTGCAACTCTATGTCATACGATAACTTATTAACAGTATTTCTATGATATCTAGTATTAATGTCATATAAAGCACTGGTTGAAAAGTTATTGGACGTTAAACAAGACGTGATAACTGCCTAACGCCTATTGTTTATACATTTTATCGTTTACAAACAGCATTGCTATTTGTTTTCCACTAGGCACTTCATAATCATAACATAAGCTAGGCCAAATCAGTGTTCATTTATATACATATATGTCTGTAAACATTTCAGTTATTTGGAATTATATAGTCTGTCTCCATAGTATCTCCATCTATATAAATGTGAAAACAATTTGGTTAGATACAAAACTTAAGTAGGTACTTGAATAAATAATAACATGGAAAGAGTACTCCGTAAAACCGCGATACTATCACAAGGAATTAATAAATCGGCTAAAGAATGTGGTTATAGACCGCAATAAACTGCACTCTTAGTGCATGAATGAATGAAACATTATTTATCATAGGTACTGCAAAGTAAACAAGTCTTTTTTTTTCGTTTTTTTATCCAGTGCTTGATAGGTTTCAAAATTAACAACTTAATTCTAGTTTTAATTTATTAGGACGATCTTGTAATTTACTTTCTCTGGACATTTCTGGGGCACAGATGGGCATGGTCCTTTCATGAGCCGCTTTGAGCCTGCAATTCTGTCAGAAAACAATTTGTTTCGGTGTGTGTTTATGTTAGCTTGGTATGGTGGATAATGCTTCTGCCTTGTGTAAAACATAATAATATATAATTGGATGATAATATTATAGCAACTGCATAACATGCACACGCCTACGACAGTTTTGTTACAGACATGCTAAATTTGATGTATGTTTGTTTAATAATATGAAAGTAGAATAATTATTACTTTAATGTTAATATAGCCGCAAGAAAAGATCTTATTCTAGGGCTATGACAGGTGTAACCTAAGCAGATACATTGGGGTAATTAGATGGTATTGCATTCTTTTTTAATAAAAAAATTACTCTATATGTATACTTTACATAGGCACGCATTAAATATTGTGGTGTGTGAAAAAGAAACAACTAACGTCATTTACGGAAACAGTTGTGCGAATCTCACAACAACAACGTGGCTATACTAACTAAGATGCCTTAAATATATATTAATATAATAAATAAATATAATAAGTAGCAGTTCTGTTGGGCAGAGTCAGCTGACAAAGCTGAAGACGGAAGATGGCAGAATCGTATCGTCCAAGCCTGAGCTCTTGGAGGAGATCGAAAGGTTCTATGGACAGCTATACACGACAACGCAACAACCCGCAAGTACTCCAGCATCAGACCCTAGAGCTGGATTTATCTAACACTATACCGAAGATATCCCAGACGTCAGCGTGCACGAGATTAGTGTGGCTCTCAAACAGCTCAAAAACAACAAGGCGCCGGGTGATGACGGAATTACGAGCGAGCTTCTGAAGGCCGGCGGTACACCCGCTAGAGAAGCCCTTCGGAAGCTATTTAATTCCGTCATTCTCGAGGGTAAAACGCCACAGGCGTGGCACAGAGGTGTGGTGGTGCTTTTCTTTAAGAAAGGGGATAAAACCCTCTTAAAGAACTACAGACCCATCACACTTCTGAGCCACGTCTACAAGCTGTTTTCGAGGGTCATCACGAATCATCTCGAGAGCAAGCTAGACGACGTCCAGCCTCCCGAACAAGCCGGTTTCCGTAAAGGTTATAGTACCATAGTCACTATGTCAGTCCGCCTCCAGGACCAGAGTTCGAAACCTATTCAACTCCAGCGAGGGGTGAGACAGGGGGATGTCATATCCCCGAAACTGTTTACCACTGCGCTGGAGAATATTTTCAAGCTTTTGGACTGGAATGGACGGTCTGGACTGGATGCCGTGTGGTTGACGGCATAGAATACAAGTGTCACCACCCCCTATCTTCCCGTGGGTGTCGTAAGAGGCGACTAAGGGATAACACGATGCAAATACCAACTTTGCGTAGAGACGGAAAACTCGACATCAAACCCTATACGACTGCCTCGTTGGTCTCGCGGCATAAATGTGCGCGTGGGATCGGGAGGTCCCGGGTTCGATTCCTGGGTCGGGCAGTGTTATTGGGTTTTTCTGTCACGAAATTTTCAGTAGCAGCACGGAGTCTGGAAATGTGCCCGGTACGGCAATAAGCTCGCCCCTTATTACGTGGGACTAAAGTATATCTGGCGAAAAGTGGGTGTAGAAATACACCTCTGCCTACCCCTTTGGGGATAAAAGGCGTGACGATATGTATGTATGTATGTATCGACTGGAATGGACTCGGCATCAACATCAACGACGAGTACATCACTCACCTTTGATTCGCAGAAGATATCGTAGTCATGGCTGAGACCATGGAAGACCTAGGCACAATGCTCGATGGCCTCTGTAGAGTCTCCCAACAAGTAGGTCTTAAGATGAACATGGACAAGACGAAAATCATATCGAACGTCCATGTTGTACCTGCTCCTATTCAGGTTGGGAACTCTACGCTCGAAGTTGTCAACAAGTATATCTACCTGGGACAAGTAGTCCAATTAGGTAGGTCCAACTTCGAGAAGGAGGTCAATCGTCGAATCCAACTCGGTTGGGAAGCTACGACATATCTTCTCGTCCGATATCCCGCAGTGTCTCAAGACGAAAGTTTTTGACAAGTGTGTGTTGCCAGTGATGACTTACGGATCAGAGACGTGGTCGCTCACTATGGGCCTTATCAGAAGGCTCAAGGTTACTTAGAGGGCGATGGAGAGAGCTATGCTTGGAGTTTCCCTGCGAGATCGAATCAGAAATGAGGAGATCCGCAGTAGAACCAAAGTCGCCGACATAGCTCTCCGGATAGCCAAGCTGAAGTGGCAGTGGGCAGGGCACATAGCTCGAAGAACCGATGGCCGTTAGGGCAGAAAGGTTCTGGAGCGGCGGCCACGTACCGGACCACGCAGCAGAGGTAGGCCCCCCGCAAGGTGGACCGACGATCTCGTCAAGATCGCGGGAGGCGGTTGGATGCGTGCGGCTCAAGACCGGTCTGTGTGGAGAACCTTGGGGGAGGCCTATGTCCAGCAGTGGACGTCGTTTGGCTGATATGATGAATAAGTAGCAAATTAAACGACATATTGTCATTATGTTAGATCAAGATCACCCACAATATGATATATTTAGGTTAAATGAATTATTATGATACATCATAAACATACACGTGTGCTTATGTCAAAATCATCAGCTGAATTCCGTATTTTGGCTAGAATAAACTAAATTTCAAACAACTAGACTAGCTTCAGGTATTTCGCTTTGGATGTGAGAATCATAAATTAAATACGCAAGCTGTTGCCAAAGTTTAAGCGCAGAATTGCCAGTATAAGTAGAGCTCTCATTGCAACTGGTGTGCTCAGTAGCACAGCTCAATCGATCTAGCTATTTACGGGTTGACTTTTGCCAAGCTAAAAGACGCATGGCTTCGAATTTGCAAATCATTCGATTTAGGGCAATGAACACATTTGTCTCTGCTGTGCGAAACTACATTGAATTTCTAGTCGCAACATTCTTTATCCTCGTCTATAAATCGACTAAACGCTGTTCAACATTTAGCCGTTGCTAGATTTTAGTAATGGAGGCTAGTATTTTATGTCGCTGATATTACGGTTTCTCACACATACAGCCTTAAATTTGTCTGTTTCACGGCCTTCTCAAAGAGATCGAGGATTAAAGATGGGATACAGCTTTCAAGAGAGACATCAATTTGTGAAAATTTCGTTAGAAACTGGGCCCTGGTGCACTCAAACAGCGTATGGTGATAATCTCCAAAGCGAGTGACAAAAATGCACATCAGCGCTGAGAAAAACATTTATATTACCGATAGCAATCCATTGACCGCTTTTTGATTTGTGAGATAGATTATACTATATTTATGAATGATAGACCATTGGTGTGATTAGCAGACAGACAAAGCTGCTATGCAAAGTATCTCTGGTTCAAACATACGGCCTACAGTACTGACTGTTCAAAGCTATGTGCAGACTGCTCGGTTGGAGTAGTGGTTTAAGCGGTGGCGTCGCCGCTTGGTACTGCGCCGCGTGTCGTGAGTTCGATTCCCACACGAAACAACAATTTGATACTTGATGGCACGGGTTGTTTCCGCAACTCCACGTCGTGGCGTATATTTTGCGTGCGGGTGGGAATGGTGTCGTCATTCCAGCCACCCCAGCTCTTCGAGGAAGGCCAGCAGACTCTTGATGTGGCCCACTGCTTCCCTCAGGGTGCTGTGTCTTGTCAGGTACTGCTGCCTGTACTGTGCGACCTCAGGGCAGTCGAGGAGCTCGTGGGCTGCCGTCTCGTCTGCTGCCATACAGGCCCTGCACAACGCTGCTGTCGGTGATACCTATAGTAAATAGGTGTTTATTAAGGAATCCGTGTCCTGTGTAGGCGGCCGTGACTGTCCGCAGTTGTTATTTGGACAGCCTGAGGATTTGTTTAGCTATCTTACCGTCTACTGCGGGAAGAGCCTCCTTGGCCTGCCTACATGTTTCAATACCAATCCAGGACTGGTTGTGTTGGGTCCTGGTCCTATTTCTTACCAGGTTGCGATAAAATCCAGAAGGGAGGGGAATAATGGGCTCGGGTCCCACCACCTCTAAAGTGGCCCCTCTTCTGGCAACTACGTCGGCTGCGTCATTCCCTCTAGAGCCACTGTGGCCCTTGATCCATTGCAGTGTTAATTTGTTTTGTTTACCTACCTGTGTTAGTTTCTGGTTGTATTCAAGCGTGAGCGCCCAGGTGATAGTATGGCTTTTGAGGGCTGAGACGACTGCCTTACTATCTGAGAGGATCCTAATGGATCGTTCCCTTACCTCACGTGCCATGATTGCTGTTAACAACACTTTGCGTGATCTACAAATTGTTGTCTCGAGTCTGGGTGTTCTTTGTGTCTGTTGATTTAATGTTTGTAAAGTCCTCCGCGACATAGGAATGTCTTCCCAGTGCGGGAGTTGGCTTTATAAAAACAAAACAAGAAAAAAAAATTGAAACCTGCATGTCATCAGGGTTCAATAAAATGGTTCTCTAATGACATGTAAAGTCTGTCCTGCAGTTTTGGTCAGCGTGGTGGTGGTATAGCCCAGCGGTGGGACAAGTTATATGCAGGGCTGATATCGTTATCCATCGCATGGGCAAATTATGGTAGAGTTGGTGTAGATAAGAGTCTATACCTCTATTCTACGTGCTACATGCACCATTTTACTCCTAAACATCTCATCCCCACCTTAATAAAACGATGCACATTGAAATTTTTGGTAGTTTGATTTCAACATTTAAAATTTGCGTAAACCCAAGAAAATTATATATTATACCTTTACAAATAAACGGCTGTATTACGAGGATTTTACTCGTGTAAGAATAAATCTTCGTAAAATACAATAATGAAACAATGAAATACCCTTCAAACGACACATTTCAGTATATTAATATGTATACAGTACCACGGACTTTTATTGATTAGAACGTCTAATCTGGCAATGGTCAATTGATCAATTATAAGTAAAAGTACTTGTTCTAACTAATGTTTCATCGCAGAGCCTAAGCTTCTAAAGCTGAAAACTTTAAAATTGGTATTCGTACCACAAATAATAGTTATTTACATATAAGCAAAAGTTATTTTAAATTTAATCCTGTGGTTAAATTAAAAAAAATCTTTAATCCTGTGGTTAAATTTTAAACAATCTTTAAGGTGGTTACATAAGGGCTGACAGTCTGATCGAAAATTACTGCTTATGAGAACTATCAGCGGCTAAAATCGCCGGGCATACTTAGTATTATTTTATAGCTTTTACAACTCATTCTTCCGTATTTGGATTATGCTTATATTCACAAAATTCTATGTAAACCTCACGTGAACGAGTAGATCAATAGGTTTATCAAAATTTGCTTCTAAGAGATGAGCTCCGCAACTAATCTATGTAAAAGGTGGGAACGAAGAGACGTCATTTTTCACGCAATACGTTTACCTACCTTGAATATAGCTTGTAACGTAATACTACGTATTGCGTTATAATATATCGCAGGCCTTCAGGCCAGTGCTTACCTAGTTCAGTCATACTGTATGTAAGCGGTAATGAGACGTAATAAAAAACCTGTTCAATCTAGCAGTGTTTCTATCGAACCCCGCATCCTACCTGAGAGACAGACTCAAGCTTGAAACCCAATATTCCGTAAATTTTACACTAGACTTTTCTGAAAATGTATCACAGTCGCTTATACCACAACACAACGCCATCTGTGCAGGGTATAATAAAATTAACTAAAAAGTTGACTGAACACCATTTTAAACAATTTTACTGATTGAAAAATGTACGTTAAAAACCAAATGTGTTCCACAGCCCTAACATACTTCATTCGTTTACGAAAGGTCACCACAATATCTCATTACGAAGCGGTCGGTTAAACGGAATGATTCTTTAAATCTCCCGAACATTATCACACATCAAGCGGCTTGGCGGCCCTCGAAACTGACCATAAACAAGGTTGGCTAAGGAAACACTCTGACATTTTTATAATATTAACCCAACGTTCTTTGTGTTTTGGACATATCATTACGAATTCACGAGGGGTCAGCACCTCGATAAGGGTTTGTTTGTACACCAAAAATATATACAAAGACTCTTTTTTTTCCGCGAACGATATTTTAAAAGCGTCCGTGAAAACACAAATGAAATGGATACCTTTAAAAAATATCCGTCACCGTAGGTTTTTATCGTTTGCCGGCAGAATTTTATCCAACCATTGGATTTACATTTTTGAGGGTCTTTTAATTTTTGTATTTTCCGCTGGAAATGACAGATGATCTGGGTTTGTAAAACATCAGCTGGTTTAAAGCTTGATTAAACGTAAGAGTTAGGTATGGGTGGTTGGATTTCTTTGTTTTTGGCGTCTCCTTAACAAGGTTGGATTATCACGGACAACGCTCTTGAGAATTTCCTCTCAAGAGCGTTGTCCTTGATTTTTCCCTTCTGGATTTTTCTTTGACGATTACGTGCTTAGTCCATAAAATTGTTTTTTTAAAAAATGATAGGTTGGACCCATGTCATCCGAACGTATACTATCGACTGACTATAATCTAATTTAAATCGAGGTTCACTGAAGTCACGATAGACAGTTTAGTTACAGTCTGCGTCATACACAATTATATTGGTAACTGACAGGATACGTATATATTTGTGGACATTGGTGGCATTGATGGCACATATGCTAGGTATTCATGTGCATGCGATCATTTGATAGTAATTAAGACAGATTGTTCAGCTTGAATACATACTGCGGAAGTTGCCAATTCTATAAAGCTGATATTGAGCTTCGTGTATCTTGAATCAACCCAGATACCCGAAGCTACTACTACTACTAACTAAAATAGAAAACCAACAGCATTACCTGCTCATCAAGCTTATTTGCATTACCTGCTCATCAAGCTTATTGCATCTTGGAATCCCGTCATCAACAAATGTAGATACCGTTTAAGTGCGGCATGTCAGACCCACAGCGGCATGTAAATTATTGTTGTACACTTAAATTTGAATTTTGCGCGCTATCACTCTCAGTAGCTGGCTATTATGAACTCGTCCACATCCTTCGCCCTCTTCTTCAGTCCGCAGCAAGCATTTGACGTAGAATGACACGTGTAAACGATCATAAAATTTTTCTGTGTGCAAAATGCTTCGATACTAAATCCCAAGAAAAGGTTGATTCTGGTGATTATATTATTATTATGTATAAGAATATGTCAGTGCCTTATGTGCCATAAAGTCTGATTTGTGATCCCATATAATTTACAAATATTATGTTATCAAAGATTTTATTATAAACAATACTATAATTTGATGAAAATTATAGTATTGTTTAATTAAACATTCAATAGTGATAATTTGATTGATATTTTACATACATAGACTCACGCCTGTTTCCCCGAAGGGGTAGGCAGAGGCATATTAAACACCCACTTTTCGCCTGTGTTTTGATCCCACGTAATAGGTGGCGAGCCTATTGCCGCTTATCGGGATATTTTATTTGCCAGGAGGTCCCAGGTTCGATTCCCGGGTCGGGCAACAGTGTTACTGGGTTTTTCCGAATTCTCAATAGCACCACGAAGTCTAATGATGTGCCTGGTAACGGCAATAGGCTCGCCCCCTATTACGTCGGACCTCCAATTCATTAGGCAAAATGTGGCTGCAATATAACACATCTGCCTACCCCTTCGGGGATACAGGCGTGTCTATAAAAAAATATATACCTAAATAATTAAGTCCTCATACTTAATTCACTCTTCTTTAATCTATCTAAATAATAAACTTAAACTCAAATAACTTAAGCTACAAGCACACAGATAAATCCTCTTAATAAGAGTGTAGTTTGCGAAATATTAAACAAAACTAAAGATGTTAAGAATATCTCCGGAAAACAGAGAATAATTCACAATTGTAACAAAGTTTGTTTCAAGTAAATCCTCTTGAACCAAATTTTAAGTTTTTCGCTTAAAAACGTAGGAAACACTAACGACTTTTGGATTCTATTGTACCTCTGTGAGGACGTCCGTCGTCACAACCCAGTTTAAAATGTACTACCTTTCGGGGTAAGAACAATCAATCATTCTAAGCTGTGGTATGTATGCTTTGTTTAACAGTAGAAACTTTCATGATTTGTATTCATAACCAGACGTGGCCTCTCGGACTCTGGATAATTTTGGAAGAATGTCTTGATGTATTATGTGTGCCAGTTAGGTCATTTTGAAATGTACAGGTACATCACACAATGAAACACCTTTTTTGCTGTTTGACTGTCTGCGAAGTTTCCTTGTAATGTATCAATGTTTTATTTTACATTACCTTTGAAGCGGTAACATTTATGTTTGTAGGAGCTACTTACCAAACGTGGCATGGCAAAAGTTTGGATTACAGACTAGTTAACACTGAGGTCAATGATCTTTCTAGGTAGACTGTTTCTAATCATTTCTCTATAATAATCTAATTATAAAATAAATCGCTAACATACACGAAAAAATTAGCAATCATATAAACTCTTACGCAAAGGAAAAGATGGAGACAGATGTGTGCTTAATTTTATCTTGGTTAATTTTAAATTCATGTGACATTTAGGCAATAGGCCTGTGTCCTTAAATGTAATTAGTGATTGGTTCGTTACTTTATTAGACGTTAAACTGACATAACTGATGTTTTATTTAAAAATCGATCAGCAACATTAGGTACTATTAATTACGGCTTTTTAAAAACCTTTTTGAATTTGACACGAAAACGCTGTAAGCTGAGTGATGTCACAAAGTGCAAAACAAAACAAACCGTGAATGAAGTCTGGTCTGGTGTGCTCACTTTTATTTTGGTATATTCGAGTTGACAGGTACAAAGTTTAACGTTTTAGTAGTATTTACTGCCACAAAGTCAACAACTTCAATGGCGGACGCACTGTTAGACGTAATGCTCTCTGATTGGTGTTCACTGTCACAAGAACAAATACATTATTGTTAGTTTTAGAATCCTAAAAATAACATTAATCTTACCTTTTTATAATAAATAATAAACTTTATTGACATCTTAACATCATAATAAATCTACAGATACTACAATCAAACCGATTTATTATTAGTGGACACAAGCCTATTAGGCCTTCTTAATTTGCAAATTAATTTTGTTTTTAGAAACCATTTAGGGCCAATTTTAATCCTCTGGATTATATTCCAGATAAATTCAAAATTGGAACGAATTTTGTATGTATAATTATATGGCATATAATTTTACTAGGAATTTATCAGACAGTGGGGTGTGGTATGTGCGGTATCAAAATATTAATTTTACTATGAATTTATAGGTCACCTACCTTTTTGTATACACAATATTGAAACTTACTCGCAAAATGATATTGTTTGTAAAAATGTACGTTAAAACAAACGAGCATTTAGGTAGTCAATCTCTTTGAACGACTGCCGCGAACACGCAGATCCGTTTATACTATAAAAAATCACTGAAGCCTGAAGTATAGTTTGTTTTTGACGCTAAAACGTTTGAATTCAATGTATATCAATAATAGGTATTCAATTGAAAATTCTTTATTCATATATTATTTAGGTTGATTTGTTATGATGTTGAAATGGAAAAGTCATAACCTATCTGACTGCTACGCAGAGAATCTTGCGTTATAGTGCGCACGGCATGCACCACTGAATTTTAGAAGTTTTGGTTTGTCACTTATAGGTTTCTGCATAGTGTTCTCGAAATATTTGAGATCCGATCTATTTCTCTCGAGTATAGGTCGGTTCATGAAAGATGGAGGATGGATGGAGGTGCGGGGTGAGGCGCGGGTGGAATGCGTCAAGAACGGAGCCACGCCATTGGTGCACGAATGTACATATGCGCGACGGCCGCCATTTGTAGTCAATTTTCGTGAACCGAACTGTACAATCATGTGCAATATCCATGCTTGAGCAAGGTGTTGGTCTATGGTTTATTCTTTCTCATAGAGAATGAAGGCCTAGGCCTCCATTCTCTAGCACCCAATTGCTATCAGTTGGATAACTTGCATATAAGTAAGTATGTTATTAAATTATAATATTTGAATTTTATGTTTTGACCGACTACAAAACGGAAGAGGTTCTCAATTGGACTGTAGTTTCTTCATATTATTATGTTTGTACCTCAGAACTTTTTACTGTTCTTGAAGTAAAAAGTTCTATTATTATTTTAAATTGTGGTACTTCTCGTTCTATAAAAAAGTTGTCAAGATCTGATGAGTTGTTTATATCTTCATTAACTTTTTTTGAAGTGAGATTTTTGGAAAATGAGCTCCCGATATTAAAATATTTCATTCGTGTTTGTTAGTATTTCTGAGATGACCCGCAACGTATATCCCAAATTGTTTTAGACGGCCTATACGCTTGTGCCGTACAAAAGGGGTCTATTGTCTGTGAAGGGCAAAAGTTTGTGAAGCGTAAAAATGTACCTATAGCAATTGCACTTCAAACCCAAGATATGCTGTTTGCCGAAAACTTGATGTTTTTGAGTTTGTTAATTAGAATTTTGGAATCATTCTCAAGTGTCACTCTTGTATTATTAGAGCATGGACGTGTTCTGATCCCACGTAATAGGTGGCGAGCCTATTGCCGCTTATCGGCATATTTTGTTTGCCAGTGCCTCGTCCGGTGATCGGCAGGTGCACCACTTGCAGGTGAGGTTAGCTTGGGACCCTAAATTGTTGGTCAGAACCCTTTGCACCCTTTGTTTTAATACGAGGAAAAGAGTCCTTGTAATTTTCAATTACAAGGACTCTTTTCCTCGTCTTCAGACGATTGAAGGCATAATTTATCCCGGCCATGCATTAAATGACGCATCTGATTTTCCCATTGATCTATGGTAGAGGGGTCTGCAATAATAAAACATTCATGGGTTATTACTGCGGATGTAGCGTGAGACATTTGTCTCTTGAACGTTAGCTTCCCGTTGCTCACGCAGTGCTCGGTAGTTAATGACCGTGGATTTACGTTAACTTTGACTCAATTTTTCTACGGCATCCAATAATTTTTGGCTTAGCGAAACGCTTCGCTATAGAGATGTGGGTAACTCGTGGTCATGGGCTAACTAACAGGTTGTCGATTGCTTTGGTTTCATAATACCGTTACTTTCTGCTTCATTCACTTCTACCATAGTTCTGACCATGTTTGCGAGTTGCCTACATTAAAAAGACGTAAGTGGATGCTCCTGTTTCACCATATTTACTTAGGGAGGCTTACCATATGAACATCATTTACTGCTTGAGTATGATATCAATAGCTACTAAAAATTTTACTAGTAGATGTCTACAATGTGAAACAGTTGCAGCTCCTTACAAAAATAAAATGTACCACCATTATATTTGTTTGAAAAGAGTGGCCATGAGTTTTATTGCCCGTTCTTTCTCGTGGTTCTACCTATTGCATTGCGAACGTGGCAGTAAATGTAAATGTAGAATCATTAAGTAATTAACTTAAATTTTGACGTTCATAAGCGTCACTTTGTGGCCTAGATGAATAAATGATTTTGATTTTGATTTTGAGATGTTCTTTTTGCAATATTTTCTTTGTTGATTTTGATAATAATAATAATTTAATGACAATTTATTTATTGAACCAAAACCTTTTTGTTACAAACATCTGTGTTATATTTCCTATGTGTTGATAACGGAATGCTTGTGAGAATGTGTTGTCTTTTTTTAGCTATAATAATTAAGTAATTGCTTTTAACAAGACTCGCTGCCTCCTCTTTAAGTTTGCGGTGCACGGCACAGTGATCCGTTTTTTGATTTTATACATTATCTAATTCTACTTTGTGGAATTAAAGTAAGTGATTGAGTTTTGAAGCCTTTTTTATTTCTTCTTCCGTTAACTATTCTTTAATTTATAGATATATTTTGTCCAGTCAACATTGATTTTCATTACAATGGAGGAGTGCCATTTGTTAAGCTCAAATACTTTCGTAACCATGTTTCCTGTAAAGCATCCAAAACTTTAGTTAATAATAAGTGATGTTGTTTCTAGATAATTCAATTTAAATGTTATCCAGTGAAACCAATATATCGTGATAAAATCCGTAAACAGTTGCTTTATTTCAATGCCGATTATATTATAATAATAATAATATTCTACCACATACACACATCATCATCTAGTCCCAAAGTAAGCAGAGCTTGAACTATGGATACTAGATAACGGATAAACATACATACATATAAACTTTTTTTTGTAAATACATACATAATATACATAGAAACACCAAAAAAATATAAAATTATAAAAGAAATATATATATTTCATGTGTGCGTGTGTATGTCACTGGACTCCTCCTAAACGACAGGACCGATCTTGATGAAATTTTTTGTGTGTGTTCAAGGGGACTTGAAAATGGTTTAGATTCACAATTTAGTCCACTGGAAAATGTTTTTTTACTTAATTTTTAATTTGTATATAGTTGTGGATTTTGGGATGTTTCACATTGGAACCGAAGGACTGCGCTGCTATCGCAGTGTCAAATCTTATATTAATAATTTCGTCAAGGAGTACATCGAAACCTTATCTGGATAATAAAACATTAAAAAATAAAGATTTCGAGTCGACAACATATATCCGCAAAATTCAGATTGTCGAGTATTTTGATAAATTCTAATGGTTCTGACTGACAAATCGCAGTCGCCATATTGGCCACTCTAGCGAAACGTCACTGATACCGGATAACATTTTGAATACTACCAAAAAGGTCCTACTAAGTCTTAGTACTAAGTAATTTGTATGTGTTAATACTTTTTGCAGTTAAATCAGCAAAGCTGCGGGCAAAAGCTAGTATATATATATTATATACTGGTTTCTTTTATAATATATGTATATTATAAAAGAAACCAATCTATTATTTTCTCAACCTCTATACATAATGTGTGGTGAAGACAAATGGGCCCTAACAAGTTGCAACCCCAAGAGTTGCGATTCAGAAGAGGCAAAACCTCAAACATTTTTTATTACTATACAAATTTCGTAATAGGAATAAGTCCTGTATCGCGGAGGTTGTTACAAATATTCACTCAACGGTTACAAAGAGTACCTGGTATATTCACAAAAATCTGTAAGTCACAGCTTCGAGCCGCGAGTCGTGGGTCCCCGCGATAACGGGACGTCGACGGACATTGCAGCGGTTTCATTGGATAAGCCCAAAACGCCTGTAGTGGAAAGCTACCCCTTCTTTATTCTAAAGGCGGTGAAAGAGTCCTTATAAGGCCGCCTTCACATTAGCCGTCACAACTACGTTGCGTCAGCCGAGCGTTCTTTGAGAACGTTGTCGTCTTTTGCGGGGCTGACGCGACAAAGACCCGGCGTCGACGCAGAGGTGCCGCTGCGTTGACGCTGAAGCCCAATGTGAGGGTGGCCTAATTTGGGTTTCCACTGTGAAGTCAAAAATAAGATCCCACAAAGTGCTCTCCGGTGTGGGGATCGAACCCGAAACACTCGATATAGTGTCAGCTTAACCACAAAGCCATCCATTCAGGTAAATTAATTCTATACTAACCTCAATTTTGGCTACTGAATTATTTTCCTTAAATAAAGCTAGCTGCCCGCAAGGGCGCATTTGTCTTAATTTCACTTTGTGGATTAATGAACCATATTTAAATGTACATTTTTACTGTTATTCTTTTGAGATTGTTCTAAGCGATAACCAGTTTAAAACAGTACTGAAGTTGCTCCAGTGGTTTATTCGTTTGTAATTATATTAATATCTACGGTACTTTAAACTCATTCATCTTTCGTATATAAAAGTCTTATTTTTTAAAGGAATAGCTGCTTTGAGTTCAAGCAAACACATTCTATTCAAAACGTTGTGTTTAGTGATTTGAATAATTTTGTATTTGTCTATTTAGCGCTACGTGTTTTGAATTTACCCCTACATGAAACAAGACTGTGGGCGATTTACAAGTCATTTATCGGGTCAGCCCGCCGTCGCTGCCGTCTGTTTGTTACGCAGGTTGAGTAAAGGGCTCCACAGCCACTGGACCTGTTGTCGGAGAGAGCATGATGATCTGCAGCCCACAGTAGGGTATCTGCGGACGGCAAGCCAATGGGGTCATTCATCATCTGACCAATAACGGGCCGTAGATGTAGACAAATTGTTCTCGTGCTGGGTGCACGTAGCCTACCCTAGTCCACTTTTGTGGACCGCATTCTGGTGGTGTAGCGCATACTATACTGTAGTGGATTCGTGTGCTCCTTTTGTGTACAAAATAAATAATTTTTCAGTTTTTTTGTAGCACCTCGAAGTTGAGGGAGGATACCACGGTAGTGTTTAGTGCATAGGCCAAATTTCTTTCAGAAATTTAAACAATAGGCTCAACTCAAAAGTAAATATACTATTATCACAAAAAATTGACACCCACTACTTCGGTTTGCTATCGAGCCGCTACTAGAAATATATTTACATTCTACATTTATTTCTTTTCAGCATAAAAGCATTCGTCAGAGGTAAAGAAGAATGTTTTCAAAAGCGAAACCATTTTCCTGTTCTACATAAACCGTTTCTTATATTCTCAAGCGGGTTTAATATATTTAAAACGCTATATCAACGAAATGAAATAAAAAACTAAAACAACTTCTCGCGAAACCGCTAGTTTCATTTCTGTGTAAATATTTGTATTTTTATCTCGTAACTTTGAAAGGAGGCAGTCATTACGCTAGCACGCTGTAATGCGTCCTCCCCGACTCTAGGAATCCTGCTGTAACAACGAAGCTATCGATAAATTTACATATTTTATAATGATAATTATAAAGATGCTACTTATAAAAGGAATTCATAACATTACTTCGTGATTATGAATTACATTCCGCTATCCTTGTTCGAGGGTCAACCAAAAATACTGTGTTAGTTTACATCCACCGTGGTTTGAGTACAAAACCATGACATATACGACTATGCACGTGTACATATGTATAATGTGCTAATTATCGGAATGAAATTAATTAAATCTTATATTACAGGCTAACCTATCTACAATCATGAAAAGGCATAACAAACTTGTTGAATGTAGATGTCGAAGTAGTTTCAGTTTTCTCGTGGTTTTCCTCTACGCTGTGTTTTGTAAGAAAAGTCGAAAAAGTCTTCCTTGTGCGCTTAAATATTTGCAATCCGCAAATGCCCGTTATAAGTCTGGGAGTCCAGTGTTTCTCATGGACGGCCGCACTGAAGTCTTTTGCGACACAGGAGTTGTTGTTTAAACGAAGTTTCCAAGTTTGATCTAATGAGTGTGAATGAAGCAAGAGAGATATGTCGGGATCGTTGCAAATGGCGTTCCGTAGTGCCTACCCCTCCGGGAAACAGAGTCTATGAATGTGTGTATGTCCAAGTTTCGTTTAAAAATAATAAACCTCGCTCATCATCGCTCCCCTCACGGCAATCCACGTCTTCATCCGTGCAATCAAATCATTGGTAAACACAAACAAAATAAAGCTTGCTATGCCTTAGGGACATTTATCCCGTAAGCCTCAGTAATGTTTAAAATCGATTTCCTGTGTTTCTTCATGAATATCGCCATGTCACTGGAGAGTTTAAAGTAGGAAGAATAGTCATTATCTGCAAGGCTTTTTCAATTTATTTCCCGACTGTGAAACGATGATTAAAGCATTCTTTCCCTAGAGTAAACAATCCTTTTGCCTTGAGGATAAACAATATAAGACTACTTTCTTTTTTTATAACGTCACGTCTGCATCGCTGAAGGGTAAGGCAGAGGTGTAATATAACACCCACATTTTGACCTATGAATTTTAGGTCCCACGCGATACCAGGCACATTGTCAGACTCCGTGCTGCGACTGAGAATTCGGATAAACTCAGTAACATTTTACCCCACCCGGGAATCGAAGCCGGGTCCTCCCAATCAGCAGACGCATACACTATCCACGGAGGCAGGCAGTTAAGAGTATTTGTCTAGCAAATACCAAAATATAGACAAGCTCCTTTATATTCCGATCATGTTAAAGATTCTTTTTTACACACAAATACGTGCTAAGCTTATGGAATGTAGCAAAAGTTGTCAATCTAAAAGAGCAGATTATTACATTAGGCAAATGTCTATTACGTTTTGTTGACTAAACTATTTCAGTTATTTTAATACAGATAAATGGAATGAGATATTTTTTCGCGTAAGTGTGTGACTAACTATAGTTTTGGAATACTTTTAAACTTTCGCGACCTGTACACATAGTAATATTTATGTAACGAGTCTAAGGCCCACTTGCACAACGATTCTTAAATTGAATTAAGATGTATTTAACGAGAAAAATAATATCAAACACCACTAGCGTCTTGCACAACGAAAAATTTGTCGAGTAATATGATTTAAGAACTGTCAAAATTAATTACCGAAAATCGGCTGTTGTGGCTAATTTCATTTAAGAACTGTCACACTGAAGTTGGCATCTTGTCATTAGTGACGAAAATTATCTATAATTATATAACTGGACCGGACGACGTAGCAGGGGGAGGCCTATGTTCAGCAGTAGACGTCCCTAGGCTAACATGATGATGATGATGATATAACTGATAACAATGTACCTACTTGTGTTATTGTTAACCCTAAAATCCTACACTATTTGGCGCACATGTTACTCCTACACTGGGGTGCTGGAACACCCTATACTAAAATGACTGTAATCCTTAAAATAAAAAAACAATTCATGAAAATACGTTTTATTAAACATAATCGGTAACTTGAGATCACAAATCAGCCTTACTACACAAAGTTAAATGTAGTTTGAGCAACAGCGCTTGTAGGATTTGGTCCTTTTTTGAGGATCACTGCAATGGACTAAGTTGGCATCCGGTGACGGTCCTCCAAGTGTTCACCAAAAACCTAAACCTAATTTCAAAACTGTCTGCTGAAACTTTATATTTGGCTTATTATTTGATCTTGAACACTTGTAAAGAACCCAGGAATTACAACTGGCCCAACTTCTATTTCTTCCTCGCCAGATTTGTGGTCTAGAATAAAGCTTATTTCTTCGTAATTCAAACCTTTGACAGCCATCCGAAACAAAATAAATAAACTTCATTGAATTTTACCTTCATAATATCTAAAAATATCTGTATTTAATTCATATAAGACTATTGTTTTAATAAATAATCTAATTTAATAACTTATTACGTATAAATGCATCAATCGTAATAAATAAATAATCTTACGATTTTACTACACTGGGGTACTGGCGTACCCCACAGCACTTATACAGGCGACCACACAACGCGGTCCCTCGTCACGGTATTGACGTAACGCGAGCGGTTGACACCAAACTAAAATACTCCGACGCGCGAATTCATAGATATTAAAGAAATTGAGATATTTAGAAAACAAATCGGTGTGGGGTGCACCTGCACCCCATGTAGGGTTTTACGGTTAATGCTTAAAAGTTTCTAGTTATTATTTGTCAATTGTCATTTCGTTGCTAGGCGACGACAATGCGTTTTGTTTTATGCTCAAAGTATATACTATATATATAGTCTAAGGTTTTATGCGAAACCATACGCATAACATCATTAAAATCGTAACAAAAAGGCTTCATGCCATGAAACAAAACGTAGAAACTACTTTACCGACCTCATAAAATGTTTTAACTAAATCTAAGCGTTGTTGTCGTTGTGCAAGAGGACGCTAAATACTTTTAAGTTAAATTATTTTATGCTGTTAATTCTGTTCAAAAAATTTAAATTAAGGAGTGACTTAAATCAAACGTTACGCAAGTGGGCCTAAGTCACGTAATTATCTTATACTACTTTATAAAGCTGAAGAGTTTGTTTAGTTGAACGGGCTAATCTCAGAAATTACTGGTCTGATTTAAAAAAAATCTTTCAGTGTAAGATAGCCCATTTGCTGAGGATGGCTAAAGGCTATATAACATGACGCTATGAGCCACGGGATCGGAGCAGTAACCTTAAATAACGCGGGTGTAACAGCGGGTTCCTCTAGTTTGAAAATATAGGTAAAAACCTTATTTCCTTCGACGTTTCGGTATGGGTTACATCAGCCGTGGTCTCGAAATGACTCAAGAATAGTCATATTTTTTTAATTACTTGACATAAACCGTCTACAATATATATTTTTTAAAGACAGCTCTCGCACTAGAATTAAATCCTGTATCGCGGGGGACTTTACAAACATAATAGATATGTACAACTAACATTAACACCAAGACTCGAAACAACAATTTATGGATCACACAAAGTGCTGTCTCGTGCGGGGATCAAACCCACAACACTCGGAACAGTGTCAAGCGGCGAGGCGGCCGCTAAAACCACTACACCAACCGTGCAGTCATAAATTACTATGCTGTTGGAGTCTGTAGACCGAAGGCCACCGAAATGACCTACAGATTCTTATACAATAACAGGGTTAACGACGTATTATTTCGTACAAGGGATAGTTGGATTAAGCTTATCTACCAAGAGAGGATATAGGCATAATGTCTTACTTGATCATACGCGATAACCATTCTTTTTATTTACTAGTGTACATAACCATTACATTTTTTTTTTATTTCCAAGAAGTAAAATTACTGGTTCTCCGTCCATAAATAGTCATATTTCTGTCATTAGCCTAGCCAGCATTGTCTCCAATATTAGCTTTGCCACTGTCACTGCTGTCATCTGTCCTATGCAACCCAAAGGGATAGTGATATTACATCGTTTAGACCAAATATTTCAATTTTTTCCAGAGCTTATTGCTTCTACTAAATGTTCGAATTTTCTAGCTTAACCTTATTGGGTAAATTTTAATACTTGTAAAATAAATTACTCAAATCCGTCGAACTATTCCCAAGAGATCTGTATTACGAATAGAAATTATTATTTATTTATTTATAGTCTTACGCCTGTATCGCCGAAGGGGTAGGCAGAGGTGTAATATTACACCACATTTTGCCATGAATTTTTAGGTCCCACGTTATAGGGGGCGAGCAACGAATAGAAATAATTTTTAAATTAGTATACCTTGATGCAATACTGGCATTTTTTTAATTTTGGAGATAGATGTGGGTGTAATATTGCACCTCTGCCTACCCCTTCGGGGATACAGGCGTAAGTCTATAAAATAAAAACAATTTTAGATCAAATGGGGTCATAGATATCTCTCAATAACTTTCTCGTGATTGGGTATAATTTACTAGTTTAAGGTGTGAATTTAAGGTTTTTCCCGACATTTTAACCGTCTTAAAACGTTGTATAAGTTATAAAATAAGGTCGCCACAATTGTCCATAGTGCGATCACAAGAACTGTATTATTACCGTTTGCCCTTTTTAACAAAGTTCACCTTTTTACTTACAATATCATTGTTTTCTAGGTTACACGAATGTAAAAGCAGCAAACTTAGCGTTAAACTCAAAACAATTTCATAACCTCGGTGGTATCACAAAAAATCCATTTAAATATATTTTACAACACACTACCCCAAAATACAGGGCAAACTTTATCGCGGAAAACAAAAAGCAATGAGATTAGAAATTAATATGTCGTCCCCAAACGCACTTAAACGAAAAGCTTTGAACAAAAAAAATCATACTGAATTTCTGAAGCGGTCGAGATCGTCATCCTGTGAAATGTACAAATTACAGCCAAATGAAAAGTAGGCAAGTTTGTCCTGTCGTCGTTTCATTCGGCTTTTATTTTTAAACCGGGGAAGGGTGACCGCAGATTTAGTTTTTATATCCGGAACGGTTTAACTGCCATTTACGGGGTACAATTACTTGTTTTCAAGTTGTGTCAAATTTTGGTCGGAATATGAGTAGGTACCTGTTGCTGAGGAGTAGATATTTCGATTTTTTATGTTCACTGCTACTAATATTCATTAAAATATAATAACTACTAATATTCATTGAAACATGTTACTATTTATATCTCTTTTAATCATCGGCTATAATTTATTAGTGTAACCTAGTTTAATTTAAAAGAAAAATAATTAATGCTATCGATTATTTTTGTCTGACTATTGAACATCAGCCCACAAATTATGAATCAAAACACCATTCTACACTTATCAAAAACTTACCTTCAATCTAAATAAAAAAATATCAATATAATGAACGCACATGACTAAACTACTATGTGTAACCGCCGTTATAAGTTATTTTGAATGATCACTATTTTTAACACACTATTATTAGTTTGACATATAACTATGTAATAGAATATTAGAAGACAAATTTCGTCCATTTTAAGTGCTTGTAGCATTAAAAAACTTGGCCATTATATATAAGATTTTATTTAACTGTTTCCTGCCGTTTCCGTGGCAATTTCTTTTTAGTGCCAAGGAACGTATGTACATGCCAAATTTCAGCTTCCTGCGCCCAATAGTTTTGGCTGCGGCTTGTGACAATACTAATGTATTACCACTTAGTTGATCTTACGATAGGAATAGAAAATAGGCGAAATAACCATAGAACACCTATAAGTAAACTCATCGAGTTAATGACTCATGAAATTCGTTTTATAATTATATGTTCTAATAATATCTATGTACTTTGTCCAAAGACCTAGGCTAGACATAGCGTATTTTTCTTTTTCCTCTTCTTTTAATTATAGATTTTAGTATAAGGAAACACAAATAATACCAGGCGAAAAATACGTTAGTTATTTTAAACACGGCGAGCTAAACGACCATGCATCCTTTGTCGTTGAGCAATAAAAACTTAAACAGTAAACTATGGTCATAAAACTATATTACGATTTTCACGAGTTATAAACCGACTGCTGGCGTGTTTAAGATACGAATATTGTCACATGATAATAGTGCTTTTTAGTTTATTTTCATTTATTGAGTGGAAATTATTTGCTTTTATAATGTAGCAAGTTTTTATAGTTTTTCTATGTATTGAAATCAAAACATGTAAGTAGGGTTGGACTCGTCATGGCACTCATAAACCAGAATCATAGTGCAAAGCTGTGGTGGAATGATGACCGTGGAAAGAAACACGTCATAAAATTATAGCATGAATATAATGATTGAAGAATTGGGCATTCTGCCGCTGCTATAGATGGATAAAACTGAAAGATGCGCAATACACGCAAGTGGTGCTGAGCAGTCTTTAACTTGTGTTTACGCTGAGACACTTATTAGCTTATTACATACGCTCGCAGTGGAATGTCAAAGGCCAAAAAGTTATTACTCATTTTCATATCTTATTAAAAATTCTGTTACTTACTATCGGTACCAAAATTAATGAAAAGTCGAGACGTATCAACAATTTTATTAATTTATGCTAATTGCCACAATTCAGCCGAATTAGTACGAAATATACTGGTCTTCACTAAGACACTACTTTTCCTTTTCTAGCATCGTGTGATCGTGAAGGACAGCTATAAACAATTTTTATTTAATCAAGGCCAATGAGGAAATGAAAGCCCATTGACGATAATGAGAATGTATTTAATATAATTTATAAAGGGTTCATTTTACCTTCGCGTTGATACTTAAGCTTCAAAAAGATATTAACAATAGGTACGCTTCAATTATCAGAATCTCACGATTATACCATGAATATGAAAGGCTTCGGATTTGTACAGGAATTTCTTATTCAGATCGCGAAAAGGTCAAATCGGGGCCTTAATATTTCAGGCTCTACTGAAACATATCTGTGTTCAACTTTATCGGTTTATGTTTTTGAGATAGACGATTGAATCGTACTGTTTTTTACAAAACGTTTTAGTGTTTATGAGACTGCATTGTGATGTAGATGATTTTAAAAATGTAAATTACTTTTTTGGTAGTTACATACCTAAATAGTCTTGCTTCGTACCTCGAAGAATGTTCAGGTATCGGTCTCGATAAATGAAAATGTCTGATCGACATTATAGGGAGTTTATACCCTTGAATATACTGACACTGGTCTAAGCCGATGTAGCTATCCATCTACGGGTTGCGGCGGTCAGATGGCAGTTGGTCTCTGATGATGCTAAAGATGATTATAAACATTTTTACTGACTACAAAACTGAGCCGCTAGCTCAGGTTGATGTTAATCCAAACCTAATTTTAAAGATTGACTATAACATTTTGGTGTGGCGCAAAATTAATGCCAAATAACTTTAACGTAAATTTACTGTCACATACTGCACAGATGGTAACAAAACCCAAATGTTCACTTAATTTTTTTTATCTTTATAAGCCGTCACAGACAAAATACTGTCATAACTTGAACCAAAACATAGCGCCTTGACTCGTTCCGTGACAGAACTTTGTAGGTCACTGCACTACCCTGTTTTTAGCTTTCTTAGTACGAGACACAGCTGTCAGCGAAGCGAAGCTTTCAAGTGCGAATTGCTTTGTATCAAAGTGAAGTGAACTGACACAATATTCATAGACACTGTGAAGTGGTTACAGTGGTAACCAGTACGTCGGATGTTGTTGATGCGAGACCTCCCCATATATAACTATGACATGAAAAAAAGACCTGAGGATGTCTTGACTGACACAGTATTGTACAGCAGCTAAAACATATTAACAGTCGTATCATTATATGACGTTGGTACACACCCAAGAATGATATTGCGCAGGTCTTGCAGTATATGCTGAGCAGCCTGGCTGATTCTTCTGCTTGCATCAGTCTCCAGATGAACTTGGAAAAAACCAAGATAATGTTCAATGAACATGCCTCCCCGAAACCAATTACCCTAAATGGGGTCCCTCTCGAAGTTGTTCAGGAGTACGTCTACCTTGGACAAACCTTGCAATTGGGTAGAAACAACTTCAAGAAGGGGGCTGGCAGAAGAATACGGCTGGGCTTGGCAGCATATAAGAAACTCCGTCAAGTCTTTTCGTCACACCTACCACAATGTCTTGAGACAAAGGTCTTCAATGAGTGTGTCCTACCTGTTATGACTTACGGAGCCGAGACGTGGATACTGACGGTGTGATTGGTCCACCAATTTAAGGTCGCTCAGCAAGTTATGGAAAGAGCGATACTCGGAGATTCTCTGAAGGATCGAATTCGTAATAAAGTGATCCGACAGAGAACCAAGGTAATCGACATAGCTCAAAGAATTAGGAAGCTGAAGTGGCAGTGGGGCGGCTACATTTGTCGAAGAACTAATAACCGTTTGAGTAGTCGTGTTCTAGAGTGGAGACCGCGCCTTGGCAAACGTAGTGTAGGCCGCCATCCGGCTAGGTGGCGTGACGATATACGCAAAGTGGCTGTCAGCGGCTGGACACGAAAAGTCGAACATCGGGCTCAGTGGCGTGCCATTGGAGAGGCCTATAGGTATCCAGCAGTGGACTCTTGCAGGCTGATGATGATGATGAAAGAATGACATTTAAGTACACCTTTATAAACTAAATAGGATTTTAAAGTCTATTGAAAAAGCCGCTCCTTTTGAAACATCTCATTGTGAGAGGAGGTCCGTGGTCAGCAGTGAGATAACACAGGGCCAATGATCATGAAGATGACATAACTTCACGTCTTTATCCCCGAATGTGTGGGAAGAGGTGCATTACACACCCACACTTCGCCAGTTATGTTTCAGTCCCAATAGGGAGCGCGCCTATTGCCATCTACCGGGCACATTATTAAGCGACTGATAATTAACATTTTTAATAAATACATATGTTACTTCAAAAAGACAGAGGTGTGTGCCCGGGGTACCTGGGGGTCGAGCCCGAGACCTTCGTCTTGGCAGTCCGTTACGTATACCACTGGGCTATCGCCGCTGATGAAGATGATTATTGTGAAAATGCAGATAGGCTGCTTTTTGGTAAGACAATCCACCAACCCGAGTAAAGCCGAGGTCAGAAGCTACTACAGTTATAAACAAAAAAAAAACACACACACACACAAAAAAAACAAAAAATCATCAATCGTTACAAAGAAAATAAAACCTAAAATATAAACAACTTACTTATTATTCAAAGTTTATTTACATAAAACAACATTTACATATTTAGACATTATTTACTCCCACCACTTGTCATTTTGTTTATGTTACTAATGGCATAGTAAGTGCCTAATGACAATATAAGTGACAAGTGTCACCATCTAATTTACAATAAACAGTGTAATTTAAAGGTAGCGTTCACCTGTAAATATAAATAAACTGACCGTTCCGTATGGTTCGGCATGGTGATGGGTCTTGTGACATGCTGTATAAGGATATATTGCGCAACGTTTCTAGTTTTCTCCTACCCATCCATACATTATTAAAATATATTATGTATTAAAATATAAGTAAGAATGTGTGTACTTACCAAAAAACTTTTTTACAAGTTGTAAATACAGCTACCACATCTTCAGCTAAATATAAAACTCGCTCAACTTCTCATCGCGATGATCTAAAGTACTAGGGAACTAGCCGCAATCAGGCTTATGACGCAACGAAGACACAAGATCTCACAAGATAACATATAATGTCATATATTATGTATATGAGCGCTGGGCTGAGAGATGCTAGTTTCGTTGTACCTAACGGTGTCATAGTACAAGTAAAAACCAGCAGATCAACTTATAACAGTCTTAAAAGTATAAGCTCTCATGAAAACTTCATGTTGTTCACATGTATCATGTCAAGATCGAATCCAATTCACGCTGCGACCAAGTGCGGTGCACAGTGCATTATTCGAATAGTGTATGAGGCGATCACTTAAGGGGACTACAAGAGCTAACTTCGCTGTCCTTGTCGGATTGTATGCGTAAGAAAGAGAAGCGCGACGACGACGGGACGTTCAGAACGCTTTACAAACCATAAAATAAATTAATTACAGAAAATGCATTGATCGGATTAAAAAAATAAAACAGTATTTCGTTAGTATGTTGCTTGTTGAATAATTTGTCAAAAAATCAGAATTATTGTATGTATTTTAATATGGTTTTTACTCGTTAAAAAATTTTTTTAGAGGTATCTTTGTGATTTTTTTCTATCGAATAAAGTTAGTTGTATTATGTTTTCAACACAGTACTTAACTAGATTATATCCTGAAGAATATCATATATTTTTCTGATTGTGCTAACTGCATTGAATCATATACTTTAAAGCATTATAAAACTTGCGTTTAGCTCTTGTAGGCCCCTTAAAACACGACGTGTTTTAAGTGATCGCCTCGTCTTTTAATATTTTGCCCATTGTTTGCGCTTCGATCTTCACTCGGAACAATAATTTACTTTGTATAGTTCACCGCTATATAAGTTTTATTCTGAGTGCGGCAGTTGTCTTTTATTTACGAATGTAAGGACGAAATGAAGAAGCTAATGGTACTTAGAAATATTGGCAAGATTTTATGCAGGCATTACCATTTCAAATAGTGCGTCGCAGTCCATGTGTTTGTCGGGTTTCGTATTTTTATGTTATGGGAGCCAAACGATCAAACAAATTATCGCCACCCATGGACACCCTTAACAAACGCAAGGCTATTGCCGGTCTATTAAAAAAGAGTGCGCTTTATTCTTCAAAGTTTAAAGGTCGTGTTGGTCCAGAAATATCACAATTGTCCTTCGGAAAAGCAAGCCCAATATTAACATTATTATCGGGTAAAATAAGTTTGACTTATCCGTCTACCGCCTACTGATTAAGTTGTAAAGCTTACTTATTTGTAGTAATTTCCCTTGCAGTTTCTTTATACGTGCCAACACCCAGAATAATTTACACCCATCTATGAAAGTTTAGGTGGCAAACTGTTGGAAATACATACATACATACATAGTCTCACGCCTATATCCCCGAAGAGGTAGGCAGAGGTATATTGCTACACCCACTTTTCGCCAGGTTTATTTTAGTCCCACGTAATATGGGGCGAGCTTATTGCCATACTGGGCACATTACTAGACTCCGAGCTGCTAATAAGAATTTCCTAACGGAAAAACCCAATAACACTTTGCCCGACCCGAGGATCGAGCCCGAGACCTCCCAATCCCACGCGCACATTTATGCCGCGAGACCAACGAGGCAGTGTTGAAAATAATGCTATTTATATGTCAAACCTACCCATGAACAGAAAATTTGTTACAAAACAAAGACAAAACACTAGACTTAGTCTTAAGTTTAGAAGTTTTAATTAGCCTTTTTAATTAAGTTACATTTCATATCAGCTACATATAAAAACAAATCTTCCAATATCTTTTTTCGCTTCTTTGCAAGTGTGGTTAAAATTTATAAACTCAAATTTCGGCTGTTGGCTGACTATAGATGCCGAGTTAAACTGCGATCGGACCGAGATTGCCTAAAATGTAATAAAGAAAGAGGAGGAGTCTATCGAGACACAATAGCCAAGACAACAATAGATTAGTGTTAATCTTCTTACCTAGACCGTAGCCTATCACGCTATAGATACGCCTATGTGTATCAATTATATTAATTGGTTTCTTGTGGCTTTTATGCCAGCACTGCCCTCCGCTTTAAAATCGACGGCACGCCCCACGGTGGTGCAAGTAGTACGGGAATGCGGAAAATATTATTTTTAATTCAAAAAACCTTGCATATAACTATAAAACTTTATAAAATGATAAAACGTATGTATTAGTGTATCAAGACAAAGATATAATAATAATAAATATATTTTTTAACATGGTACAATTATGGTTTTACATGATACAATACAATATAAATTCACTTGAAATTTATATTCCAATGAATCGCATTACGAAAAACAGGATAAAGTATTTAAGCAGAATTATAAACAAATATTAATTAATCAAATAACAAATACAGAATTAAAGGTTTATAGATGGGTGCTATCCACTAATACAACTTTGGCATCATCATGAAGTGGATAGTTTTTTTATAAGGTACTGCACGTTAACCGTTGACAAGGGGATCTGAGGTAGCTAAGAGCATATTCAGTACGTCTTCATTACAGGATAGACGAGAACATTTTCTTGAATGACCTAACCTATAATTGCGGTAGTCTTTGTTACGCGCTTCTTGAGCTTCCTCAGATAACATTCCAATGGGTAAGATAGCAGCACTTATTATTTGTTTGCCATACATTAATACTTTGTGCACTGTATTTGGCATATTATACCAGCTGTACAAACTAACTTAAAGCTCGGCAGTTTCATAACAATATGTTCCAAACTTCTCTGGATCAATTAATTTACCTCGTTAATGAGCGGCGTTAGATAATGACCTGGTATTTCCAGGATCACAGATTTTTGCAGCTAAATTTGATGTATATTATGATCTATAGGGTCTAATGAATCTCGTTAAGTGTATCATTGTCTAACGGTCGGTAACGGAGATTATTTATAGTCTCATAATTGAAAACAAATGGTTCCATATTACCTGCTTCATTAAAAGTGTAATGACAAGTAAATACTCATTATATCATATAATATTTTTACGTCGATTTAATAACACACAATAGAGCTACGAATAAACAAAGAATAAAAGCTGAATATACTAATATTATAGTTTGATTCATACTTGAAACAACACTATTTTTGCACGAAATTTGTTAATTGTCGATCATCTTACTTCTTTACATCATAAAATTAAAAAGTCTGATAATATAGTCGTATTTTTTATATGACCTGTTTCTAATAAGATCCTAGTACACGTGTACCAAATTGTAGGCATTTTAAACAAAGTTAAAAAAATATACTTTTTGCCGCCCCTGAACCACCGTGCGCCCCACTGACTTATTATTGTATGTGTTCGAGCGTATTAAATCGTTCATTATTGCTTGCTAAAAAGTGAAGAAATCATCCTCAGAATGGAATCAGCATTTCTGAGATTTCTCCACAATGTTCATGAAAGACGGGAAGTCTGCCAACGCGCACTTGGCCAACGTATTGGATTATAGCCTAACTTCTTTCATAGTAAGAAGTGGCCTGTAGCCAGCAGTAGTGAGGCAGTAAACAATGCTGATAATATTATTATATTTCGTACGTCTTAGAGTCGAAATAGTTCAACTTCTGTATATTCCTGTCGTAAAGCAAATCATGTTACATCATGTAAGAAATGACAAATGCGCGATCCGCCGAAAATAAATAATATATAAACGTAAATAATATATTTACCTTCATCGTGATCTCCGGGCAGATTTATTTATTGTTGTACAATATTTGCAAAAGAAGATGGTTGGTTTATCCGCTTGCACTATACAATTGAAAAAAACCAAAACGTTACCTTATTAAAAACTAGAAGATTTAATTGTGCATGAAATTGGGCATCTTGGTGTACCCCAAGGAACATAAATGCCAAAACGCAACATCTTACGCCCAATAGTTATGGTTGTGCGTTGTCTGTCAGCCAGTCAATAACGTAGGAATTTTATATTTTCAGTTAATGGCTCTGCACCTTACCTAAGATAGCTTTTCTACAAATTTAAACAAGTATCTGAAACAACTAGTTAAAAATAATGAGATAACAATCAGAAAATTACGATAGGATTAAGTGGAGTCACACATCAAAATAGCTCTTTGTCTCAAAATTAATATTGTTTTCGTTAACACTAGTAATAAGATTATTAATAAATTGCTAACCACCCTGTATGATTAGTTGGTTGGATATTTATCAATGCCGATTTAACATAACCTCATGCCTTTATATCAAAGGGTAGGAAGAGTGGTATTATGATCGAAATAAACTCTCTGATGATCTATGAACTGCAACCTATTTTAGTACGTAAGTTATTGATATTTGAAACACAGTATTTGGTAGAAGCGAGTGATATTGTAAAATACTGATATTGAAAGCTGTAGTAGGATTTAAGCAAGACTTGATTCGTATTGTTTGGCTGTATAGACGGCAGTTTGAGCTGAAATCTGATATCCTATCAAGTCTGAATATATCTACTAGAATTTCAAATCCTTCGAATATTCTGGTTCGAAGTCCAGTTATAATACACAGATTCTTTCTTTGTATTTTTTTCAAAGCACCCAAGAAAAGAACCGGGACCGGCAACTTTACGTGCCCTCCGAAGCACGGTAACACTCTGATGTAAATGCCTGCACGTGTTTACTCATCCAACTGGCGACCTGTGTAAGCGAACGCGTAGCGTAGGTTAAGTTTACCGACCTATCAAGACTGGCAAGTCAAGTATCGTTATGAAAGCTTTGATGAAAAAAATCACGCTATAATTAAAACTTTAAAAAAGCTCCACAACCCCAGCGTTTCAACACCTAAAGGCTTAAAAATTATCCCTGGTAGACTTCCGAATAAGGTCTATACTACAACTGATTTACGTAAATAAACAGCCTCAAGCAAACACTAACCGTAAAGTTAGTCCAATTCCGCCCTTAAAATTGTTACCCTAAATTCTACCAAATTTATTCTCCACAAACAAAGTCTCAGTAAAATTTTTCTTCCTCCCCAATCAGGCTTCTTATAATTCTGCCAACCTCATGTAAACACTTAAAGCGTCTCCTCACGTTGCGACTTTACTTCCAATCGGCACGATCGTTGAGGTACCGACAGATTGCGCTGTGAATAGGAAAGTTAGAAATCCAAACTCAAACTAATCTAATTAATTAACTGAACTGGGCATCGATTGCCGGAAATACGTGGTAAAGTAATCATTGGTTAAGGACATCTGCAATTTGCCTGCGACTTCAAATGTCAGTAGGGAAAAGGTTGTAAATCACATTTTCGTGTCGTGATTTATCTTGCTATTAAGTCATTACTACTTTGCTAAATGGCTCCTTTCATTTTGTAGTTCTCAGAATTTATGAAATATGCATGCAGTATAATGTACAATGCAATTTAGACTATTTAAACAGGTCTATTTAAACGTAAATCGTCACCCGCATCAAACATTTTGCTTTTGCTGTGGTTTAAAGTTAAATAGCATTTTAGATTTGTGGTAATTGAAGTACTTCTTGATTTGCCATAAGTTTATAGTATTATTTATTTATTATATGGAAGACCAACAGCACGTAAATACAACCCATAAAAAAAATACTTGCCAAAAAAACCAAGTCTCGTAATTTTGTAATCCTATAGGATTACAAAGTTATTTATGCAGTTGGAATATGGACAGCAATTGAAAAATATTTTAGTTTTTCCTTGATTCATACACTAAACACTAATTGTATACAAAATTTGAAGCTTCTTTGTCCGCTAGAAGTGCCTTAGACTTTTGGTGATCGGTCAGTGAGTGACAAAATTGTTTGTTTGTTTTTCGTGTGAGTGTGTGGCCAACTCTGGTGTCGGAGTTTTCAGACCGCCCAAAGGCCTCCGACATGGCCTAACGACCCTTATCCATAGACAAGAGCCGGGACCGACAACTTTACGTGCCCTCCGAAGCACGGTAGCGCTCAGATGAAAATGCCACACACGGTCACCCATCCAACTGGTAACCTGTGCAAGCGTTGCTTAACTTTGCCGATCTGTTACGAACGGCAAGCCAAGTCTCGCTTAACTTTGCCGATCTGTTACGAACGGCAAGCCAAGTCTCGCTATGAGTGTTAAGAAACTTTGACTCGTTATAATTCTTAAACTACTGGTTCAAATTGAATTAAAATTTAAATATACCGTGTTTATACAATGCCTGCTAAGGTACTTAAAAAAATCTAGCTTCTAGTTTTATCTACAATGAAGATATGTATTTAAAATTTGAAGCTTCTTTGTCCGCTAGAAGTGCCTTAGACTTTTGATGATCGGTCAGTGAGTGACAAAATTAAGAAACTTTGACTCGTTATAATTCACTACTGGTTCAAATTGAATTAAAATTTAAATATACCATGTTTATACAATGCCTGCTAGGATACTTAAAAAATCTAGCTTCTAGTTTTATCTACAATGAAGTTACAGTTCACTGTAGCCTGAACTGTTTCGAGAAAAGGATGGTACGACCTTGCCGCTTTTTTGCTCGACTTGGCAGGGGCACTGCCATGCCCCCAGATGGCGAGAACACTCCCGTACTCCCAGATATACAGTAGTAGTAAATAAACAACGGTAAGTAATAACAGGTCCTCGCGATTATTATTATTATATGATTTTGTTATTCAAATACGTCTAAAGGTAATAATATTTTATTATGTTCATAGTTTGGTCATAAACTAGCGCAAAAAGTTTATAAAAACGGTCGCAAATTTTACTATAATAATTTGCGACCGTTTTTATAAACTTTCCAGTAATCCACATAAGAAATCAGCTCCAACCATCTATTTCAGATGGCGATTCTATACATCGATTCCAGCAATTGACTATAGCCACCGATTCCAACTTTCTAATCCAGCCAGCTTTTCTAATCGTCAATGCTACCCATGACATGTGTTCCCGCCATCGATGTCCTAATTGATCAGACACAATACTCTGACATAAGCAGACTAATTCTAATTCAAGGCACATGAAGTTATTTTCTGATTTTGGCTGATGTTTTTAGCCTCTTTTGTATTGTGATTTCGCGTTGGTAAAACTCCGCAGTTGTGTATTTCAATGGTTTTCAGCCACGCTAATTTTAGTAGAATATAATAAAAGTTTTTTGCATATAAAATCCACGAATAGTCTACGTCTTTGTCTGAAGTTATTCAAGTAAATAAACAGACTTTATCGTGTTTGTGAAATTTATTAGTTTACATAAACTTTTAAGGGGTTAACTTTGAAATATTTGAAAAGGATCTCAAATTAACTGCGATTATTTGATGCTGCAGGCTATTGTAGCCTTAAGATTTTTGCCCACCAGTCCATGAAAATCACGCCGGGCTTGCCGTGGCATTCTCTCTTCGACCCCTAAGTCGATATGCCTCAATATGGAGCTTGTTAACGTCACATTATCGTCGCTTAATAAAACATAGGCTGTCCTGGGCAGGGTTTGTCGTGATGGCTTTTGAAGGGTCATTTAGTTTTAACTCTGAGGTACACCAGCAAGACTTGATAATACGTTAATATTTATAACATAATTATACAGACAATGATCGCGTATGTAGATTTGATTCCGACACGAGGCAATATTTTGATATAACCCACAAATAATTTTTCGAGTCTTGGTGTTTTTGTGTCCATTTGAATGAATACTTTTCATGCCCCCGCGCCACAGCGTTCAGTCATCATCGGCCCTGTATGTCCCACTGCTGGGCACGGGCCTCTTCTCACCATGAGAAGGGTAAGGCCATAGCCCACCACACTGGCCAAGTGCGGGTTGGCAGACTTAACATGTCTTTCGAGAACATTATCGAGAACTCTCAGACATGGCGGATTCCTCGCGATATTTTCGTTCACCGTTTAGTAAGCGATAATTAACAATTTAATACGCACATAACTTCGAAAAGTCATTGGTGCGAGCCGTGGATTCGAACCCGAGACCCTCTGCGTAGTAGTTCGTCTGTCTCTGCACTAGGTTATCGCCGCTGTTTTACAGCATTTATTAGCAGTGGTCTATTATAAAAAAACAAGAACATTCGATCGCAAATAGTCACAAACCACTCAATTTTAATACGGAGAGCTGAGATGATGGCGTTAATCTCCGTGGCGATGATGTTGAGCTGTTAACATATATTCAGCGGGTCAACACTAATCCAAATCCGGCTTGTAATCCGAATTGGTAGTTGTAGTTTACAATGTAAATAAGCTACAAGTTTCCCTGTTATTATTTTCTATACAACCATCATCTATAAAATTATGTCTATAGGACCGCGTGTTAATATTTTAACGATAGTAGAAAATAATATTGTAATTATCGCTTCCTAAGCGCAAAGGAAAACAACATGAGGAAACCTGCTTTTCTGAGAGTTCTCTTTAATGCTCTTGAAAAACACTTAAAGTCTTCGATCCCGCATTTCGCCAGCGCGAGCGTAGCAAACTATAGCCTAATCCTCCGCAAGATAAAGCAACGTGACGAGTAATGAGACAGCATATGCAGGGCTCATATTTTTATTCAGACTTTACGTATTTTTTGGTTGTATTACTATAACAGTGTTATTATATGTATTAATTAATATATTATTAAGAACTTTGTTGTTTTCGCCTAACTTATCGTAACGCGGAAAAGGTTAAAACACAACAATAACATTAATTGAATGAATGCCTTTCCCAAAGGGGTTAAGTTAAACAGTGTATTTTAATTGCCACGAGCCAAGCATATCTTCTATAAGTTCCCGTTTCCTTCATAGATCTTTTCCTAGAAGCACTCTCAAAATATATTTTGTGTAGTCAAAAAAAGTTGGCTAAGGCATTTTCAATTCAATTTTATTAAAAATTGTACAGAAGGCATACTTTTCATCAGAACACTGTATGTATGTACTGTGTATTATATTATGAAATTAATAATTCTGATTAAATTGAAAAATAGCTTTAAATATGATAAGTGGTTGATGCTTGGTGTGTGATACTTTACGGATATTTAAAGTTATTTGTTTTCAATATGTTATATATGTATGTTTCTCTATTGTCTAGAAATCACTGTACAAGCTCTGTTTAGTTTAGAACATGATGGTGATGTGTGTATGTGGTAGAACATTATATTATATTATATTATATTCGACAGGCGCTGCTTTGACACTAAAAGGATTAGGGGAATGCCTTAGCGTCTTTAGTGTCAGTTACCCGAGCGACCTCAAGGACTGTAGACTTTCTTTGAGATAAGAGGATAGGTACTCTAGTAACGTGAGAATGTGAATAGTTCCAGGGTGAGGTATAGGAAGCTACTTGAGCTTGTTGCGCTAATTTAAGACATGATCATACTTGCATAGCTCTAATTTAAAACGTATCAATTAGAACATAATTAGTAGATATATCTTAAATCTCATACGTCTATACCTATAACGCTGCAAGCCAGTTATTCTGTCACACCTGCAACCGTGCTTTAAGACGAACTTTAGGCTTGCGAGCCATTTTAGAGCACATGCTCAAATTCAAAAAGAATTGGCTTCGGTCGCTGTATTCGAAATCTATAAGAAGGACTGTATAAGTAGTTGATCATATTAATAGTATAACCGTGATCTTTTGATTTTTCAGTGAATAAATTATTTCGATTTCAAAACAGTTTCACAAAATTTGCCACCTCGATACACTTACGAAAGTAATCAAAAACTTCACAAAACTATACAAATTTATCCCCACTCCTACTTACACTTTGTGACAAAAAAATAACGCCATTCACTTAACTGCCTGCTTGAAAGTCCATGAATACATAACGAAGAATTTCCACCCCCCCTAACCTTTGAACAGTCAGTGTCATTTATTTCACCCTCGGAAATAGGTCGGAAGTTTCTAGAAAAATATTTACACTTTCTTCTTTCTTAAGAGTTTGTGCCCACCTATTTGGACGTGAAAATGCCATTTTGGCCCAAGATAATACCGAGAAACCGCTTGAAAGTCCTGTGTGGGTTTAAGTCTTTTGCACACGATTAAACATCAAGGTAGAGTTTGACCTCTGTGCCGTTCTTATGACGTAGAAAATAAGTATTGTAATCGTTCACCTTGATGTGTGTACATAGTAAATTGTTTAATGGTCATGTATTTTCTGTAGCACTACAGTTTTGTTTTTGTTTTTCATGTGAGTATGTGACCAACTCTGGTATCGGAGTCTTCTTTAAATGCCACACGTGGTTACCCATCCAAGTGGTGACCTGTGCAAGCGTTGCTTAACTTTGCCGATCTGGTACGAACGGCAAGCCAAGTCTCCCTAGGAGCGCTACAGTTTCAACATAATATCCATACTTTGATACTGATTGTAAATGCAAAAGTGTGTTTGTTAATTCGTTTTACTTTCATTCATGCTAAAACTGCTGAACGGCTTTTAAATACAGCTTATACATGAAATTTACACATAGTCTATCTTTTCTCGCAACAGTCTTGAAAGATGTATGTTTAACCTTTGTCACACCACGGCACCAATCTTGACGTATTAACTAAAGTCTATAGCCATAGCAGTCTTATTGGTTGATAGTTCTTTATGTTTCTCAGATATGCGAGCTGTTTGTTTGTTCATCAGCTCTTCATAATAATTTTGACTTTTGAGTCGGCCTCTATCTTCTTGAGGATTTACTTATCAACACTACAGAGAAAAATTGCAAAGGTAGACTTAAAACCCCAAGTATGTTCTGCCAGTCTACCTAAAGTAGTTGCCGAGTTTATAAGCCGATGTATTCTACAAATACATAGAGAATTTATTAATGAATTCATTAGATAAAATTTAATATTACCAAAATATTATAAGTATATAAATAGGCACGTAACAAAAGAATGAATATTTATTATATTCCAATATACGAGTACAAAGATTATGGTACTTCAGCTAACTTTTTCAATAAAAGCAACTTCACATTTATTTTGACACTAGCTGTTTCCCGCGGTTTCGCCCGCGTCCTGAGGAAACTACTTCGCGTACCCGGTTGATTTATAGCCTAAGTTACTCCTTGGTACATCAGCTATCCGCCAAAGTCCCGTCAAAATCGGTCCAGCCGTTCTAGAGATTAGTGAGAACAAGAACAGACAAACAAGAGACAGACAAAAATTTTAAAAAATGTCATTTCGGTTTATGTACCGTGTATATGCATTTAGTAAAAAATGGTTATTTTAATATTACAAACAGACACTCCAATTGTATTTATGTCTATAGATAATATAAAGTGGTGCTTAGTAGTAGAAGTTCTGATTTATCGAAGGAGCCCATTCCAGAGATGGATTATTTGAATGTTATAGGACGAGTAGATGAAAGTAAAACTATGTGAGGGCAAATTAACAGATTATTATTGGATGAACGAAAGTTTCGAACATGGGTACACATATTAAGTACTGAAAATTGGAACTGAGTCTTTGATTAAGACGAAGCCACTTCCACTAGAAATTATAAGTAGAAACATAATGATAGTATCTACTTATAATTCCTAGTGGAAGTGGCTTCGTAATAAGTTCTGCATTCAGGTCATAGTACTGTGGCATACCTACATATATATTTGTATATATTTATTTATTATATATATTATTCTCTATTTGAATTTGAATAAACGAATTTGAATTTGAATCCATAATTAATCAAAAAAAATACCAAAGTTTACACAAGCATTGTCTTGGATGGAAAGTATTTCCTGAAGCGATCAAGAGCACGTATTAATTTTATTATATTCAAAAGCCGTCCGTAGAACCTCTTCTCTTAAGACATATCCTCAGCCATCGCTTTGACCTCTGGTACAACATTGAAAATAAAGTAAGGACGAGTCCTTCGTCCTATTTTTCCAATTTGTTTCTTATGAACAGGTCATGTTCAACTATTATTTTAAAAGAGCTAGGGAAAATATCAAATATATTTGGAAATATTAAATTATCAAGACATTGAAGTTCAGGAATGTACTGCTAGATAGTATACTCCAAGATTTAACGGTATTACCTATCACTCATACGTATGCCGAGGTCCTTAACCTTTGAGCACGTGTCAACGACATTATTATCGTAGATATAAATATCACCTTTAGGTGCAAATAACAAGCCTCCAAAACCTCCTCATATCGACCGGATTTTGTCTGAAATGGGCGCCCACGTGTTCAACGCGTCAGCCTCCATCAAGGCCATATTTTTCATGTCAACATGAAAAGGCAACTGCAAATAACCTTTGATCACACATACAACATAATGGTGCTGATACATTTAAATGTAATGAGCTCTCTTACGAATATTACAAAACAGAAAAATGATCGACTGCGTTTTAGCGAGCATTCTTAAGAACTTTCTGGCGAGCATTTTAGTGAATTGACAGTTTTGCTTTAACGTTTTTACTGATTAGAGTGTTCGCTAGATAGATTGTGAAAATGTTTGTAGCAATATTTGGCTCTGTTCGTTGTTCATTTCGACAAAACAAGAAACGGAGAATGCACGCCGTTCTGTTACAAGTTAATGCTCAGCTGTATTGGCACCATTAAAAGTGAGGCCAAACACGAAATTGCTATAATTATCGTACCTAGACGCTAAAAGGTGAAATAATGTAGGTTTTAGGTTATTAGGTAATCTATAGGTGGCCTATTTAGGCGCGGTTATAACCTACAGAACGGTTTATTTAACCTTTTTGTTTGTTGGCAATTTAACATTATTGCAATCAGATTCATGTCTAAACTTAATATTGCTATGCGAAACAATATTAGCCAAAATATAGTCAAAATAACTTCCTAAGATTGATATTAATCATCATCGGCCCCGTATATAAGCCGTCCCACTGCTGGGCACGGGCCTCTTCTCACCATGAGCAGATCCACCACGCTGGCCAAGTGCGGGTTGGCAGACTTCACATGTCTTTCGGAAATATTATGGAGAACTCTCAGACATGCCGGTTTCCACACGATGTTTTCCTTCACCGTTTAGCAAGCGATAATGAACAATTTAATAAGCACATAACTTCGAAAAGTCATTGGTACGCGCCGTGGATTCGAACCCGAGACCCTCTGCGTAGCAGTCGGTCTCACCTCTAGGCTATCGCCGCTGTTTGATATTAATAGCTATTCCTAAATGATATTTCTATTTCAAAATTACTGGTTCGCTATCTATTGTGACATTAATAGTCTCTTGTCGTCAACGACAAGATGTACCCAATCGTAAATAAATTGCGAGCTGTCAGATACAATTACTGAAATACATCGCTGTATTTATATCGCAAAAGCTTCCAATATTATTATATTGGGACAGTATTGTTTGTTATTAGTTGAACGAGCGGTTGCATTCAGAAGAGAGATTTTTACATCTATATAGAAAAATAAGTAAAATGGTAAATAATATATGTCGACTTAGATGCAAAATACAAACTATATACTTCCTATATATCCAATTCTGTGCAGGCACTTAGAAGTTACGGTGGCATAAATAATCTTACATAGATGAAGCCTAGTAATATCACATTCCCTTTTAAGGCAATCGTGCAAAATTTTGAGTTGAGCCTAATTGTTGTCTCAGCATTGACGCAGTTACAAGCAATGGGGTCAGCTTACCAGTCCAACCAGATTTACAGATCATTATTATTATTTCTATAGGAGAATACTGCTTTTTGACCACCGCAACCCATAGCGATATTCTATGACTTAAACTATCAGCATTTTCAGGAGTACCGTCTCGCTACAACGATTATCTAGGATCCTCAGGATCGATCACATACTGTGCTTTCCAAGCATTCTGCCGAGTGTCAATGACCGTATAATTATATTGCCTTTGACTGTTTACATATATACACAAAATTTTCTTGCTTACGCAATTATTACAGATATAAATTGAAGTATTATTAAGGGTTTTATAGCGATTTATTATATTTTACAAGCATTACATAAAAAAGATAGATTTTTTACATAGTTATCAATTTGAAAGCTCTAATGAGCACATCCAAAGCTCATTAAAATAAAATAAATATTATAAAAACCAACTGGGCAGTCTGGTAGAGTTGGCAAAAAACTAACAAAAAATTTAAAAGCAAGCTGTCATTGCACCTGGGGGACCATTCTCTGTAGAACACTTTTTAATCTAAGGGCTGCCCTGACTGCCATAAGAGCTTGGTTTCAAATTTTTGCTGCGTTTTATGGCTAGGTGACCTCGTATTTTAAATTTTAACTACTTCGTTCTTTTCAATAGTTGACTTATGCGTAAAGTAGTAAGGGTCTGATGGGGAAAACAGCCACATCGACGCTTGAATGGAGGTCAAAAAAAATCCTGTAAAAGACTCGATGCTTGACGCGCTAAATTGAATAATAATATTCTACCACTTACACAGATCACCATCTAGTCCAAAACTTGGCAGAGCTTGTACTAACTTGTACTATGGGTACTAGTTAATAGATTAACATACATAAATACTTTTTTTTCTAAATACAGATCAACACAAACATCCAAGTTCATGTACACCACAGAAATGTTTGACTTGAGCGGGAATCGAACCCGTAACCTTCGGCATTGCAGTCGCTTAAACTTCCGCTGCGCAAACCTATCGTGAGTGTGAATGCGTGCCCATCTAGAGGCTTCCTATCGTGCGGAGATTTTTAAAATATATTCGGCTATGTTGAGCGACAGGTAAATTATTGTTTCGAGTCTAGTTTCCTTTGTAGCAATTGATTGAACATTTACAAAGTCCATTGAGGATGCACGCGATCTTTAAAAAAAAGATATTTAGTCAGAGTAGCCAATATAAGTCAAGATTATATTTATATACACATAAAGTAGTTCTTCATAGAATAGTGAGTAAATCACACCTAATCAGTAGGTTTACCTACTGAATTAAAGTTCTCTTCAACAAATTAACTAACAGCTTAAGTTCTTTTGTTTGTTTGCCTACGCTGCTATTATTCTCTATGATTCGGGACTACGATGCTGATCCTTAAGTGGGCCCTTACCACTCCTAAAACCATATTTCATTTACTTCGGGTTCTATCCTTCTGAATATGTAGGTAGAGGACACAGTGCTACCAAAAGCGATAAGCTGAGCGATTTCTAATGATCCGAATCTTGTAACGTTGTTATCTGTTTTACTGTTAGCAATTTAATAGGTAAGGTTTTTCAATTTACTAGGTTATGAAGATATCGATAATTTGGCGAACATAGATGATTGGAATTTGTTTTAAGAGTATTTTAATATACATTTAATATTAGTCTAAGCTGATATTCAATGAATAAGATAAAATCGTAATCAGATTAAGTAACTGAGAGTATCCTCAAACGAAGTATAAGACGCCCATCCGTTAGGTGGAGTGACGATCCACGTAAAGTCGCTGGTGGCGACTGGACACGATACGCCGAAAATTCGACTCAATGGCGTGCCATTGGAGCTGCCTATGGCCAGCTCTTAGGCGTCTGTAGGGTGATAAGACGATGATGATCCCCACACTCGGTCATCTAATTCCAATCTACGCAGAATATGTAATGAGGCAGCCAGATAATTGATAAATAAACTTATGTTATTAAGTAAACCGTGTCTATCACATAAAGATTTATCCTGTTCTAGAGGTCGCCAGCTGTTACCCCTACCCTTCCTTTATTTTTTAATTAACTGTTTCTGCAGAAGATCCGTTCTTAGTGCACCTTACGGTACCCAAGGAAAATACGTGCCTTTCAGCTTCTTGCACTTAATAGTTTAGGCTGTAGTTTGTCTGTCATTCAGTATAGCAAGAATTTTATATACATACTGATTTTAAAACAATAGAATAGAACACAATACATACAGGACAGGTTAGAAGCACCCTGAACAGAAGAGCATGCATGAGGAATCTGATGGGAGTGAATGAAGCAAGAGGGATATATCAGGATCGTTGCAAATGGCGCTCCGTAGTCTCTGCCTACCCCTCCGGGAAACAGGCGTGAGTCTATGTATGTATGTATGTACAATACATACATCCTGCATTTCATATAGGGGTGGGTAAGTACTAATTTATACTTATTCTATTGGCAATTAAAATTGGTGTGCATAGGGTTCCCACCAAGAACTTAGGGTCCCAAGCCAACCTCACCTGCAAGTGGTGCACCTGGCGATCAACGGACGAGACTCTGGCAAACAAAATATCCCAATAAGCGGCAATAGGCTCGCCATCTATTACGTGGGATCAAAACACTGCCGAAAAGTGGGCGTTTAATATGCCTCTGTCTACCCCTTCTGGGAAACAGGCGTGAGTCTAAGTATGTATGTATGTATGCAATTAAAAACTACGCCAGTAATTATGCCATAAATGTTGGAGTATGCCTAATATAATTATTTAATTACAGAACCTAGTGCTACTTCTTAAAATAATTACAACGTGCATTTATGAAATCTGGTAGTGATCTGTGCACTAAATCAATTCGTGCCTAACCTAGCATAGTAAAGTACCTTCATGGTAGGTATTTGAGAAATTAAAATAAGCTCAGTAAAACCACAAAATTCAGGTTATCTTAGTGACGGATACTATAGTATTACAGGCTTAACTTCATAGTACGGTTCGTTAACACTGTAATTTCATATCGAAATAATTACCAAAAATATTTCATCGTCAAAATCACAGCCAAGACAATACAAACAAACAACTTTCCCATCAATATTAGCATGCCTAAAAGCATTTCCAATCACAAAACCATCGATCAAAAGATGAGGACTTATAGTAACTTCAGAAACCCCGTATACTTTCCTCATTTCATCCAACGTCGCATTATACCGTTGATAAGACTCTAAATCGCTCTTCTTATTACAGTGCTCCGAAGCCAAGGGTTCACTAGCATTAAGTAAATCTACTAGATTTCACCAAAGCTTTTGATTCTCCTCGCTTTCAATGGAAAATGTATACGAATCCCGGTATATTAAAGGGTCATAATTCGTTTTAAAGATGGACTCCGCTGATTTTTGCGGTCATAGCAAATGAATGGCAATGTATTTTATGTATTTTTTATGTAAATGTATTACGGTGACCGTATTTGGAGCGTGGAAAACAAATTTTGACAGATTGTGGACGGTAAAAGCCGTTCGTACGAGTACATGTAGAAGGTATATTGTGTTACATTATTTAACTGTGTTGTTTCAGAACATTTTGTAGGCGTAGTAATTAAATTCATTAGTGGAATATTTTATCGTTTTTATATTAAACTTTGAGATATGTGCGAATAGCGAAGTGGTTTAAAACATCGCCTCGACCTTTGTCATTGCGAGGTATTGGGTTCAATCCCCACATCAAACAACACATTGTGTGATCCATTAACTGTGGTTTCGAGTCTGTGTACTTTGTGTTAGTTGATTGAATTTATTCATAGTGCAGGAGTCTTACAAAAAGATTTATGACAAGTAGAACCGGTATGGTTTTGTAACTGTCGAAGATGCAAAGTAAAGCTTTTTTCTTTCTTTCTTTCAATCTTGTTTTTTTTAAAAGACTGACGCTTGTATCTCCGACGGGGTAGGCAGAGGTGTAACATTACACCCACATTTCGCCATGAATTTTTAGATCCCACGCAATAGGGGGCGAGTCTATTGCCGTTGCCGGGCACATCACCAGACTCCGTGCTGCTACTGAGAATTTGGAAACACAGTAACCCCTTTGACTGACCCGGGAACCGAACCCGGGACCTCCAATCAGCAGTCGCTTACGCTACCCACTGGACCACGGAGGCAGTCAATTTCAATCTTGTAGAAAGTTAATAATATATATTTTCATTATTTTTGTGTTTGTGCGTTGATTTTTCAGTTATTGATGGCCTTGAAAACTTAACGCTCATCTGGAATCAAACAACTCGGTCCAAACATAGAAAAAATCTGGTTAAGTATGTGATGAGCACCTGGGGTGTATGCATTTGATTTACAGCCATAGGCTGCAAATTGTAAACATGAATCGTCCTTTTTAACAGGAGGGTTCACAAGGCCTTTATTGTATACTAACATAGAACCCTTATCTATGACTTAGTCTACAAATTCCTTGTAAGAGCGTCTCCACTTAAGAGTACTTCACAATATGTTACACAAAAGGTATTAGTCCCTTATTCAAGATGATGGAAGAGCAATCTGTACATCTAAAATTATTGCGTATCTAAGTGAAAGACAACGCACAGCCAAAAGTATTGGGCGCATGAATGTCAAATCTGGCACGTACATAATTATGTTACTTAGGGACCGTATGTGTGACTAACACTAATACGACATTTTTCAAAATTTCAACGGAACCAGGCAGAAATTAGTAAAATTTAGCTTGAATGGGCCGGCTCGACCGGGGAAGTACTACCCTCTCACAGAAAATCGACGTAAAGTATCAGTACCTAAACTGTTGCGTTTCGTTCGGTGAGTGGGAGTGCCGGCGGCCCTATCCCACATTCCTTCTCCCTCATTCCACTCCTCATCCTATCCCTTTTCCCAACCCCAAGGGGCGGCAACGCACTTGTGACTCCTGTGGTGTTACTTGTGTCCATGGGCGGCGGTAATTGCTTACCATCAGGCGATCCGCTGCTCGTTTGCCGCCTATTATTATAAAAAAATAGTCTAATAATTAAATGTGCTTTCCTTGCTGTCCTTTTAAAATTTCACGATTTGGATAATTTGTGGTAGCTGCCTAAGCTTCGGATCAAATATAAAGTAAGTACCTTTATTTTCCAAAAATTACACGCCTAAGCCTAATATAGTCATAATATATATATATATATATATATATACTCGTTAGAAATCCTTACTGCTTTGCCGGGGCTTGCAGGGTCAACTTCCACTGTTGAAGTGATGAGCATAATATTTTTCTGTGTCTGGTAGATTTATATTATGGCGCTGATCCACCTGAGCATTCACTGGTAACAGAACAACGAGCATGCACCGTTTTCTGTTTTGTCAAACCAAACATTTTCATGATCATTCTGTCGAACACTCTAAATTCAAATAGTCCGTAAAATATAGAAAAATATAGAAATTGTACTACATGTTTCACTTATGAATTATTTCTTGAGTAAGATTATGATACAAAGTCAAAGTCAAAACCCTTTATTTATTTGGTTCACAATGTGACGCTTATGAACGTCAAAATAATAAATTTATAAAATAATTACCTAAAGACTGTTCTGACGTTCGCATACATAAACAAATGTCGTTTCTAAATAATAAAATGCAGATTTTAATTTGAACAGAGAATAATCAAATTTATTTATCGATATCGGAGGTTATCAACATTCTATTGAAATTAATTCTGAGTAAGCCAAATTCAAGGATCTATTGTAAACATAATTGATATTTTATCGATATTTTTTCTGAGTAATCCCATCACAAGTTAAGTTAAAATTAGTGACAAACTACGAAGATTCTTCCCTAGATTGAAATCATAAGTCAAAGTGAAGTAAATATATTGGGTTTAACCGCCATTGTAGCGCGAATCCTATGTATTGTCTATATTCTAAGCCTCGCTCGAATGTTCGTGAGAATGATTGCTAAAACACACTCATTTGTTTTGTAACAAGAACGAGAATGCTCATTACAGGTGAATGCTCAAGTGTATCAGCGCCATTAGGTTATATATTAGTACATCTATCTATCATCACGCCTGTCTCATATTGGGGTGGGCAGAGACTATGAAAAGCCAAATACTCCGGTTCCAACATACCTCTTGTAAACATCATAGAAGATTCTCTTTTCTTCTTAATCATCATCAGCCTTTAACAGTCCACTGCTGGACTAGGCCTCTCCTTTGAAAGAAACAATCGGCCTACTATACCACGCTGGCTAAACGGTACGGGTTGGTATAGGGTTTGTATCAAGTTTTCCTTCTCTTACAGTGCTGTTCCCTACATAATATGCTCCCTCTGTCGGCTCTTACGACACCCATGGGATGATATGGGGTGGTGACAATTCGTATTCTTAATCCGTCACCACACGGATTTCTTCTTAATGGCGTTACCTAATTAATTTAAGTATATATTTGTTTTCTCTCTGCGTCTCTCCTCAATACCTCAAGTCTTGTACACCCCTCAAACGCAATATAACATAACGTGTTGTAAAATACACGTGTATCACTACAAACATTTGTTGATCGCATGTTTCAAAAGCCGGTAAAGTTCATTCACCCTTTCCCAGACCGTAAATTTCACGAAAAAGTGACGTCATGGCGAAGATAAGACAGCCCATCGGCTTCTTAAAGTGGGTCTCAAATTTACCAGTAGCTAAAGTCACTCAAAGGATAAGTATCTACTGTAATCTTTTCCCTAGACGAGGTAACTTACATGTAATTTTCAAAGGGTACGCATTGATCTGTATAACTATGTTACCTCAATGGGGTATGGTATTGTAAAATTCAAAGAATTTCTGCTATGTTGCGGGTTGTTTGGGCAAAATAGTATATTTATGGCCGGAACAGCGATAAAAAATGAAATGAGACCTTTATTTTTATTATACAAATGTCTCGTATAATGATGTGTAATCATTGTAATGGAATTCCTTTTGAATTGAATTTGTTATGCAAATGTAACAATAAGTTTTGTAGAGGGATGATGTAAAAAATACAAGGTAATTTTGAAACATTGCGTACAATCGGTACAAACCTATACTAGATTTTTGTAACGGGTTTGTAGGGCGTAATTATTTGTAAATAAACGTGGACACTCCGTGGTCCTGTGGATAGCGTACGCAACTGCTGATCGAAGGTCCCGGGTCGGCCAAGTGTTACTGGGTTTTTCCGAATACTTCAGTAGCAGCACGGAGTCTGGTGATGTGTCCGGTAACGGCAATAGGCTCGCCCCCTATGTCGTGGGACCTAAAAATTCTTGGCGAAATGTGGGTGTAATATTACACCTCTGCCTACCCCTATGGGGTTACAGGCGTGAAACAAAACGTGGATCCAACGTAGACCACGGCAAGTGTAACCCAAGTCGAGACAAATATAAGCTATTCCACCTTTATACTACAACATTTATACTAAACAGCTACATCATTGTAGACCTGTCACATAAATATTAGAATGTGAACAAATTATGTGAAAATATTAGAATGTGTAGAATAATATTAAAAGAAAACAATGTAGAAAATTGTTTTAAAATGAACTCATGAGAAACTAATTCACTGAATTTGTCAACGACGGTATATACCATGTCATGTGTCTCACGGGCCAACCCTTGGTCAAAACTGTGAAGTTACACTTGCAACTATCACTAATATTTTAATAAAAATGACACAGAATATGTCTCTCCCACAAAACATCTTAGAAATTAAAAATCATGCCCCACACCTGTATCTTTCTTTTCGAGTGAGTGTGTGGCGATCAGTGTGGTGACGGATTAAGAATACGGATGTCACCACCCCATACCATCCCATGGGTGTCGTAAGAGCCGACAGAGGGACATGTTAGGCATAGAACAGCATTGCAAGAGAAGGAAAACTTGATACAAACACTACACCCACCCGTTTGGCCAGCGTGGTATAGTAGGCCAATTTCTCCTTTCAAAGGAGAGGCCTAGTCCAGCTGTGGACTGTCAAAGGCCGATGATGATGATGATGTGTGGCCATCTCTGGTATCGGAGTTTTCAGACCGACCGCTGTTAGGCCTCCAACATGGCCTAACGATCCTTGTCCTGAGACAAGAGCCGGGACCGACAGCTTTACGTGCCCAACACTCTCAATACATTATTATTAAAAATGCATTTAAGAGAAACTTGTGCCTGGAACAAATATTTCCATGTTTGTAATGTAAACAAGTAGGTAAAAGGAAAATTTAGGTAAGAATATCTGCATAGTTCGAGTAAAACATTAGATTCAGGCGTAGCTACTCCTGTAAATGATTGGCTAGAACAAATAAGTGAAGGCGTATTGATAGAATTGGGCCTCTGATATTCCTTTTTCATTCAGGTATCAGTTTATACAATTATACTACAAAATTTTATAAGTTGAATTAGAACAACTTGATACCAAGCATTTGGTGGCGGTACAGTCTGTAATTTTATAATTTATGTAATTCGTCGTAGCACAGCGACTCAAAGTGAGTGTTGGCCTCTGAGACGACAAGTAATGATATTTTATTATACACTTTTAAAATTATTTCACTGATCTAAATAGGATTATTTACATTTTACCGCGGATCAAAAGATCTGCGAAATCATCATACATTTAATGCTTTTCTATGCAGCACCATCAATCACACACCACCATGTTTTAAACTAATGGCAAGGAACCACAAAGTCACCGCGGGATTGTTGCCATCAAAGTTGACCGTCACCTACAAAACTCCGTAAAGTAACCTCATTTAAGGTAAATTAAAAGAGGGGAGATTTGTCATTCTTTTTAACAGCGAGTTTATTTATTTGCGGCATAAAGGTAAAGGTGGATTTTGGAAGATATTCATTTTAAGAAAATATTGTAAGGCATTATTCTCTGATAAACTTAATTATAGTATGATGAAATAGATTATAATAGTCGTCTTTTGCGTACCAATAATTTGTAAACCACTAATTTCTGACCACGGCTCCGTCCACGATGTGTCAAATATCGCGATGGAAGTTATCCTGTAGCATAACATAACTTCACGTCCTTATCCCTGACGAAGTAGGCAAAGGTGTATTTTTACACACCCGCACTTCGCCGGTTCTGTTTTGGTTTCAATGTAATAGCGTGTATCATCCTCATCCTCCTAGCGTTATCCCAGTTTCAACCCGGGGTCCACTTTCTAGTCTAACCGGATTTGGCTGAATATTAGCTTTTCCACGGAGCGACTGCCTGCCTGACCACCGTAACCCGAAGGGATAGCGATATTCCATGGTTTAGACTAGTGTCAGATTGTGTTAGAGGTACTGACGCCCTATAACGACTGTCAAAGATCTTCATGACAGCCGGGACCGACGGCTTAACAATATATTTTTATACTATGGCTTAACGTGTTCTCCAAGGCACGGGACAAGCGATAATTAACAATTCAATACGCACATAACTCCGAAAAGTCAGTAATGCGTGCCGTGGATTCGAACCCGATAGCTACCCTCTGCATGGCAGTCCGTTGGTATCTCCACTAGGCTATCGCTGCCTATTAATAATGTAATAGCGTGTATAGATAAGAAATACTTATTAAAAGTTTCATCAAAATCCAATTAGAAGATTCTATGTGACAGATAAGCAAACATCCATCCACTTATCATCACAAACTTACGCGAATGTTATCATAGTACGATATTAGTGCGATTTAAAATAAGATCACAAAAATAATAGTGTTTGCTCCAACGTTTCGACGTGGGTGTAATCGTGATTAAAACCGTAACACAAATATCAACCGCGCAAAGACTTACATCGCAGCATCCCACGTTAATTCAAAATTAAACAACCCACTTACACCCCGTTTCAAATTATACCAAAGTGAAAGCTTAATCGCCCTTGGCGTTATTCCACTAAAGACGTCGTTTACCGTATAGTGAAAGTAAAAGGGATAGCGAAACAGAAGTTGCCGCCATAATACGCCGCCGTGTCCTCGACAAAGGACGGATCGGCATAAAGGCTATAGTAAAAAGGGAAACATATGGCTCAAGTTATGCTTCAAATAGGTCACCAGTAATCTGGGTCTGGTCTGTTTTATAAGCGACTGCGGTAATTTAGTTTTGCTTTTGTCAACACCCGTACTAGGAATAAGTCCCGTGAAGTGGGGGACTACACAATCATATAATGTTTGTCTTGGTCAGGATGTTTCGATGTATAATATGTATGTATTTACAAAAAAAAGTTTAAGTATATGTATGTTTATCTATTATCTAGTATCCACAGTACAAGCTCTGCTTAGTTTAGGACTAGATGGTGATGTGTGTATGTGGTAGAATATTATTATTAATATATAATCAACGGACACAATGAACACACAGACTTGAAAAAAACAAATCACAAAAAGTGATGTCTCCTGTGGGAATCAAACCCACTGCACTCGGTGCAGCTGTCGATCCAGATCCGCATATTTTTTTTAAAATGAGGTGGTTTTGTTTAAAAATAATAATCCAGTGTTAGTCTCAATAATATATGGTGTCATGCAACACATGTCTGTGTGGAGGGATAGGTATGGCACAAGGAAAAATTGACTGAAATTGGCAACTTGCTGTAAACTTAAACTCAACCCTTTGCGTAAAAAATAAAGTTCAAAGTTGATATTCAATTAATTATTTCAATCCAAGAAGATATTATATTCAAAATTGACAATAAACCTCACAAACCAACGGCTGAATTGGAGCCATAAATCTATACCAATATAATAAAACTGAAGAACTTGTTTACTTGAACGCGCTTATCTCTGGAACTATCAGATTTCATCTTGGCCACATTCATTTGGAAGGCTAATAGGCTTTGTAACATAACGCTAAGTCCATTAGGAGCTGGACGTGGTAAGAGTATAAAAGCGCAGGCGTGTGATGGTTTAAAACACTATTTCAGGATACGGCTAGCCTATTATAAATTAATTATTTTAATAAAGAGTCGTGTTTAATAAAATTAATACTTTGTGTGACAAGGGTGTTTAACCAATGGGGACATCAGGCATCGCCAAATATAAAAACGAGTTAAGTCTCTTGGGATCGTCTCGACTAGCAGAAAAGTTTTTTGTGTGACTACAGTTTTAGATACTAGTTACTTGTCGCTATGCAAAAATACTTATAGAAAGTTATTTTTTTAGTTAAGTTTGGTCCGTGTGGTGACGGAACAAGAATACGTGTCGTAAGAGCCGACAAAGGGAGCATATTATGCAGAGAACAGCACTGTAAGAGAAGGAAAACTTGATACAAACCCAATACCAACCCGTTTGGCCAGCGTGGTATAGTAGGCCAATGCCTCCTTTCAAAGGAAAAGCCTAATCCAGCAGTAAACTGTTAAAGGCTGATGATGAGTTTAGTTTACCCCTTACCTCTTAATAGGTAGTAGTATTCCTCATTCGTACAACTTTTGTGCTGAAGTATGCCCGACGTCGCGAAAGAATTCAGTTATGCCTTACAAAATTGTCAATTTCGACTAAATGTAGCGAATACTTTTTCTTCAAGGTGTTGTATCTTGTAGAGATCAAACCCACAACACTAGAAACAGTACTAAACAGTGAGTCCACTGCCTAAGCCACAAAGCCATACGGGCAGACACATAAGTGTCAATACGACTGACAATTTGAATTCTTATTCTTAAAAAGACATCTCCAGCACTAGAAATGAATCCTGTGACGTGGGAGATGGACACAAAGCACACCCGGACAACAATAATTTATGAATCACACACAGTGTTGTCCCATTGGAGAATAGGACCCACAACACTCGACGCAGTGTCAAACGGTGAGGCGGCTGATTAAACCACTATTCCAACCGAGCAGTCAATTGACTTGTACATCGCAACTTGCCATACTCGGTTTGAAACTCATTTTTATACTAATCATCTCACTATTCGCATAATCAGTGTTTACAGACACAGCAACCGGTAAGTAAAGCCCGATTTCCGTCCAGGCAGATTACAATGTCAAGTCAGCTAGGACTTAAGCGTCAGCTCGGAACGGGTTTAAGGCATTTTGGACTTAATCCGCGTACCATCTTGTGCCAGTCTCTAAACTTTGAATGATAAATTTTAATAGTTTACTACACTATTTGGTTCAAATTATAAGAATGGTGGTGGCGTAATTTAAAAATACGATTGTAATTTCAATTGAATAATGGGTATATTTGGGGTAACTTGGTCTTGCCTTGAAACTTTTTATTAAACCCTAATAGGATCGTCAATAGGTGTCATGCAAATAAAATTTATACTATCTATCTTGTTAACTGGCCTCCAAAGCGCTATGGTCCATTTCAGTTCGAAATTCCTGGGCTCACTGTTATTCGCGTGGTTGCACTGCTGCGTGCAACTGGGTGGTTTTAGTGGGTAGGTCTTGAACGTCTGTAGGAGATTCACACATTTTCTCTATCTTACCAAGAAGCGTAGGATGAGCTCGTGATTTGTGTTCCAACAAACAAAAGAGCCCTGAGGTAGCATACAAAATCTTTACTTTGCGACCGCCTTTGTCTACATCTAGACACCAAGTTTGAGCTTTTTCCAACATATCATCTCCGTGTTACAAGTTCCATAAAAATATACTACAACACTTCCTAATAGTTTTAATCTTTACTACCAGTAAACAGATAAACAAGCTTGTTCACAACTTCATATACTAAAAATCGCTCGCAAGTATACAGCGAACATTATAGTTCCGAACTTTCAAGAATCGCTATCTCTTTTCCCTCGACATGTATCTTTACGAAAAACTTTAGCCCGCGGGCCCACAACCGCAGCTGCGTCGTTCAACTTTGTTTGAAATACGATATAACAGCTATTTTTATAAAACGTACACTCTCACTAAATATCGTGTCGACATTATGGTTAAAACTACGTACAAGAGAATTGTGAGATAGTCTATCCACTTCATGGTCCCTAAAAAATCGGGTTAGGAATAAATTCTGTGTCTTGATGCATACATACATACATAGACTCACGCCTGTTTCCCCGAAGGGGTAGGCAGAGGCATATTAAACGCCCAATTTTCGCCAGTGTTTTGATCCCACGTAATAGGTGGCGAGCCTATTGCCGCTTATCGGGATATTTTGTTTGCCAGAGCCTCGTCCGTTGATCGGCAGGTGCACCACTTGCTGGTGAGGTTGGCTTGGGACCCTAAGTTCTTGGTGGGAACCCTATGCACCTGTGTCTTGATGCACTTAACAGAAATTCAACGGACACAAAGAACACCGAACCTAAACAATAATTTGTGGAAACAAAAAGCGTAGTCTCGTGTGAGGTCGAATCCACAGCACACTATATCGTATCTATGAGTTATCTTATTCCATAGATTAGTCAAAATCTTTTCAATATTAGATGCGCAAGTGAGGACCAAACATCTGTCTATATATAGGAACAAATATGATTAGTAATTACGATGACAATGATGGCAGCAACAACCATAGAGTTGTAGCTGCAATACATAAATCTCATATACATCCACGCGCCACGGAGCCAGACAGCAAAATGGCGAGTGAAACACGTCATCGGCAAAACCCCGCCGGCCACTAGTTGTACGCCGCACTATCAAGTGCGCGCCGCTCTTCTCCACGTGTAAGCGCTCGCACGAGTAACTACAATATTTTGTACTTTGCCCTGATTGGCTCACGCGAATAGTGTCGTAGTTTAAGCTACCATTATTTGTAAATCTTATTTTGTACATATATTTAGGCTAAGTTTATTTTGTAAATATATTCTCTTTATAACATCGGACAATTTACAAGATGGGACTTATCATTCTGCACCTTCACCAGCAGCTACAGACCCTACCTTACAGTGGTGACCCCGCCTGAACAAGAAGAATATGCTCGCAGAAACTATCGTCATACTTACAAAATCATCATGGCAACAGCAACCAACCCAGTCCCTGACCAAGATTTCTCCGGTGTCACTACCAACCTCCGTATACCACCCATATGGCGCGACAGACTGCGGGTGTGGTTCGCCCAATTTGAAGCAATAGTTTCACCACACAAGAAGGGCGACAAGGCTATGTACGAGCTCGTCGTCGCCGCGTCGGTCAGTTAGAACGACAAGACATCGACGAGATCGCCGACATCATCCTACAGGCGGGAGGAGAGAACATCTCCCAATCCACTTTACGTATTATGTGGACTAACCACCTACCACAATCAATACGTGCTGTACTCGCCGTGAGCGAGAACATCGCCCAGAAATCCGACATCAATGACCTCGCATCTATGGCCGACAAAATACTAGAACATTCTCGTCCCGAAGTCTCCGTTATCGCCGCTATTACACCTCCTCAAACCCACGCTGCAACATTACCACCACGTCGTCAATACCCACCGAACGGTCCCCGACCGACCTAAGCTCACTGCATGAGAAAATCGACTTTCTCAACGACGGAGATAGCAGAGCTTAAAGACCAACAACTTACGCGAGAAGTAGAAGAACTGAAATCGCTTCATGCTTATCAACCGAGACGCCAGTATTACGATAATAATACGCGCAAATCACGATCTCCGAGCAACCAACGTTCTCCACGCAGTAGTACACCGCAGCGCTATGACACATCCATCTGCTTTTATCATCGCAAGTTCGGTAAGCAAGCTCAACGTTGTACACGCCCATGCAAGTTTGAAGATTCTGAGTCCACGTCGGAAACGATCATGCATCTCACCGCCTGTTCATACTTGATAGAAACTCTCGCCTATCATTTCTCATCGACACCGGCGCAAACATATCTGTCATACCGAAGAAACAAGGGATAAAGATGGCGTTGACGTCATTTCAACTTTACGCCGCTAATAACACCATTATACCTACCTACGGCGAGAAAACGATGATATTAGACCTTAAGCTGCGACGACCGTACACATGGAAGTTTGTCATCGCCGCAGTCAGCAAACCAATCATCGGTGCTGATTTTCTGAAACACCATAACCTACTCGTCGACATACGTGGCCGTTGTCTCATCGATAAAGTTACGAACCTCTCCGTCAAGACATCCGTATCGTATTCAACCGAACCAACAGTAAGAAGCATCGACGATCAACAACACTTTCACCAAATCCTCGCCGAGTACCCAGACATGATACGATTATCCTCCATGAAGCAAATACCTAAACATCGCGTCGAACATCACAATGAAACCGCCGGTCCGCCGCTACACTGCAGAACACGACCGTTACCACCACGCCGCTACTTTGCCGCCAAAAAGGAGTTTGAAATCATGATGCAACAGGGTCTATGCCGTCCAAGCAAAAGCCCTTGGTCAAGCCCACTCCACGTAGTCCCGAAGTAAAACGGCGATATAAGAGTATGTGGTGACTACAGACGACTCAATAGCGTAACTAAACCTGATCGCTATCCCGTACCTCGACTCAAAGATTTCACATACCTACTTCACGGCAAGAAAGTCTTCACAGTACTCGACTTAAATAGGGCTTACCAACAATTACCCGTCTACGGCCCTGATATCGAGAAGACAGCAATTACCACACCGTTCGGACTATTTGAATTCGCGCAACCCGCTGGCCGGAAGCTATAGCTATACACGAAATATCGGCTGAGATAGTAGCGAAAACTGTTTACGAGTCATGGATCACACGATTCGGTTCGCCTAGTACTATAACAACAGACCAAGGACGACAGTTTGAGAGTCAGCTGGTTCTCGAACTAACACGATTTGTTGGCGCTGAGAAAACCCGTACTACTGCCTACCACCCGCAGAGTAACGGGATTATAGAACGCTGGCACCGCTCAATGAAAGCTGCGATCATGGCCGGATTAACAACAAGTAGCAAATGGATCGACGAACTCCCTACCGTTCTACTAGGACTTCGTGGCGCCACTCGCACCGACACTAACACAAGTGCAGCTCAACTAACCTACGGACAAGCACTACGTCTACCGGGAGATTTTATCACGCCATCGCCTACAAACACTAAAATAGACTACACGTACGTCGACAAACTACATCGTGTTATCACTCAGCTGACGCCTACATACCTACCGCATCACAACAACAAAAACATCTTTGTTCACCGAGATTTCCGTACGTGTGAAGCTGTGTTTTTACGTGTGGACGCCGTTCGTAAACCACTACAACGTCCCTACGAAGGCCCGTATCCCGTGATCGAGAGAAGCGAGAAATACTTCAAGATAAGATTGCCAACACGCACTATCAACGTATCAATCGACCGCTTGAAACCGGCATACACAATAAGCACTGATCTAACAAACACTGAGTGTAACGACCGCATGTCTGCTACAGCAAACACTTCGCCGACAGCCACGACGACATCCCTCGATCAGCAACCGAAGAAAAGATCCGGCAGAGCTGTTAAGACTCCCGTACGCTTCGCTTTAGGGGGAGTACTGTAGCTGCAATACATAAATCTCATATACATCCACGCGCCACGGAGCCAGACAGCGAAATGGCGAGTGAAACACGTCAGCGGCAAAACCCCGCCGGCCGCTAGTTGTACGCCGCACTATCAAGTGCGCGCCGCTCTTCTCCACGTGTAAGCGCTCGCACGAGTAACTACAATATTTTGTACTTTGCCCTGATTGGCTCACGCGAATAGTGTCGTAGTTTAAGCTACCATTCTTTGTAAATCTTATTTTGTACATATATTTAGGCTAAGTTTATTTTGTAAATATATTCTCTTTATACATAGGGTGCATAGGGTTCCCAGCAAGAACTTAGGGTCTCAAGCCAACCTCACCTGCAAGTGGTGCACCTGCCGATCAACGGACGAGGCTCTGGCAAACAAAATGTCCCAATAAGCGTCAATAGGCTCGCCACCTATTACGTGGGATCAAAACACTGGCGAAAAGTGGGCGTTTAATATGCCTCTGCCTACCCCTTCGGGGAAACAGGCGTGAGTCTATGTATGTATGTATTCTCTTTATACAACTACAAGATCGGACTTATCATTCTGCACCTTCACCTGCAGCTACAGACCCTACCTTACAGAGTTAACGAAATTCTCTATCTAGGCTATCGTAAACCATAAAAAAACCGGTCAAGTGCGAGTCGGACTCGCGCATCGAGGGTTCCGTACAAACCTGTAGGTATATATAATTATTTTAAAAAATATGTGATTTAACAAGGTTTTCGAACTTTTCTTATGTGCTATAAGACGTTGCTTTATGCAAAATTTCAAGATTGTAGATCGACTGGAATAACCCTTTAGCTTTGACTTGAGCATTTGATATGAATTTCAATTTTATACCTCTATCTCCTGTTCATGAGGAAAGGGATAGTAACTTTAAAATTATTAAAAATATTTTATTATATGATATAACAAAAAAAATACGGTTTTTTCTATTTTTCATTTATCTGTACTATAAGACGTTACATCATACCGAATTTCAAGATTCTGATTTCACGGGAAGTACCCTGTAGGTTTTGATTCCCTTGCGAGTAGTTGCGAGTTTGAAAATATAGTAAAATTGCCGTATCTTTTGATTGCGTTGAGATAGAAGTTTGATTTTGTTACAGCTTAAAAGTATTATAGACTCGAGTATTTGATATGAATTTCAATTTAATAACTTAACGCGTTCATGAGAAAAGGGATAGTAACTTTAAAATTAATAAAACATTTTTTTTTATATGATCTAACAAAAAAATTTCTGTTTTTGTAATTTTTCCTTTATCTGTGCTGTAAGACATTACTTCGTACCAAATCTCAAGATTCTGAATTCACGGGAAATACCCTGTAGGTTTTGATTTCTTTGCGAGTTTCGTAAATTTGCAGAAATTTGCAGCATAAATGGCTGCATCTTTTCATTGCGTTTGCACAAAAGTTTGATTTTTTCACAGCTTCAAGGAACAGTAGATTTGACTATTTGTTACAAATTTCAAAAGGGTCTTGACAGACGGACGGACAACAAAGTGATCCTATAAGGGTTCCGGTTTTTCATTTTGAGGTACGGAATCCGACTAGTGCAAAACTTCTGGTAAGCCGGTAATTTAATTACTTACGAACCGTGTTCCTTGAATATTTCAAATGTCATATTCATATTTGTAGATGCACGTTTCAGATTAAAGTCAAGTCTAACGAATGTTTATTCGTAGTGGTACGTACATTTTTAAAGGGAATATACAGCCGGTATGGCAACAGAGATAGTCTAGTGGAGATACCAACAGACTGCTGTGCAGGGTATTCTCTCGTTTTCCATAAATTCATTAGCACTAATATTGTTTGCCATAATCATCCCCGATCATAATATTTACTTGCACTATTATCATTTATACTAATAACGTTTGCCTTAACAACTCAAGAGTGATAACTTTTATTTGCCATAAAATGATTTTATATAACAACATATATCATAATAATTAGTTTCCATAAGTAACACATCTCATAATCGACTCATGACATAATCAAAATTTGATATAATTATCAAAATAATACATAATATTGATAGGTCGAAAACATCCCGACTCAGTGCAATTCGACTCGGATAGGTTAGGTTAGGGTTCTCATTTGACCCTTAACCCAAAAATAGGAGCCCTGCGAAGCAGGGCTCCGTCAACTTAGTCCACATTCTTCACACTTGTTTAATAAACTGAAGTTGAATTAATTATCGTTAACACCCCGACTCAGTGCAATCCGACTCGGACAGGTTAGGTTAGGTTAGGTTTGGGTTCTCTTTTGGCCCTTAACCCAAAAATAGGAGCCCTGCGAAGCATGGCTCCGTCAATTTAGTCCACATTCTTCACACTAGTTTAATAAACTGAAGTTGAATTAATTATCGTTAACACCCCGACTCAGTGCAATCCGACTCGGATAGGTTAGGTTAGGTTAGGGTTCTCTTTTGACCCTTGACCCAAAAATAGGAGCCCTGCGAAGCAGGGCTCCGTCAACTTAGTCCACATTCTTCACACTAGGTTAATAACTGAGGTAGTTCAACTTCAGTTTATTCTCTATTTTCTTCTTAGATTATTGAAAACGAAAATTACAGCAAATACATTTATGGATTTAAATTATTATGACACTTGATGGATTATGACCAATGGAATTAGTGAAAGTAATTTTATGTCTTTTCACGATTATGACAACTGAAGCGTTATTTCTAATGAAATTATGGCAAATACCAGTATGGCATATGAAATTATGGCATTTTAAATTATGGCAAACATTAGTAAACCGCTGTGCAGAGGGTAACGGGTTTGGAACTACGACGGGCCCCTATGAAGTTAGAGTTAAACTGTTCATTATCATTTGCTTTGTGCCTCGAAGAGCTTTTTATACAGTCAGTCCCGGCTGTCATAAACTCTTTTAAGGTCTTCGGATCAACAGACACTCGTCTGACCCATGGAATACCGAAGCTAATATTCAGTCAGATCTGGATAGACTAGTAAGCGGACCCCGGACTGAAACTGAATTAACAATAGGAGGATGATGATTTATCAGCTGTTCATCGTACTAGCGTCATATCAGTTGCAACCGATATTCCATGTTTTAGACGAGTGTCAGTTCCAGACTAGTGTATGTTTATTCCGAGAGACTACCTATAACAGCTGATGAATAACAGCTCTAAATTAAAACTAAGAGCAACATTTAAATACTTCAAGAATACATACAAGATCAAACTATATTTATTATTATTATGTACAATACCAATACAAAGCATAATAATTACAATATAACAAATACGTCTCTATAAACAACCTAAAAGAGAACCCAACGCATTTCGACCCACCAAGCCTCACAATATTTCATTCCCAAGCCAGAAATCCACCATCACTAGCCTAGAAATAAATAGTATTTCCGATAATCACACCCTTTTTCATTACGAAAGGACCATCAATAAAATGCTAGACCTATTTTCATCAAGGTTTTTAACCTACTGAAACTAGGAATGCTAGTGATGTGTTAACTGGATTTACTAACTCAAGTTAACTCGAGTTGGCCTTAGCTTGAATTAACTCGATGTGAATTCTGTCTGACTCGAAATGCGAGTATTATTTAATATCACATAATATTAAATGTTAATTATTTGTTATAAATACTAACTTTGTGTTAAGAAGATTGAATACAAATAATACAATACTTTATTATTGTTACGAAGCTGATTCATCGAGTAAATAAGTAAAATAAAACAAGACATTTATTCAGTTTCATCCAGTTAACTCGATATTCATTCGAACGATGACAATTTAACTTAAGTTGAATTCTTGTCACGGTAATTCCGACTCGAGTTAACCTTGAGTTGTGTTTTCCGATTTGGCACATCCCTTAGGTTTGCCATAGAAAGGTTATACACATTTTACTACAACTAATTTATTAGAAGTCTGATTTGATGTGCCTAGGTGTTTTAGGAACGAATGGGCTACTACGCACTAAGCCTGTCGTAAAAATGTTAGGAAAAGATTTTATGATAATACGAGAAAAAGTAAGTTTTTGCTAGTAAGGGCTTAGTGCTTCTTCTTTATTGAGTAATTTCATATTAGGCTGTATGGAAGGCAAAATTGTTGTCATGAATTAGACCGCAGGCTAGAAAAATCAAAATAATTGCTGTGGTGTGATTTTTTTTTTTTAATAAGTGAATAAGTTTGTTTGCATAAAATGTGGTAAATATATGGATGATAATATAAATACAGTGAGCACAACACATTTCGACACATTAAACCAGTTTTAAGGCAACTGCCCCTACAATGAAATTTGCATTGGGGGGAATTTTACGAACATTCTTTGGCTACAAAGTCCAACTAGACTCAATAACTAAACAATGATAAATTATTGTTGTTCGCATAAATTGTTGTCTCATGTGGAGATCGAACCCACTACACTCGACGCAGTTTCAGACGGCGACTCAGCCACTTATATCACTACGCCATACGGCAAGGTTGTTATAATTATTTTAAATTCTTAAATTCTGTAATTTAATTATAAAAACCAATGTTTACTTTACAACTCAACCTTAAAAATCGTAGATAGAACACGAGTTAAAAATATATATGAAATAAATTCATGTACCTAATTAGGTTGGTACAAACTCTTGAAACATTTCTTGTGTATATACAGTTTTTTAATTATGTACTTAAAATATTCCTACATAAACTCACATTACTACCGACTAGTAGACATAGGCAGCGATAGCCTTGAAGAAAGACTAATGCTAAGCGTCCACAGGTCGGTATCGTATGTATCGGACGCATCGCATCAACCGCATTATTTTTTCATACTGCATCCACTGTATCAGCAGCGATCGTATTGCCGACGCAATTACCAGTGATCGTACGTGTATTTGTGGAAATGGAAGAAAGCGAAGAAGAAAAATTTGTCGTTATTGCTTGTTTGTCAGTAGAAGAGGATGTAACGGGTTCTGGTAGTAGTAAAACGCAGAAAAGGTTTTAGATGCGTTTATTGCAGAGTATTGTCTCACTTCCCTTGCCACGAGTATGACCAACCAACAACACGACACTGGCCTGAACACTAAGGGCTGCAGTCTCCCACGCTGTTCCCTCCGGTAGTGTGTAGGCAGGCTGCTCGAAGGCTGCGCGTAGCGGTACAGGCCCTCGCTGACGTTGGCTCAGCTGGCAGACGCCGGCGGTGTGTGTACGATGAGCAGGGCAGGCCAGACTCTTCGCCAGAGGTGAAGCCGAAGGCGATGCAGGAAAGTGTAGCGGTCTAGGAGCGTAGCCGGAGTCTTAACGTGAACCTGGAACCCGTAGCTGGGACCAGGATACACGTAAATACGACGTAGGGTCAGTAGGTACGCTTAGTTATAGTAGAAGCGACGTTAGAGTAGCGGTGCCGGCCTCTCTGTCGGCCCCTTTATATACCGGGCCCTCCATCAGGCTGAGAGTCCGTTTATGACCATATTTGGTCAGGCTTTGCGAGTGCGGACGATGGCTTTCTCTGATTGGCCGAGCGTATGGGCGGTACTGGGACGCAACGCGGTAAGTACCGGACATACGTTACAAGGAAGAAAACGCAAAAACATCTAAAAAAAGAAAACATAATGTCTGGATACACGACATTCCGTATGACGTCATCGGCACGCATCGCAAAAAGTTGCCTCTCGGAGCATCGGTGTCGGCATTGCTGATGTGCGATCCGTACGATGCGGATCAGTGGACGCGCTTGTGTGACTTTCTAAACAAAGAATACTACGATCCGTTAAATGCGATGCGTACGATACCGACCTGTGGACGCATAGCATAACAGACTGCTGCGCAAAATGATGTATAGGTAAATTCACGAAAGATGACCACTGCGCAGAAATAATTTTTTAGGTCCCCGTGGAGGTGCGGGGTGAGCCGTGGGTGGAGTGCCAATGCCGTGGCTCCGTTCTTGACGCATTCCCTAAATGCGTCAAGAATGGAGCAACGCCATTGGTGCACGAATGTACATATGCGCGACGGCCGCCATTTGTGGTCAACTTTCGTGAATTTACCTATACTAGATTTCACTCACTCTTAGAAGTTACGTGCGTATTAAATTGTTTGTATCGCTTGTATAGACGGTGAAGTAAAACATCGTGAGGAAATCAACATGCCTGAGAGTTCACCATAATGTTCCTGAAAGTCTTGTGTGCCTAATCTGCACTCGGCCAGCTTGGAGGACTATAGCCTATCGTCATCAGCCTTTTGTTGTCCACTGCAGGACATAGGCCTCTCCTAATGCATCACAATAGCATTTTTAAGAGATATTTGAAAGATTTAGCTTACGCTGGTCAGAAAGATTGGATGTCGAGTTTCCCGTCTCTTCGTAACATAACACATAACATAACTTCACGCCTTTTATCCCCGAAGGGGTAGGCAGAGGTGTATTACATACCCACACTTCGGCAGTTATGTTCCGGTCCCATTGTAATAGGGGGCGAGAGTATTGCTATCTACCGCGCACATTAGTAAGCGAGCGATAATTAATATTCATAATGCACACATAACTTCGAAAAGTCAGAGGTGTGTGCCCGGGGTACCTGGGGATCGAACCCGAGACCATCGTCTCGGCAGTCCACCACTGGGCTATCGCCGCTTTTTTTCGTCTCTTCCTAAAGATAATATTTGCTTATATCTTACAACACCTACGGAATTAAATAGGATAGTGACACTTTTTTTTCTTAATTCCTCACTACACAGAATACCTTCAACGTCAGCTCCTTTAAAATAACTGAAACATTCTAATTAAAAGGTACTTTATTCATGCGTCCATTTATTGATGCAGCAGAGCATAGATTTACTTAGGTTGTATACATACTCCCTTGAAAGGTATTTTTAACGTCTTGCATTATAACAGTGTGTGTTTTACTCTATTTTAAGTGAAATGTGGGACAATTTATATATGATCGTACCCTTGAGGCTGTACTAGACTCTTTATGTAGCGAATTAACACTGAAAATTATGACGAAATAGAATGTTTCGTTTTCTACGAAAATGTCTAATATATTTTTGTTAGCTTGAAGGAAATAAGGAGAGGTATGATTCCAGCAATAGACTGCGAAAGGCTGTAAATAAAATATGGTGAAATACCTTTTACGTGTCCATCAGTAAGTAACGGGATGGTAAAGCCCACGGTTATTGTAATCCCATGTTGAAACGATTACTTCATCACTTTTCCGACTGTTGCGGCAGCGATAGCCTAGTGGAGATACCAACGGACTGCCATGCAGAGGGTATCGGGTTTGAATCCACGGCGCGCACCAATGTCGCAACCTGTCTGATGGCTTAGGCTGACATGCTTATGCATACACCTTCTGATGGCGTGGAGGCATAGTGATGCAGATCGTGCTGGCTCCCTCAATCAAGGTTGAGCCGTACCATTGCTGTTGAATGCGGGCCATCAGTGGGCCGAGTCAGTCAAAAGCGGCAGATGATTTCCTGCATTGTACTTGCATACTAAACCCTTTTTTTGTCTGGACTTTAAAAGATGAAGAAAATACTAAAGAAATTGAAGTGACAAAAAAAAACAATGACTCTGAGAAGAAAGGCCGAAACGGCCTTTCTTCTCAAGAAGTCATTTAGCTAGGAAAAGCCGGCATCATCTAGAATAGGGTTTTGACATGTATAAGTGTTGTAAATAACCAAAATGCAGAAATAAATATGTCTTTATGTCTTTAATGACTTTTCTGTGTTAAGTGCGTATTTAATTGTTAATTATCGCTTTCCCTGTAACTCGGAGAGCACGTTAAACCGTCGGTCTCGGCTGTCATGAAGATCTTTGACAGGCGTTACGGGGAGTCAGTACCCTCAAATAAACTGATACTGGTCTAAACAATGGAATATCGCTATCCCTTTGCGTTGCGGAAATCAGATGGCAGTCGCTCTGTGGAAAAGTTGATATTCTGTCATATCTAGTTAGACCAGTAACCGTATCTCGGGCTCAAAGGCGTGTAAGTCTTGGATGCAACAAAAAATGGATAACGCTAGGGCGATGATGATGATGTCTTTTCCGAGTGTTGTGGGTTGGATTCCCACATGCAACTACAGTAAGAGTGATGTACACGTTATTGTTTCGAGACTAGAAGTTCTTTGTTAACTAACCCATGAATCGAAATGACAGCCTTTAATTAAGGCCGATATAATTATTCTTATTTCTATGTAATATGAACAGTAAGTAGTGTGCGCTTCAGGATTGAACGCGAGACATTCTGCGTAGTAGTTAGTATCTGCACTAGGCTACCAAGGCCTTTTATATCATTATCATTAAGATCCAAACCCGCAAACCAACTACGCAATTCCAAGGGATAAATCAACTTCTTCACGCAAAACCAACAACGAATCTCGAAACAAACTTCCTAAAGACACGGTTAATCGCTTTCAAACAAAACCACACAAATTAAAGTCGATTAAATACCTATTTGTGTTTCCTAAAACACGTTATTTCACGGAGATATATTCCAAAAATAAACTGAACAGTGTCAAGTGATTATCTAAAGAACCTCTCAAATGCAGCTTTCTAAGAAAACGCTTAATATAAATGAAATCTACTAATGACTTCGGCTTCCTTACGAATTTAATCACGAAACAGCATTTGAAATAATGTTTGTGTATCAAATAGGATCATGCTAAGTAATAAAGGAAATCTCCACTAAGTTTCAAAGTAATTATTTTTGGGTTCATTTTAAAACAATTTGTAGCGCTCACAACACGTCTGGATTTTCCGTTCGTAATATAGGGAAGGTTAAGCGACGCTTGGATAAGTCACTTGGATGGGTGACCGCTGATGGCATTTAGTTACATCATACTACTACCGTGTTTCAGTTCTTGTCTTACACATAAGAATAGCCTAGTGGAGAGACCGACAGACTGCTACGCAGAGGGTCTTGGGTTCGAATCCATGGATCGCACCGATGACTTGCCGAAGTTATGTGCATATTGAATTATCAATTATTGCTTGCTAAGCGGTGATGGAAATCTGCAGGTCTGAGCGTTCTTCATAATGTTCTCGAAAGACATGTGAAGTCTGCCAACCCGCACTTGGGCAGCGTGGTAGACAATAGCCTTACCCTTCTCACAGTGGGAAGTGGTCTTCGCCCAGAAGTGGGTCTGTTTGTACAGGGCTGATGATGATGATGTTTATGTACAATCCAGCTCATATATGATAATTGCAATGTAGTTACTTAGTTATTTAATTGTATAAAATTGGACGATGAAAAGAGTGGCCCTGAGTTTCTTGCCTGATTCTTCTCAGAGGCTCTGCTTTCTGAACAGGCTTTTTTTCAATGCTCAATTATGTAAATATACATTTATATTTTCTTCTTTTCTGACATGTCCAAAAAAAATTTGACATTTTTATGGAAATAAACATATTTGAGTTTGAGTTTGATGAATAATTTATATTTACTGCTATAGATTTATCATATGTATGATTGCGCTCTTTTTGCTCGCTTAGTGTCGCAAACAAACTGTCAACTATTACACGCAACGTCGCAACGCAAGTTCATCACGCCCCGTCCCTTTGCCATATTTGTCACTCACATATAGGTACTATTGAATACAACATCGACCCAATTTGATAACATTAACAAAACAAAACACATACAACATATCGGCACATCGGGCTCCAAGGCGTGGGTTTTGGACACGGTACAACACTAAGATGCACGTTTCTTTTACGATTGGCATCTGTACTAGTTAAATATTGCTGCACTGGCAGTACGTAAGCCATAGGTTCACTTACGATTGCAATTTATCTGCAAACGGAGATAATATTTAACAAAAATCTCAAAAAAATATACTTAAATAAATTACACTAAGAATATAATATTAAATAAAAACCATTTCAACCGCCTCCCGCAATCTGCACCAGATCAGTTGAATGCTGGCGGATCAAGATTGGTCTGTGTGGAGAACCGGATGTCTCTAGGCTGACATGATGATATAAAACCATTTAAACCAACAGGTTATCTCTAGCTGTTCTGAAAACTCCGTTCCTTTCACCAATAATGAAATTCAACCAAATTTGGAGATATTCATAGAATGTTAATTATTATGACTTACATTAATTTATTATATTATGTTTATTTGTAGTTGCGACTAAATTTAAAATTTTATTTCTGTTTTCGATTGTTTTTATTATATGCATTAAAATTTGCATGCTTAATGTGGGCAGAATATGGGATCAATCCCAAACCACCAAGTAATATCTGGTACTACCTGTATTCTATGCAAATAAATTTCATTTCATTTCATATAGTTGGTACAGCGTACATTTCTATGGGAACTATTAGCTGCAGAGCGCAGCTTTAGATTTTCCAGAATATTCGCATAATACCGAGTTAGAAAGTTGTCGCAACTATCTAAACATGGCCAGTAAGTTAGTAGACCGACGAGATTAATATGCAGCCAACTCTCAACGTAATCTATACTGGCCTGCCAGTGTAGTGGTTAGCAAAACTCACTACTATGCTGGAGGTCTTGGGTTTGATGTCTATTTGGGATACATTTTTGGGTGATGAGCATGATGATATTATCCCGGTCGACGGCGATGGGGAGGACTTTTATGACGCCCTCTAAATTATTTTATTTGTAGCCTACTCACTCAACACTTACTTATCATATACCATAATTATTAATATTATATACATATGTACACTACACTACATCCGCGCATCGAACCTGCACTCATATTGTTGTCAATGCAATGGTGACGTATGAAGAATGTGTGACGTATCCGTATGAGCGAGGGCGCGCGATGCGCCGGGGCATCGACCTCTAATCGACATTAGTTGGTCCACACTAATCATACGTGAAACCCGTGTCGCCCGTCTTAACGTAACCGCGCCCGCGATCAATTTTTTATGTGCTATTGTCTCATTTCTACGCTATCCTATCACTCCAAACTATGTTTTCCACTCCTTCCGTCGTATAGTGACTATTCAATTGTTGTGTACGTGCAAAACCTTTTCTTCTGTGTTAAGTGAACTTATAAACAATATAACGGGTCTCACTTGTTTGACCGAAAGGAATTTGTCAAATTTTCAATTCCCAAAAAGTGTTTCGCATAATTTCATTTGCCAAATTATTACTTAGCAAAAAATATATTCACAAAAAATTGTAACGCAAACCTAATATTTGGGCAATGAATGTTTAAACTATAACTTGTTTACCAACTAGTACTTTTGAATTTTTTTATTTAGTCAAATATTTCAGTTGGAATAACAGTTTTTACGCAAAATCAATAATTATCCTAATCTAAATAGTTCAGTTCCGGCTAACCTACTAAAACAATCTCTTTTTTCTATTAATGCAAGTCGTTTCTGGCACTCGCCGGCCGCTGCCGCGGCACCGCTCGCTACGCTCGCTCGGCTCGTGCGTAGGAGGTTACAATTCTAACCTAACCTAACCATTTTTTTATAATTAACCTACTCTAACAGTGTTGATCGGTGCTTCGCCGCGAGCAGTCGATAATTATTTACTTTACTGCTACGGTTTATCGCAAACACTTTGTTTACATAATAATATATTACCTGAGCGCGGCGCATCGCGCGCGCCGCCCGGCTGGCGAAACCGGTTTGATTGACCGCTGCTCGATATTCTTGTAGGCACAATGAATGTTACGGATATATTCCGAGACGAGATTAATTCATTAAGCGGGGAAAGCGAGGTTGGTGGTTTAGAGTCGTGCGTAGACAACACACCCGATATGGATGTTGATGACCTTACTTCGGGTTACAAAAGACATAGGGAGGAGATATCATCGGAGGAGGGTTGGAACACCGTAAAACGAGGACGGAAGCTTCCGACAAATTCCTTAGATGGGAATCAATCACCATCAGACCCATCTGATACTAAAATTCAAGTTTGTGTTACCAGCAGCAATCCCATTCCCAAACAATTTAAACTTGCGCGACTTTTCAAAGACAACAATATCTCTCACATTGTCCAAGTTAAATACGTTCACCAGTACCGTATCCATATAACCTTTGACAAGGAGTGTAGTGCAGAGTGTAAGTGTTGGAGGTTTGGCCATCCCAAAAAAGTGTGTCCATCAAGAAAAATTGTCTGCCCAAAATGCACGGAGAACCATGATTCATGTGCGGCTACTAAGCCAATTTGCGTGAATTGTAAAGGCCCGCACTTAGCACTTGATAGAGGATGTCCCATATTCATCAAAGAAAAGAAGCTTCGAGAACTCATGGCTGAATTCAATTGCACATATAGAAAGGCCCTTTCATTATATGTCTCACCGAAGTCGCCAGCCCCTGACCCACAAGAAGTGCCCGAAAAAAGTCAAGAATTTCCTGAACTAGTTCCTACTTCGACCAATCCGCCCAGATTTCCTACCCCTGATGGCCCATCGTACAGAGAAGTCGCACTGGGAGTATCAAGCCCCGTGACGGTTAACTCGAAACCGGCGAGTCGTAGTACTAGTAAGTCGAACAAAAAGAAAAACCGTCGTCCGTCTACTCCTGCTGCTCGTCGAACTGAAATGTCAAGTTCTTCCGAAGATGTGGAATCAGAAGAAAGAGGAACAACGACAGAAAATCAGCCTACACGCCACCAAAGGAATAGTAGCCCGGTTGGTCGCAGTAATAATATTTCTTCTTATTACTTTTCCGCTGCCAATTTGTTAAACATATTCTTCAACAATGGCAGTCCCTATTTTTTTTGAATTTAACATTTTTCAGTGGAATTGTCAAAGTGTTAGGCCGAAGATAGCTTCTCTAGAACTGCTACTTAACAGAGAAAATATACATGTCGCTATTCTAAGCGAGACTTGGTTGGAGCCAGATAGTTTTTTCAGAATTAATGGTTATAGTTTGTTTCGTTTAGATAGAAGCGATAGTTATGGTGGGGTTGCCGCTCTCATTCACCGTTCTGTCAAAGCCATTTCCTGTCCAATATACAATAGGAACTCGGGAATTGAAAGTTTGCATTTAAAGATACTTAATTATGAGCACATTAAGAATATAATTACTATATATTGTCCGCCTTCAGCAAACCCTTCTCAAAATGACTGGGACTACATTTTCTCCCGCTGCATTACCAAATCTTTAATTTTAGGCGATTTCAATGGGCACCACTCGAACTGGTCCTATAAAACGGATCGTAGAGGGCTGCAGATCTTTGAATCGATGATAGATCGCAATTTTACTAATTTAAACGATGGTAGTCCCACTCGAATTAGAATGGTAAACGGTTTATTGCAAAGGTCATCGCCAGACATATCGTTTATCTCAACCGACTTAGCCTTATTATTTAATTGGAAACCTCTTAACGAATCCCTTGTTAGTGATCATTTGATCATTAAAATATCCTCAATGGCTCGAATCAATCATAAATTTGTTAAAAAAAGAAATTTTCTTAAAAGTGATTGGGTCTCTTACACAAATTACGTGGACAGTCTATTCGCCAACGCTACTATCCCTGATGAGTCTCAATGCCTGTACGATATGTTTGAAACAAATTTACAAAGAGCGGCAGAAATCCATATTCCATATTTAAAGTGTCCCCAGCATGTAACAAATAACTTTCGCCCCAAACCTTATTGGTCTCCCGAGCTGTCAAAAGCAGTCGCAGCGCGTCGTTTGGCCTTGGCTAACCTAAGACGTAATCCATCACCTGCTAATTATGATATCTTGCAAAATAGGATTAGCGAGGCTCAAAGACTTATTAGGAGAGCTAAGTGCGCTTCGTGGCAAAATTTCTGCTCTTCTGTAGATGAAACATCATCGCCGTCTGAAATGTGGCGTAAAATGCGATGGATAAAGGGACATCGTCTTCCGAGTTTCTGTCCTGATAAGGAACAGGTCAAAGATTTGCTTGTGAGCCTTACTCCGGACTTTGTTTGTCCCCCTCCTCCACATTTTTCTTCAACAAATAATCATTTGGAATCTAGAATTTCACTCCACGAATTAGACAGCTGTATTAAAAAAAAAGACACAGCTCCTGGCAGTGATGAAATATCTTTTTCCATGATTAAATATCTTCCCCCCACAGGTAAATCTATACTTTTGAATATTTACAATAGATGTCTCCACTCTGGTTTTGTCCCTTCTCAGTGGCGAGTCGTTAAAATTATTCCAATTCCTAAGCATGGAAGAGATCCTACCTCTTTGTCATCACTGCGTCCAATTTCGTTAATTTCATGTTTGTGCAAAATCTTTCATTCTATACTAAATAGACGAATTGAATTGTACTGCGAAAAAAACAATTTGTTTCCTGTTAATATGGTCGGATTTCGTAAGGCGCGGTCATGTTTAGATAATCTTGCTCTTTTAACTTCGTATATTCAGTTAGGTTTTACAAAAAATTTGGCCACAGTAGCTTGTTTTATTGACATTGACAGTGCTTACAATAACACTAATGTGGCTTGCCTGGTGAAAATCTTAGACCAGATGGGAGTGGGTTCTAAAATTTGCTGCTACTTGTGGTCTTATCTAAATGAAAGGACGCTTAAAATTTCTTCCTTTGAAAGTGATGTTAGTAGATCTACTGGCTGCGGCCTAGCACAGGGTGACCCCGTCTCTCCCTTACTATTCAACATTCTTACTAAAAGCATATGTAATTGTATTCGAAATGTTGAAATCACTCAATATGCTGACGATTTTGTACTTTATCTATCATCAAGCAATCTGTCTGCGGCCGCACAAGAGTTAAATTCAGCGTTAGTAAATGTCAATAATTTGTTTAATGAACTTGGCTTAGAAATTTCCACATCAAAAAGTAAGATCTGCGTTTTTAACAAAGGTCGCCTTACGGGTGCAAACAATATAAAATGTTCTATTAACAACAATTTGGACTATATTCCTGTGGTTGGACAAGTTAAGTACCTTGGTGTATGGCTGAATAGCTCTCTGAGATGAGGTAAACATTTAAACGAGTTGATTGAAAAAGTAAATAGATACATAAATATTTTAAGAGTTCTATCCGGTTCTGGGTGGGGACTTCACCCAAAGCATTTAAGGAGGCTGTATATTTCGGTAATTCGTAGTAGAATTGACTATGCCTCTTTTATGTATGACAATAGTTGTAAAACGCGCCTAATCAAATTAGACAGGGTACAAAATCAGGCTCTCCGCATTATAGGTAACTATATTCGTAGCACCCCTATACATGTCATGGAAAATGATTTATGTCTTCCACCCCTTTTTATTCGTAGGAAATATTTAGCTGGAAAATATTTGCTTAAGGCGAAATCATTCAAAAATAGCAAAATTTTAGTTTTATTAGAAGAGCTCTCAAAATATAAGCTGGCTAGATATTGGGTTAACAAAAAACTTCCCTTACTTGTATCCAGTTTTGAAAATATCAATTCCCTCGATATTCATTCTACCCATCAACTTGAGATGTTTACTCTTGACACTTGGGTTAGTAACATTAACGTTTCTTCAGTGGTTAAAGATAACATTCCAGGGTTATCCCAAGCCAAACGTTTATATGATATCCAGCTCATCAAAAGCATTTGCACTGGTTTTATAGACAGCCAATACTCTTGCTACTATAAAATCTACACCGACGGTTCTAAATATAGGAAAGAGTGTGGTGCGGCGTTTTTGGACCCTCAACTTGGTAATTCAGTTAGGCTCAGGATTGATGCGGATATTTCTATAATGCATGTTGAGCTAATTGCTTTAGCTGAAGCTTTGTCTTACGCTGAATCAATTGATTTTGATAAATTCGTCATTTTGACAGATTCAAAAAGCTCCCTGCAACATTTGACTCGGTACACCTCGCCCGGGCTAGGCTGCCCGATTGCTTATGGTATTTATGAATCAATTCTGAAAATTCAAAATTCCAAGTCAATCATTATCCAGTGGATTCCGTCTCATGTTCAGCTAGAACGAAATGATCAAGTAGACATATCGGCGAAACAAGCTCTCGTTGATGGAATCCCTACAAATATTAGTCCGCTTTACTCTGATCATATCAGTCAAGTTAAAAAGAATTGTTGGGACAGCTGGCAAGAGTACTTTGACGAACGGTCGAGAGAGAGAGGCATCTGGTACCGTACTATTCAACCGAATGTTTATAAATTCCCTTGGATTGATAATGCAGCTCTAAATAAACTATCTTTAACTACTGCGCTTAGACTTCGTTCCGGGCACATTGCATCTAATAAATTTGGCTTCTTAATGAAAAGAGTCCCTTCTCCTAACTGTTCTCTTTGTAATGTAATTGATGATGTACTGCACATCCTGATGGAATGTAGCCGGAATTCGCAGTTAAGATCTTGTCTGTTTGGCCAAAAAATTGTTCACGAAGTTGGATTTTGTAATAGTCTGTTGGCTAATCCAACATCAGAGGAAGCCAAGCAATTATATAAGCTAATGATATAATTTAGTGTGTAATATTCTAATGTATTTATCAATATGGCGATGTGGTCGCTAAGCGACAAAGCCGTTAACAATAAAAAAAAAACGTACTCTAAGTACTTCCATAAATAAACTAATATCACCAAACGTTTATTGTCTGAAGATTGTTCGCTGTAATAAATCATTTAATTAAAGACCAAATGCCATAATGACATTATACTTGATAATATTTTGACCAGTAAAATTTGACGAAATAAAAATATGCGTACTAAAATCATTCGAAACATTGCAATGGTATAAAAAAAGGTTGCTAAAATTTGTTTGGGTAATGAAATTTTGTCAAAATCTTTTCGGCAAAACGGCAGGATTCCCAGTATAACGCATTGATCTTAATACGGACTTTGATTTACCTATCTGGGACATATAAGGTACAGTTCTATCCTTAACATATTACATCATACGATCTACACTGCAACACAACGACTACACCTATATATTTTCTGTTTTGTATGTTCTGTAATTTTAAGATAGTTAAGTTGTAATATACCTAAATAATATGTACCAAGCAGCGAGGCGGCGGTTTAAACCACTACGCCTACCGTGCTGTCATAATATATTATATCGAAGGCGTATGAGATCCATATATTTTTAGAAGACGCTGTTATGACAAGGAATTAATATATTACTTACTTGCTTCTCTGTTAAACGCCCATCACATCTAAATATACCTGGAACAAATAAATAATCAGTCAGTTATGTAATGTCTAAACAAAAAAAAACTATATATTTATCTACCAATATGTTAATAATTATGTTCTAATATACTAAGCGAACAAAAAAAAAAACACTATTGATATTTGTAAATAACGAAACACTCGTTATTTACAAATACCAATAAAGTTTTTTTTTATTTAAAGATAATTATAGATTAGATATTTCTAGTTTAGGCTCCTACAGATTATTATGCCATAACACAAAAGTTGTATTAATAACTCCTGAATATGTTCCAACTGAGACGTAGAGTGCTGTCATTGCACAAGCTCATACCTCCATTAACTCAGATATATCTTTTTATCTAACTAAATACTAGCCGCATCAAATTGAACTCTGACATCCCCTTAGGCCAAGGATCAACGGATTATGGAAGAAAGATTTGGCGAAAATTTGATGTATTTCAATATCTGTCGCAGGGCAATTCGGAGGCACAACGCCGAGATTCATTATCCGATAATTCAATACATAATTTCCTTTCAAAGAAATCAAAAGGCTTTAAGGAAATTAAGTGTAACATGAACTTGATCCCTTCGGAGATGTTGGATGAAGTATCAGACAAGTAAAATACGACTAAAGTTGTGTTACGTCTGCCATAAGTTTATGAAATAGGAGGTTTCTTGGAGAATATTTTTGCATAAGTTGTTGGGACATTTTCTCATATTTTATGTAAGTTATTAGAAACTACTAGCAAACTGTTGGAGCTTTCTGGATTATCATATTTCTGGGCCAGTTAAGTATATTACCTACTTATTATAATTATTGTTTCGTCAACAAACAGCATCTAATTTTGTTCTTACACTAGATTTTAAGTAGTTTTTTTATTTAAAGGTTAGATATATTATAAGATCAGCTAATTTCTTGAAGAAGCAATTTTTGAAGTATTGCTGACAGTAAAACGTTTAAGAAATATTAGTTTTCTAAGGTTTTTAAATTAAATTATTAATAACAAGATTAATAACAATAGACAATAACAATCTAAAAAGGTTTGAAAACTATTAATTTATAGTAAAGAATCTCTCTCATTGAAATAAATATGAAGGTAAGACCACAACAACAGGGGCCAAACTAAACGGTACCAATTGCGTGAAAGATGAGAGTTAGATAAAGGTAACCTTTAAGGTCGACCAATAATTTTAAAAAGACGTACAACAACGACCCATTTTTTAAAAGTCAGAACTGAGCCAATGAATACAGATTTACATAGAAGCGCAGTTCTCAAGGATTTCGTGTGCCGGTTCCAAGTGGGGACTGCCTCCAGTTTAGTTCTTAGTTGGCGCCATTGGCGGCGCTGGCGTCGTTTTCTGCAGTTAAGATACACAGGAGGAACGTTCGTCTCTCTTGTTCTCGTAGAGACAGCTGTCACAGTGCTACTGCCACGCCGCCAAGCGGCAATTTGGGTCACAGAAAGTTTGTCTTCAAAGCGTCCATAGGAAATGCGTTTCTATGTAAATATCTGAGCTCTTTGACTGAGCAGAATTATTTTTGGCCGAAAAAAAAATGTCAGGGTTCACGTATGTATATGTCCCTTTGTCCCATGATCACGCTGTTATCCTGATTGCATTACAGATTTGACGTATACATTATGTTTAAAATCTATTGATCATAACCTGTAAACAATACGTCCATTTTCTTATGTGTTTTTTTATTTTTTATTATTAAATTTCTGTATACACCACGTATACAGACGGACTTAATGCCATGGGCATTATCTCTCAGTCTATTTAAGAGGTGTAGAGAGAAAAGAAGTAGGTGTAATACAATGTGTTGATCTGCATTTGAAAAATATTTTAGTAATACAATAAAGACAGTATACTTATTCACCTAAAATTATTTCAAACGGTGTGCAATGATAATGAAACTCTATTTTCATTAAATGTTAGTAAATCAGAATAAACTGTTAAATCGTGCAAAATAAGACTGTATCGCACAGTCCCTGTAGGTACGTGTGCTTGTGAGTTAGGCACCTGCAATGGCGATCAGCTGAGCGGCGGCGGCGGTCAATACACCGAGTTAATTTTCAGTGTATGATGACGTAAAAAATTTGTTTTTACTTTTAGTAACTTATTTCTTCATGTATTTGTATTCAGTTATAGTAGTACATTAACCCCTTAAAATATTTTGCAAATGCAAATCATCACCCTGTATAATGAAAATAAGATTCTATGATATATATAGAGATATGCCTCTTTGGGAGGCTTGACTTAATTTGACTGGTCATCTACTTGACCGCTACGCCGGTAGTTGTGGGTTGGATTCCCGCACATATTAGTTATGAATTATACACATATATGTATTTCAGAGCATATAAATATTGTTATTTATTACTTTGTTTTTTTTTTATCTATTCACACGACGAAAAGAAGATAGAGAACAGTCTCAACTTTTAATCGAATACCTCCGAAATAAACTATTCATATTGTAGTTTGATATAAATTCCTGTATAGTGAAAATGATTTTAACTAACATAAATATTGTAGATGTAAAGATATACTCACATTAAAACTTATATACCTAAGTTCCATATAATATAAGCGTACATAATATAGATGTACTTCTTATAAAGCTACATACATACCTACACATTCCTGTGTGTAGGTATGTACGTAGCATACCTTAGCGTATAATAACTATTTAACAAAATAATTATTTTTGAAAAATCAAATAAAAGGTTACCTTTGAGTACGAGGGTCAAACTGAAAGTTCTTAGAAAATCAAAAACTTATTACATTAGCCAGTTATTAGGGTCTCTTCAATGGCATCGCGATACGCAGCCACCGCTTCTTCAGCATTCATAAACCGCTTTCCTTTAAGTTTTTGTTTAATTTTTGGAAATAAATAAAAATCACAAGGCGCGAGGTCGGGGCTATACGGCGGGTGACCCAGTAATTCAACGTTTGATGTCGCCAAATAGTCGATCGTTCGCTTGGCGGTGTGCGACGAGGCGTTGTCGTGGTGAAGGAGGATCCTACTGCGAGGTCGTTTCTCTCGAACTTTTTCCAAGACAAGTGGCAAACAATTGGTAGTGTACCATTCTGCAGAAACTGTTTTTTGATCCTCTAACACAATTGTTGCGAAATGACCTATCCTTCCAAAGAACGAGGCCACCATTTTTTTTCCCGCACTTCGATCTCTCTTCACTTTAGTTGGCAACTCCTCGAAAGGAAACACCCACTGAGCAGATTGTCTTTTGGTTTCAGGATCATAACAGTAAATCCAGCTTTCGTCACCTGTTAGTATGTCGAACACAGCATTTGAGTCACCTCCGTTAAATCTTTCAATCATTTTACGGCACCAATCCACACGATGGAGTTTTTGAGCCTTAGTCAAATTATGAGGTATCCACCGGGCGCAAAGCTTCCTGACCGCTAAATGTTCGTGGAGGATTTTGTGCACTTGACTCATACCGATGCCTAAGCTTGTCCGAATCTGCTGATAGGTCACTCTTTTGTCAGTCTCTATCATACGCCGCACAACACAGATGTTATTTTCAGTCGTCGCCGTAGAAGGCCGTCCCTCACGTACATCATCAGTGAGATTAGTGCGACCACGTTTAAACTCATTAAACCAGTTGTAAACAGTCGCACGAGATGGGGCTTCATCGTGAAAGGCCAATCGTAGTCTATCATAACTTTCTTGTTGACTTAAATGACATCGAAAGTCATAAAAAATCATTGCACGAAAATTTTTTCGTGTTAAATTCATGTTGACGTGACACAGACAATTTTCAATTTGCCGCCAAATCGTAAAACAAATGACAAATGAATGAAATATATACTCAGTAATATTGGCAAAGAGTTCTATTTTCAAATTTTAGAATATTTTTTTTATTATATTGTTTATAAGTGGCCAGTTCTAAGAACTTTCAGTTTGACCCTCGTATAAGCCGGTGAAAGCCGCTCTATAAAAAATCGATCCAATCTAAGAAATCAAACGCGTAGTCTGGCTCCAATACTATGGTCTCAGATACATCCTATGTAACTTTAGAATCATTTGAGAATTATCTTTTTTGGCTTAGTTTTATCATTGAAATGATTGTTTGAATGCCAAGGACGAAAGTACTCGTCACAAAAATGCCCTGAGTACACTTTTTTACGTTTCAGTCCTTTTACCAAAGACTTTTAATGAGGCGTTTAATTATAGTGACCAAGTCAACTTAAAATCGCGAATATGTATTACCTAATTTTCTAGTCCCGTTACTCTGGAAGCCGCTCTAAATAAGCCAGAATCATCATTCCAGAATTCTAGATTAAAGAGAACATCCTATGCACCTACAAGGCAACAAACATTATTTTTTTAGTCATGTATAGCACAAAACAAAACATTGGCCAAATCGGACCTGAGCGTGTACACATATGTTATATACATGAAAAATATCGTAATTTTTCAAAGTTATATAAACAGTTAAAAATATCTCATAAAAAAGCCAAGAAATAAAGACATAAATTTTTTTATCATCGTACATTTTGTTGCAATCAGAATGTACCTTATTAACGTTTCATTTCGTATAAATTATTTTATCGATTATACTTAAATACATTATTTTCATTTTTAATAGTTAAGTAACGGTAAAATATTTCACTTAATAAGTAAATATCACAATAACTCAAAATCTGTTTACATTATTCATTTTATAAAATAGAAAACTTAACAAAGGTAAAAATTGCATCAATATTTTGCTAATAAGCGTATAATGAAACGTGATTTGTTGATATCGATTACTTGATATCGATTGACAATTGACAGTTGCGAATGTTGCGATCCACTGCGTTTGTTGTGACATGTGAGGTTGTGATACGTTCTTTTATGCGATTTTAGATCTTTACTAATTATATAAAAACAAGACCCTACCTCATCCCATATTTTTTTTGTTACAGTAGGTAAATTATTTGCAGAATAGATATCAGTAGGTAGTATTTAATGTTTTTTATATCAGGGGACCAACTCTCCTATTTTCAAATGACATTATATATATTAATGATATTATATTTTTAATGAACTCAGAAGCGGTATTCTGATAACCAAATGTCTTAGAAATTTCCACGTCAAAAAGTAAGATCTGCGTTTTTAACAAAGGTCGCCTTACGGGTGCAAACAATATAAAATGTTCTATTAACAACAATTTGGACTATATTCCTGTGGTTGGACAAGTTAAGTGCCTTGGTGTATGGCTGGATAGCTCTCTGAGATGGGGTAAACATTTAAACGAGTTGATTGAAAAAGTAAATAGATACATAAATATTTTAAAAGTTCTATCCGGTTCTGGGTGGGGACTTCACCCAAAGCATTTAAGGAGGCTGTATATTTCGGTAATTCGTAGTAGAATTGACTATGCCTCTTTTATGTATGACAATAGTTGTAAAACGCGCCTAATCAAATTAGACAGGGTACAAAATCAGGCTCTCCGCATTATAGGTAACTATATTCGTAGCACCCCTATACATGTCATGGAAAATGATTTATGTCTTCCACCCCTTTTTATTCGTAGGAAATATTTAGCTGGAAAATATTTGCTTAAGGCGAAATCATTCAAAAATAGCAAAATTTTAGTTTTATTAGAAGAGCTCTCAAAATATAAGCTGGCTAGATATTGGGTTAACAAAAAACTTCCCTTACTTGTATCCAGTTTTGAAAATATCAATTCCCTCGATATTCATTCTACCCATCAACTTGAGATGTTTACTCTTGACACTTGGGTTAGTAACATTAACGTTTCTTCAGTGGTTAAAGATAACATTCCAGGGTTATCCCAAGCCAAACGTTTATATGATATCCAGCTCATCAAAAGCATTTGCACTGGTTTTATAGACAGCCAATACTCTTGCTACTATAAAATCTACACCGACGGTTCTAAATATAGGAAAGAGTGTGGTGCGGCGTTTTTGGACCCTCAACTTGGTAATTCAGTTAGGCTCAGGATTGATGCGGATATTTCTATAATGCATGTTGAGCTAATTGCTTTAGCTGAAGCTTTGTCTTACGCTGAATCAATTGATTTTGATAAATTCGTCATTTTGACAGATTCAAAAAGCTCCCTGCAACATTTGACTCGGTACACCTCGCCCGGGCTAGGCTGCCCGATTGCTTATGGTATTTATGAATCAATTCTGAAAATTCAAAATTCCAAGTCAATCATTATCCAGTGGATTCCGTCTCATGTTCAGCTAGAACGAAATGATCAAGTAGACATATTGGCGAAACAAGCTCTCGTTGATGGAATCCCTACAAATATTAGTCCGCTTTACTCTGATCATATCAGTCAAGTTAAAAAGAATTGTTGGGACAGCTGGCAAGAGTACTTTGACGAACGGTCGAGAGAGAGAGGCATCTGGTACCGTACTATTCAACCGAATGTTTATAAATTCCCTTGGATTGATAATGCAGCTCTAAATAAACTATCTTTAACTACTGCGCTTAGACTTCGTTCCGGGCACATTGCATCTAATAAATTTGGCTTCTTAATGAAAAGAGTCCCTTCTCCTAACTGTTCTCTTTGTAATGTAATTGATGATGTACTGCACATCCTGATGGAATGTAGCCGGAATTCGCAGTTAAGATCTTGTCTGTTTGGCCAAAAAATTGTTCACGAAGTTGGATTTTGTAATAGTCTGTTGGCTAATCCAACATCAGAGGAAGCCAAGCAATTATATAAGCTAATGATATAATTTAGTGTGTAATATTCTAATGTATTTATCAATATGGCGATGTGGTCGCTAAGCGACAAAGCCGTTAACAATAAAAAAAAAACCTACTCTAAGTACTTCCATAAATAAACTAATATCACCAAACGTTTATTGTCTAAAGATTGTTCGCTGTAATAAATCATTTAATTAAAGACCAAATGCCATAATGACATTATACTTGATAATATTTTGACAAGTAAAAATTTGACGAAATTAAAATATGCGTACTAAAATCATTCGAAACATTGCAATGGTATAAAAAAGGTTGCTAAAATTTGTTTGGGTAATGAAATTTTGTCAAAATCTTTTCGGCAAAACGGCAGGATTCCCAGTATAACGCATTGATCTTAATACGGACTTTGATTTACCTATCTGGGACATATAAGGTACAGTTCTATCCTTAACATATAACATCATACGATCTACACTGCAACACAACGACTACACCTATATATTTTCTGTTTTGTATGTTCTGTAATTTTAAGATAGTTAAGTTGTAATATACCTAAATAATATGTACCAAGCAGCGAGGCGGCGGTTTAAACCACTACGCCTACCGTGCTGTCATAATATATTATATCGAAGGCGTATGAGATCCATATATTTTTAGAAGACGCTGTTATGACAAGGAATTAATATATTACTTACTTGCTTCTCTGTTAAACGCCCATCACATCTAAATATACCTGGAACAAATAAATAATCAGTCAGTTATGTAATGTCTAAACAAAAAAAAACTATATATTTATCTACCAATATGTTAATAATTATGTTCTAATATACTAAGCGAACAAAAAAAAACACTATTGATATTTGTAAATAACGAAACACTCGTTATTTACAAATACCAATAAAGTTTTTTTTTATTTAAAGATAATTATAGATTAGATATTTCTAGTTTAGGCTCCTACAGATTATTATGCCATAACACAAAAGTTGTATTAATAACTCCTGAATATGTTCCAACTGAGACGTAGAGTGCTGTCATTGCACAAGCTCATACCTCCATTAACTCAGATATATCTTTTTATCTAACTAAATACTAGCCGCATCAAATTGAACTCTGGCATCCCCTTAGGCCAAGGATCAACGGATTATGGAAGAAAGATTTGGCGAAAATTTGATGTATTTCAATATCTGTCGCAGGGCAATTCGGAGGCACAACGCCGAGATTCATTATCCGATAATTCAATACATAATTTCCTTTCAAAGAAAACAAAAGGCTTTAAGGAAATTAAGTGTAACATGAACTTGATCCCTTCGGAGATGTTGGATGAAGTATCAGACAAGTAAAATACGACTAAAGTTGTGTTACGTCTGCCATAAGTTTATGAAATAGGAGGTTTCTTGGAGAATATTTTTGCATAAGTTGTTGGGACATTTTCTCATATTTTATGTAAGTTATTAGAAACTACTAGCAAACTGTTGGGGCTTTCTGGATTATCATATTTCTGGGCCAGTTAAGTATATTACCTACTTATTATAATTATTGTTTCGTCAACAAACAGCATCTAATTTTGTTCTTACACTAGATTTTAAGTAGTTTTTTTATTTAAAGGTTAGATATATTATAAGATCAGCTAATTTCTTGAAGAAGCAATTTTTGAAGTATTGCTGACAGTAAAACGTTTAAGAAATATTAGTTTTCTAAGGTTTTTAAATTAAATTATTAATAACAAGATTAATAACAATAGACAATAACAATCTAAAAAGGTTTGAAAACTATTAATTTATAGTAAAGAATCTCTCTCATTGAAATAAATATGAAGGTAAGACCACAACAACAGGGGCCAAACTAAACGGTACCAATTGCGTGAAAGATGAGAGTTAGATAAAGGTAACCTTTAAGGTCGACCAATAATTTTAAAAAGACGTACAACAACGACCCATTTTTTAAAAGTCAGAACTGAGCCAATGAATACAGATTTACATAGAAGCGCAGTTCTCAAGGATTTCGTGTGCCGGTTCCAAGTGGGGACTGCCTCCAGTTTAGTTCTTAGTTGGCGCCGTTGGCGGCGCTGGCGTCGTTTTCTGCAGTTAAGATACACAGGAGGAACGTTCGTCTCTCTTGTTCTCGTAGAGACAGCTGTCACAGTGCTACTGCCACGCCGCCAAGCGGCAATTTGGGTCACAGAAAGTTTGTCTTCAAAGCGTCCATAGGAAATGCGTTTCTATGTAAATATCTGAGCTCTTTGACTGAGCAGAATTATTTTTGGCCGAAAAAAAAATGTCAGGGTTCACGTATGTATATGTCCCTTTGTCCCATGATCACGCTGTTATCCTGATTGCATTACAGATTTGACGTATACATTATGTTTAAAATCTATTGATCATAACCTGTAAACAATACGTCCATTTTCTTATGTGTTTTTTTATTTTTTATTATTAAATTTCTGTATACACCACGTATACAGACGGACTTAATGCCATGGGCATTATCTCTCAGTCTATTTAAGAGGTGTAGAGAGAAAAGAAGTAGGTGTAATACAATGTGTTGATCTGCATTTGAAAAATATTTTAGTAATACAATAAAGACAGTATACTTATTCACCTAAAATTATTTCAAACGGTGTGCAATGATAATGAAACTCTATTTTCATTAAATGTTAGTAAATCAGAATAAACTGTTAAATCGTGCAAAATAAGACTGTATCGCACAGTCCCTGTAGGTACGTGTGCTTGTGAGTTAGGCACCTGCAATGGCGATCAGCTGAGCGGCGGCGGCGGTCAATACACCGAGTTAATTTTCAGTGTATGATGACGTAAAAAATTTGTTTTTACTTTTAGTAACTTATTTCTTCATGTATTTGTATTCAGTTATAGTAGTACATTAACCCCTTAAAATATTTTGCAAATGCAAATCATCACCCTGTATAATGAAAATAAGATTCTATGATATATATAGAGATATGCCTCTTTGGGAGGCTTGACTTAATTTGACTGGTCATCTACTTGACCGCTACGCCGGTAGTTGTGGGTTGGATTCCCGCACATATTAGTTATGAATTATACACATATATGTATTTCAGAGCATATAAATATTGTTATTTATTACTTTGTTTTTTTTTTATCTATTCACACGACGAAAAGAAGATAGAGAACAGTCTCAACTTTTAATCGAATACCTCCGAAATAAACTATTCATATTGTAGTTTGATATAAATTCCTGTATAGTGAAAATGATTTTAACTAACATAAATATTGTAGATGTAAAGATATACTCACATTAAAACTTATATACCTAAGTTCCATATAATATAAGCGTACATAATATAGATGTACTTCTTATAAAGCTACATACATACCTACACATTCCTGTGTGTAGGTATGTACGTAGCATACCTTAGCGTATAATAACTATTTAACAAAATAATTATTTTTGAAAAATCAAATAAAAGGTTACCTTTGAGTACGAGGGTCAAACTGAAAGTTCTTAGAAAATCAAAAACTTATTACATTAGCCAGTTATTAGGGTCTCTTCAATGGCATCGCGATACGCAGCCACCGCTTCTTCAGCATTCATAAACCGCTTTCCTTTAAGTTTTTGTTTAATTTTTGGAAATAAATAAAAATCACAAGGCGCGAGGTCGGGGCTATACGGCGGGTGACCCAGTAATTCAACGTTTGATGTCGCCAAATAGTCGATCGTTCGCTTGGCGGTGTGCGACGAGGCGTTGTCGTGGTGAAGGAGGATCCTACTGCGAGGTCGTTTCTCTCGAACTTTTTCCAAGACAAGTGGCAAACAATTGGTAGTGTACCATTCTGCAGAAACTGTTTTTTGATCCTCTAACACAATTGTTGCGAAATGACCTATCCTTCCAAAGAACGAGGCCACCATTTTTTTTCCCGCACTTCGATCTCTCTTCACTTTAGTTGGCAACTCCTCGAAAGGAAACACCCACTGAGCAGATTGTCTTTTGGTTTCAGGATCATAACAGTAAATCCAGCTTTCGTCACCTGTTAGTATGTCGAACACAGCATTTGAGTCACCTCCGTTAAATCTTTCAATCATTTTACGGCACCAATCCACACGATGGAGTTTTTGAGCCTTAGTCAAATTATGAGGTATCCACCGGGCGCAAAGCTTCCTGACCGCTAAATGTTCGTGGAGGATTTTGTGCACTTGACTCATACCGATGCCTAAGCTTGTCCGAATCTGCTGATAGGTCACTCTTTTGTCAGTCTCTATCATACGCCGCACAACACAGATGTTATTTTCAGTCGTCGCCGTAGAAGGCCGTCCCTCACGTACATCATCAGTGAGATTAGTGCGACCACGTTTAAACTCATTAAACCAGTTGTAAACAGTCGCACGAGATGGGGCTTCATCGTGAAAGGCCAATCGTAGTCTATCATAACTTTCTTGTTGACTTAAATGACATCGAAAGTCATAAAAAATCATTGCACGAAAATTTTTTCGTGTTAAATTCATGTTGACGTGACACAGACAATTTTCAATTTGCCGCCAAATCGTAAAACAAATGACAAATGAATGAAATATATACTCAGTAATATTGGCAAAGAGTTCTATTTTCAAATTTTAGAATATTTTTTTTATTATATTGTTTATAAGTGGCCAGTTCTAAGAACTTTCAGTTTGACCCTCGTATAAGCCGGTGAAAGCCGCTCTATAAAAAATCGATCCAATCTAAGAAATCAAACGCGTAGTCTGGCTCCAATACTATGGTCTCAGATACATCCTATGTAACTTTAGAATCATTTGAGAATTATCTTTTTTGGCTTAGTTTTATCATTGAAATGATTGTTTGAATGCCAAGGACGAAAGTACTCGTCACAAAAATGCCCTGAGTACACTTTTTTACGTTTCAGTCCTTTTACCAAAGACTTTTAATGAGGCGTTTAATTATAGTGACCAAGTCAACTTAAAATCGCGAATATGTATTACCTAATTTTCTAGTCCCGTTACTCTGGAAGCCGCTCTAAATAAGCCAGAATCATCATTCCAGAATTCTAGATTAAAGAGAACATCCTATGCACCTACAAGGCAACAAACATTATTTTTTTAGTCATGTATAGCACAAAACAAAACATTGGCCAAATCGGACCTGAGCGTGTACACATATGTTATATACATGAAAAATATCGTAATTTTTCAAAGTTATATAAACAGTTAAAAATATCTCATAAAAAAGCCAAGAAATAAAGACATAAATTTTTTTATCATCGTACATTTTGTTGCAATCAGAATGTACCTTATTAACGTTTCATTTCGTATAAATTATTTTATCGATTATACTTAAATACATTATTTTCATTTTTAATAGTTAAGTAACGGTAAAATATTTCACTTAATAAGTAAATATCACAATAACTCAAAATCTGTTTACATTATTCATTTTATAAAATAGAAAACTTAACAAAGGTAAAAATTGCATCAATATTTTGCTAATAAGCGTATAATGAAACGTGATTTGTTGATATCGATTACTTGATATCGATTGACAATTGACAGTTGCGAATGTTGCGATCCACTGCGTTTGTTGTGACATGTGAGGTTGTGATACGTTCTTTTATGCGATTTTAGATCTTTACTAATTATATAAAAACAAGACCCTACCTCATCCCATATTTTTTTTGTTACAGTAGGTAAATTATTTGCAGAATAGATATCAGTAGGTAGTATTTAATGTTTTTTATATCAGGGGACCAACTCTCCTATTTTCAAATGACATTATATATATTAATGATATTATATTTTTAATGAACTCAGAAGCGGTATTCTGATAACCAAATGTCTTAGAAATTTCCACGTCAAAAAGTAAGATCTGCGTTTTTAACAAAGGTCGCCTTACGGGTGCAAACAATATAAAATGTTCTATTAACAACAATTTGGACTATATTCCTGTGGTTGGACAAGTTAAGTGCCTTGGTGTATGGCTGGATAGCTCTCTGAGATGGGGTAAACATTTAAACGAGTTGATTGAAAAAGTAAATAGATACATAAATATTTTAAAAGTTCTATCCGGTTCTGGGTGGGGACTTCACCCAAAGCATTTAAGGAGGCTGTATATTTCGGTAATTCGTAGTAGAATTGACTATGCCTCTTTTATGTATGACAATAGTTGTAAAACGCGCCTAATCAAATTAGACAGGGTACAAAATCAGGCTCTCCGCATTATAGGTAACTATATTCGTAGCACCCCTATACATGTCATGGAAAATGATTTATGTCTTCCACCCCTTTTTATTCGTAGGAAATATTTAGCTGGAAAATATTTGCTTAAGGCGAAATCATTCAAAAATAGCAAAATTTTAGTTTTATTAGAAGAGCTCTCAAAATATAAGCTGGCTAGATATTGGGTTAACAAAAAACTTCCCTTACTTGTATCCAGTTTTGAAAATATCAATTCCCTCGATATTCATTCTACCCATCAACTTGAGATGTTTACTCTTGACACTTGGGTTAGTAACATTAACGTTTCTTCAGTGGTTAAAGATAACATTCCAGGGTTATCCCAAGCCAAACGTTTATATGATATCCAGCTCATCAAAAGCATTTGCACTGGTTTTATAGACAGCCAATACTCTTGCTACTATAAAATCTACACCGACGGTTCTAAATATAGGAAAGAGTGTGGTGCGGCGTTTTTGGACCCTCAACTTGGTAATTCAGTTAGGCTCAGGATTGATGCGGATATTTCTATAATGCATGTTGAGCTAATTGCTTTAGCTGAAGCTTTGTCTTACGCTGAATCAATTGATTTTGATAAATTCGTCATTTTGACAGATTCAAAAAGCTCCCTGCAACATTTGACTCGGTACACCTCGCCCGGGCTAGGCTGCCCGATTGCTTATGGTATTTATGAATCAATTCTGAAAATTCAAAATTCCAAGTCAATCATTATCCAGTGGATTCCGTCTCATGTTCAGCTAGAACGAAATGATCAAGTAGACATATTGGCGAAACAAGCTCTCGTTGATGGAATCCCTACAAATATTAGTCCGCTTTACTCTGATCATATCAGTCAAGTTAAAAAGAATTGTTGGGACAGCTGGCAAGAGTACTTTGACGAACGGTCGAGAGAGAGAGGCATCTGGTACCGTACTATTCAACCGAATGTTTATAAATTCCCTTGGATTGATAATGCAGCTCTAAATAAACTATCTTTAACTACTGCGCTTAGACTTCGTTCCGGGCACATTGCATCTAATAAATTTGGCTTCTTAATGAAAAGAGTCCCTTCTCCTAACTGTTCTCTTTGTAATGTAATTGATGATGTACTGCACATCCTGATGGAATGTAGCCGGAATTCGCAGTTAAGATCTTGTCTGTTTGGCCAAAAAATTGTTCACGAAGTTGGATTTTGTAATAGTCTGTTGGCTAATCCAACATCAGAGGAAGCCAAGCAATTATATAAGCTAATGATATAATTTAGTGTGTAATATTCTAATGTATTTATCAATATGGCGATGTGGTCGCTAAGCGACAAAGCCGTTAACAATAAAAAAAAAACCTACTCTAAGTACTTCCATAAATAAACTAATATCACCAAACGTTTATTGTCTAAAGATTGTTCGCTGTAATAAATCATTTAATTAAAGACCAAATGCCATAATGACATTATACTTGATAATATTTTGACAAGTAAAAATTTGACGAAATTAAAATATGCGTACTAAAATCATTCGAAACATTGCAATGGTATAAAAAAGGTTGCTAAAATTTGTTTGGGTAATGAAATTTTGTCAAAATCTTTTCGGCAAAACGGCAGGATTCCCAGTATAACGCATTGATCTTAATACGGACTTTGATTTACCTATCTGGGACATATAAGGTACAGTTCTATCCTTAACATATTACATCATACGATCTACACTGCAACACAACGACTACACCTATATATTTTCTGTTTTGTATGTTCTGTAATTTTAAGATAGTTAAGTTGTAATATACCTAAATAATATGTACCAAGCAGCGAGGCGGCGGTTTAAACCACTACGCCTACCGTGCTGTCATAATATATTATATCGAAGGCGTATGAGATCCATATATTTTTAGAAGACGCTGTTATGACAAGGAATTAATATATTACTTACTTGCTTCTCTGTTAAACGCCCATCACATCTAAATATACCTGGAACAAATAAATAATCAGTCAGTTATGTAATGTCTAAACAAAAAAAAACTATATATTTATCTACCAATATGTTAATAATTATGTTCTAATATACTAAGCGAACAAAAAAAAACACTATTGATATTTGTAAATAACGAAACACTCGTTATTTACAAATACCAATAAAGTTTTTTTTTATTTAAAGATAATTATAGATTAGATATTTCTAGTTTAGGCTCCTACAGATTATTATGCCATAACACAAAAGTTGTATTAATAACTCCTGAATATGTTCCAACTGAGACGTAGAGTGCTGTCATTGCACAAGCTCATACCTCCATTAACTCAGATATATCTTTTTATCTAACTAAATACTAGCCGCATCAAATTGAACTCTGGCATCCCCTTAGGCCAAGGATCAACGGATTATGGAAGAAAGATTTGGCGAAAATTTGATGTATTTCAATATCTGTCGCAGGGCAATTCGGAGGCACAACGCCGAGATTCATTATCCGATAATTCAATACATAATTTCCTTTCAAAGAAAACAAAAGGCTTTAAGGAAATTAAGTGTAACATGAACTTGATCCCTTCGGAGATGTTGGATGAAGTATCAGACAAGTAAAATACGACTAAAGTTGTGTTACGTCTGCCATAAGTTTATGAAATAGGAGGTTTCTTGGAGAATATTTTTGCATAAGTTGTTGGGACATTTTCTCATATTTTATGTAAGTTATTAGAAACTACTAGCAAACTGTTGGGGCTTTCTGGATTATCATATTTCTGGGCCAGTTAAGTATATTACCTACTTATTATAATTATTGTTTCGTCAACAAACAGCATCTAATTTTGTTCTTACACTAGATTTTAAGTAGTTTTTTTATTTAAAGGTTAGATATATTATAAGATCAGCTAATTTCTTGAAGAAGCAATTTTTGAAGTATTGCTGACAGTAAAACGTTTAAGAAATATTAGTTTTCTAAGGTTTTTAAATTAAATTATTAATAACAAGATTAATAACAATAGACAATAACAATCTAAAAAGGTTTGAAAACTATTAATTTATAGTAAAGAATCTCTCTCATTGAAATAAATATGAAGGTAAGACCACAACAACAGGGGCCAAACTAAACGGTACCAATTGCGTGAAAGATGAGAGTTAGATAAAGGTAACCTTTAAGGTCGACCAATAATTTTAAAAAGACGTACAACAACGACCCATTTTTTAAAAGTCAGAACTGAGCCAATGAATACAGATTTACATAGAAGCGCAGTTCTCAAGGATTTCGTGTGCCGGTTCCAAGTGGGGACTGCCTCCAGTTTAGTTCTTAGTTGGCGCCGTTGGCGGCGCTGGCGTCGTTTTCTGCAGTTAAGATACACAGGAGGAACGTTCGTCTCTCTTGTTCTCGTAGAGACAGCTGTCACAGTGCTACTGCCACGCCGCCAAGCGGCAATTTGGGTCACAGAAAGTTTGTCTTCAAAGCGTCCATAGGAAATGCGTTTCTATGTAAATATCTGAGCTCTTTGACTGAGCAGAATTATTTTTGGCCGAAAAAAAAATGTCAGGGTTCACGTATGTATATGTCCCTTTGTCCCATGATCACGCTGTTATCCTGATTGCATTACAGATTTGACGTATACATTATGTTTAAAATCTATTGATCATAACCTGTAAACAATACGTCCATTTTCTTATGTGTTTTTTTATTTTTTATTATTAAATTTCTGTATACACCACGTATACAGACGGACTTAATGCCATGGGCATTATCTCTCAGTCTATTTAAGAGGTGTAGAGAGAAAAGAAGTAGGTGTAATACAATGTGTTGATCTGCATTTGAAAAATATTTTAGTAATACAATAAAGACAGTATACTTATTCACCTAAAATTATTTCAAACGGTGTGCAATGATAATGAAACTCTATTTTCATTAAATGTTAGTAAATCAGAATAAACTGTTAAATCGTGCAAAATAAGACTGTATCGCACAGTCCCTGTAGGTACGTGTGCTTGTGAGTTAGGCACCTGCAATGGCGATCAGCTGAGCGGCGGCGGGCGGTCAATACACCGAGTTAATTTTCAGTGTATGATGACGTAAAAAATTTGTTTTACTTTTAGTAACTTATTTCTTCATGTATTTGTATTCAGTTATAGTAGTACATTAACCCCTTAAAATATTTTTGCAAATGCAAATCATCACCCTGTATAATGAAAATAAGATTCTATGATATATATAGAGATATGCCTCTTTGGGAGGCTTGACTTAATTTGACTGGTCATCTACTTGACCGCTACGCCGGTAGTTGTGGGTTGGATTCCCGCACATATTAGTTATGAATTATACACATATATGTATTTCAGAGCATATAAATATTGTTATTTATTACTTTGTTTTTTTTTTATCTATTCACACGACGAAAAGAAGATAGAGAACAGTCTCAACT